>CM053791.1:109114129-109656629 GCA_028749045.1 Cupressus sempervirens | reverse complement strand
GTAATGGGTGCATTGAGAATTCATCTGCATGAGGTCTATATTGATTGGACTATCAACATTTTGTATACATAATTATCTATAGACATCACTAAGTTTAATAATATAGTTACCAAAGGCTGGCTTTTCAAATTTAAGAGAGGAGGTTCTCACCTTCTAAATCCATTAAATAGAGAGCATATTATTCCTAAGATTAAAGTTGTTATTATACTGTTGAATAGATTGAAAGAGAACCCTCATGCCTTTTATTGGGATAATTGGACATAATTTTTCATTCAAAGAATTTTGGGAGAAGATAGATTTATTGATTGGGTGGATATTATAGCAACTCAGCTTTGAGAAGAACTTTCTCAAGTTTTTGGAACTTTTGGATTTTAGATGTCTTCCTATTTATTTTATGTCTTAGCTTGTGGCAAAGAATGGAGGTGTTTACTACACTTGGAATGTAATTAAAGCATGTGAATAAATGAATATTATCTACTTTTGAAAAAGAGGAAGAACCCAAAAGATACCTTCTTGGCTAAACTAATGTTCAAGCTACAAGAAAAAGAGAAAGCAAGAATAAAAGAGGAAGCAACTCATCTAATTGACATTTATGACAGTTTCTTTACTCAATTCCAAAAGTTCACTTAATAATCAAAGGATATGATGGAAAACCCTTAAGACTACCTCACCACTACCTAGATCATTTTGTATTGATTGAAATATGTAGACAATTGGATGGGATAGAAAAGAGTTGTAAAACTCAAAAAGGTTCTAGCTATACATTCCCTATTGAACTCAAACATTATAAGTGAAAAATAATCCATGATGCCCTAAAGCTTAAGGTAAAAATTAAATCCATGAACCTATTGACCTATTCCATGAGACCTAACTTTGATAGACTAGAATTTTCCCTAAGATATTCTGAGTTAGGTTCATCTTGTCTTCACATCGCTCATCTAGAAGACTTCTAGGCTAACTTTTAGGATGATATTGAGGTTAGGAGATGGTTGTGTTCAACCTATCTATGAGTAAGAAAAGGATTATAGTTCCAAAAACTCTTCTAGTAGGTGAAATGGTAAAAAAATACCTCAAAAAGACTCCCAAATCTAAGAAAGAAAAGATTGAGACTGTACTAAATATTGATGAGAATACATGGCAATGGAATGTTGAAGTGATGAAGCCAATGGCTAACAAGAGTATAGATTATGTTCTTCCCCAAGATTATACACCAAATAAAATAATGTTGGGTCATACTTCTAGATCACCATATGTGAAAATATGGACTATTAGAAATTCAAGAATTTCTCACCACATATGTAAGGATCAAAGGGATAAATAGGAACTAAAATAGTCCTTGCAAAAGATGGCTAAATATATCCATGAGATTCAAAATACAAATACAGATACTCTTCTAACTTCTATTTATTTCATTGATTTTAGTTCTCCCCTTGATAATTTTTTTATTCAACTTTCTCTATTTCTCAAGCCTATGGTGAATGGTTAAATGTAGTTCATACCTAGGCAACTAGTTATTTCTCTTGCCTTACTAACACTAATACAAGAGGTGATAGGTTCATGACTATTCTAGAATAAGAAATCAATTATTGTAAATCTAAGAAGATCAAGTAGGATGAATACATCATTGACATTATAGAGGTTCAAGAATAAAAAATAGACAAGTTCCTAGTTGAGAATGCAGAGGTAAAATTTGATGTTGATTTTCTTTTCATTACCAAAACTAATTTAGAATGGAGAAATATAGTGATTGAAGAATTATTTTATCTACTAAAGGAAGTTGGGTGTTTGAAGAAGAACATAATGAATAACATCAAATGCATTCATGTTAAGATAATGGATAACAAGGACCAAAATGAGAAACTCCTAAATGTAGTGGAGATGCATTTCTTCTCTAAAGTGGGGTTGCTAAAAGAAATGAGCGAGGTCTCTATTAAAGTCTTAACCATCATATCCTAGAAATATTCCATGATTTTCATCTCCATATATCATTTAGAGGTAAAGGGTAAAAATCTCGATCATATCTACAATATCATGAAGATGTGGAAACTTCAACTAGAACAGTTTAGCATCCTACAACAACATGAATTGATCAATTTCCTTATAGCATAAAAGGCCTTGAAATAAGTTGGTGGTGATTTCTCTACCTCCAAGGATCTGCATGATGATTTCTATGACATAGTTGGAGTTTAGAAGAAGATCATGAGGCCTTATTCATTAGTTTCTTGTTTTCTTTTAGTTTATGCTATAAAACCAGGTTTTGTTTAAGCCATTGATAACTCCTTAGGGAGTCAATTTTAAAACTTATTCAAAAAGCCCTACATAGTTGAATATAATTTTTTTAATTGACCTTGAGGATCAGATCTCTAGACTTAGATAGTTTACTTAACTTTTGTTAAGCTAGTAGTTGTTTCCTTTTTTTTGAAAGATAGTAAAGTTGGCCATAATAAAATTAATTGTATGGTTATCTTTCGAGCATCTCTTTGATGATCATGTGGTTATCTTGATTGATGGTATTTTCATGTGAAAATCATTCTTGCATTGGTTCTTCTTCATTGACTATGCTAGAGTTGTAATTATTCTTTTATTTGGTTTAGTGAGCATGATCATAAATCTGTAATCTTTAAATATGTGTCGTGTGGTATATATATTAAGTATCAAATGTATAACATGTAAAATTTTTTTTTTTTATGAGCTAATGTTTCTCTATCTTAAGATCTTTCAGGTTAAAAGATAAATCTTATAATTCATTTACAATAAAAGCTATATAGATGAATCATTATAAAAGGGAGCTATACCTTTAAACATAGAGAGTCTTTGTCAATTTTTAGGATTCAATTGTGATGAAACTTTTTTTTACTATTAAAATAAGCATAAATAGCTAGGAGGAAAAAACTATTCGCTAATATTTTTTGGTGACTTAGCTAAGGAATAATAATACTTGAACATATAATCATTTTGCCTCATCAAGAGATTTTTCCACTTCTTCAACCTAGCCTAGGGTTTGATAATACCCAAGAATAAATTATTTCTAACCTAAATACCATGGCTTGAAATAGCATGAAAAGGAATGAACAATACTTCTAGGTTAGTTAGGTTGTTGAGGATGAAGAAGAAAGAACTAGATGAACTAGAGTGATACCTATCACTCAAGAAGAAGCAATTATAGAAAGACTAGCTCACCAAGCTCCAAATGCTAATCCTACTCAATAACCCTTTTAAGAGATCTTTTTCCTCCATCGGGCTAGGTGGAGGAAAATACACCCAAAGTGATACAAATAAAGGCTCCATAGACAATTCTTATGAGTATATAAAGTCACAAAATATTGCCCTAGACCATTCTCATAAGAGGAAAGGAAGTAGTCCTGATTCTTGTAATTCTCATAAACCAGTTGTTACCTCACTACAGGCTCTAGTCTTGTGTGGGACACTCATTCCCACACATATAAACATTCAAAATATAAATTTTTAGTTTCTTGCCATGGCTACAAATCCTTGGGGTGCACAAGTGGGACCTTTAGCCCTTGGACCTAACCTTTACCCATTTCCAAAGGGAGCTCAAGAAATTCTTCCTAGGTTGTTTGGAGATGTAAATAATTCCACTTATAAAAATTGGAACACATTCAACATGGCATGTGGATTCCTTGTTTTTAGCACTGAAAATGTTGTAGTTAGATTGTTTGTGCAAACTTTGATAGAAGTTGTTGCTAACTAGTTTCATCATCTTCCAAATGGAACTATCACTAACTAGCCCTCCTTGAGAACTACTTTTGAATCAAGATTTAAAGTTTTTGCTAATGAATATAATCTTTTTTTGTAATTGTCACAACTCAAAAAAGAAGTCCAGGAGCCCATGCATGATGTCATAGAAAAATTTACTAAAATGTTGTATAAATCCCTGTCACCGGGAGACCTAGTAATGAAAAAATGGGATTCTTTGTGAACTCCATGCCCTTGATATAAGTTTTTACTTGAGACAATATAGAGTAAAAGGCATAAATGTAGAACAAAGATTGGTCTTAGAATTAGAATATGACCTCTTGGATGCAGGCAAGTGGAGACCGGAGATGCAAAATCTTCAAACTTAAGCATCTAGTTCTAGTTCAACAAATCTTGTAGTTCAAATATTATTGAATGATGTCTTAGAGATAAAATGAAAAATTCATAGAATAACTTATCAAGAAATTTCTAGGAATTTTAATAACCAATGAGCATCAGAAACACAACCTCATATGTTGTTAGGAAATCAAAAGCTATCAATTGAGGGATCTCCTTCTAAGAAGGAGAACATGTGTATCTTTCACTTAACTAATGAGCATGATGATTCCTCTTGTCCATAAATGATCTTTTAGAGAGAAATGGAATTCAATAAACAAATTATTGAGGAAATCATTATTGGTGAAGAGGCTTCTAGAGGACCTAGTGAATCTGTAAGTTACTACTTTTAATATGCGTCTAACTAAGAATGAGGTGGTGATGTATATACTACCCTAGAACATCCTTCCTATATAGTACTTACCAGGAGTAATCATAGTGATAAAACTCTCACTTCTTCCTCCTCTTCCATGCCTACTAATAAATGGCTTAGCACAAGTCTAGATTTGACATAGTGGAATTTTTGGATTTAAATTTCTCCTTTTAATTATTTGAAGTCTAATTCAAATTAATTGATTATGTTAATTGAATGTGTTAAAATTCTTGCTCAAGTGGATAGCTCAAGAAACCACTCCAAGGAAAATATTGATCCAATAGTAGGACTCAAAAATAATGAAATTTCTAATCATGTAGAATCATCACAAGCTTTTGCAATTATTGAAAAGACCAGCCCATTTTATGTATCTGTGTTCATCCATGGTCATAGGTTAAGTAATTGCATAATTGATTTTGGTGCCTCTAATAACATTATGCCTTTCACGATTACTAAATCCCTAGATTTACCCTTAACCAAAACCTCTAGTAAATGCTATGCTATGGATTCCAAAAAAGTTCCTATTATAGGACATATTAAAGATTCTCGGGTATCTCCAGTTGAATTTCCAAACAAAAGCATCAAATTAACCATCCTAGTCATACGTATTCCTACTACCTATGAAGTTCTTTTAAGTAGAACTTTTTGTAAAGAATTGGGTGGGGTAGTAAAACAAGATTGGTCCCAACCTACTATTCCCAGTGAGGATAAGAAAATTATCCTAAAACCGAAAAACAAATCCAAATACATAGCCCTGGCATCTCAAAACCCTAGATCCCATATCATGTGTAATGAAACTAATTTTTCTAATTATTATTTGTTTCCTCTAAAGTAGAAATAAAAAGTTCAAAATAGGTATCTGAGGAAGTCCTGTGGACTTTGGATTCTGATGGTAGTTGTGATTCAATTAGTTTAGGTGATGGAGTTGTTCCCATCACACCCTCATGGGTGATTATACCTAAAGATTTCAAGCTTGATTTTGAAAACACAAAAATACAAAGGGATATGAAACTTTACTACTGATATTCAAGAAGCTAAAAGAAGAGGCGTCAAGTTTCTAAAAGATAAACGAGATGCTAAACTTGTTGTTTAATAAGTATGAGATATTGTTTTTGTA
Source organism: Cupressus sempervirens (assembly GCA_028749045.1). Classification (NCBI taxonomy): domain Eukaryota; kingdom Viridiplantae; phylum Streptophyta; class Pinopsida; order Cupressales; family Cupressaceae; genus Cupressus; species Cupressus sempervirens. The sequence goes on along the minus strand of CM053791.1, from coordinate 109,651,047 downwards.
AAGAATCCTAGGTTGAAACATTACAGAAATAGGGTATGGGGCAAATTTGAAGGATTCAAAGTGTTCTCTATAGAATCCATGCCTAAAGAATACAATACCAAATAATATTGTTTGGCCAAGTTAGCATCCCTCATGATTCCTCATTCATATTTTTTGGATGATGTGTATACGATTCAATTAGTTCATTTCCCTAGTTTACATGAAAATGCAAACTCCTAGAAATTTTTTGATAACGATGTCCACATTAATGTATTCCTCCAAGGGTTTGTAGCTTTTCAATCTCTTGACTTTGATGGTTCAAATTTTGGAAATTTTGAACCACCTCTAAATCATCTACATAATTTTGAAGATGTTCTTGTTCTATTGAACATGAATCTTATTCTGAAGGGTCTAGTAATGTTGGAGTCACTTTTTGATAAGAGAGATTATTGTTTTAGTAAGAATATTAAAGAGGGAAAGGAACTTTCAGGTGAATGTGAAAAGGTGAAAATTGGTTCATAAGATAATCATAAGTTAGTTAACTTTAAGTAAATGTTGTTATGAATAAAAAAGAAACATATTCTTGAAATTGTTAAAAGAATTTGATGATTTTTTTGCTTCATCCTATGAAGATCTAAAGAAATTTTACTAAGGGAAATTCAAACATCAAATTCCTTTAAAACCAGACATGATGCATTTTCACCAGAAACTTAGGAACTATAAGTAAAGGATAATAGATGCAATAGTTAAAGAGGTGGATAAAATATTGAAGGCACACATAATTTATTCCTTTCATCACTCCACATGGGTGGTAAATATAGTCCCTATCTAGAAGAAACTGGAGAGATTAGGATCTATGCTGACTTCAAAAATTTGAATCAAGAAAGCCTAAAGGATAACTCTTCTCTTGCCAATATGGATCATGTTCTGTAGATGGTTGTTGGTTTAGAAATGATGTCCATACTCAATTTTTTCTTTTGGATATTATCATATCAATGTAGCTCTATAATACCAACATAAAACTACCTTTACGATGCCATGGGGTACCTTTGCATACAATATGATTCCTTTTGTACTCATCAATGTAGGGGCCACTTTCCAAAGGGCAATGAATTAATTTGTTGCATATCTGTTGAACATGATAATTATCATTTACTTGGATGACATGATAGTTTTCTCAAGGAGAAGGAAGAAATGCCTGTGTGTCAAAAAATTGGCACTTCAAAGGTATAGAGAACATGGTGTCTCCTTGAATCACAAGAAGTTTGTCTTTTGTGTTACCTGTGAGCATGAAATATGGCCTCTCAGTCCAAAGACACTTCAATATGACCTTTTTTTATGCACTACCACACGAAGTGAACATGAGGTGGTTTATTCGACATGCATACACAAGGCAATCTATTGCCTTCTAACTAGACAGGGCGACTTGATACTCTCAAACTTGAGAGTCCAATAACCATAGACCGTGCTTAGACTGAAGGATTTGAATGGAGCATGCATCATAATGCATTTACTCTAGATGAATGTAAATATCCATTCCAAATAAAGATAAGAAATTAAGTGAGCATGTATGCAAGTATTCTAGAATTAAAAGCATGTAAATGCAAGCTAAGTATGAAATGTAATGATGTTTCAACAATATTTCACTACTTATTTTCCTTTCTTCACAAATGAGTCTTGCATTTATAGATCTTGTCAAGGCCCTAGGGTAGAGTTTAATCCAACCATGGTGAGGTTAGAGGTTGATTGTTTTATTCATGGTGGATATCCCACTAGAATAAATAATGCAGAGTGGAGATCTTGCTTAGAATAAACAATTTGAAGTGGAGAACCCACTCAGAATAAACAATCTAGAGTAGAGATCCCACTTAGAATTGTTTGAGAATATCCTTGGAGCCCATAAAAAATAAAATATTCATTTATGGATGGGGGGTCCCTTATCAATAGTAAATTAATTTCTAGAATAATGACTCATTAATACTTATCCTAAAATGAATATTCATGTATCACAATTGAATAGGTTCAAACAGATTTCACTTGTTTGATTTGTTTGAACCTATTATATTTCAAGATGTAATTATGCATTTAAGGATGTGACCAATTTTTTATTATTACATTTTTCCCTTCTTTGAATTGATGTGCAAGTAGCACATTGGTTCAAAGATAATCATGGATTTTAAGTGTCAGGTGAGAAATGAGATTGGTTTTAGATCTGAAGACACTGAGACCAATTGATGAGATACTATGGTTATCTCCAAAATGAAGCTTAGCCCTCCAGAGTACAAATAGTACATCTAGATACCATTTATAGAATTTTTCTCAAAACAAGGCTCAATCCTTAGGAATTAGAGTTAGAATGCCCTAATACCTGTTTGGTTCAAAAATTGTTGTGAGAAAAATTATCCCCATAACAAGGCTCAATCCTTAGGAATTAGAATTGGGATGACCTGACACCTATTTGATTAGCAATAATTGAATGAGATTCACAAGATCATCTCAAGAACAAAGCTTAATTCTCTAGAATTCAGATAGAATACCTAAATATTGGTTCGAGAATAGATAAAAATGTCATGTCGTAAATCATAGGACTATCCATAGAATAAGGCTTAGTCCTCAAGAGTCTAAGTAGGAAACTCATATACTTGTGATAGAAAATGTTATAAAAATTGATTGAATAGATAGTGAATGATTCCAGATAGGGGAACAAAGTTGCCCCAAGTGTTGAGATGCCCCGAACAATCAGGTCATTATATTAAGATTTCAAATCGTACTTGAGATATTCAATAAGGATTCAATGATGATATCATGAGCAATGTTATAATCATACTACCCCCTTTTTGAGAGAAAATTTGAAAGATGATGCCTCAGTAGGAAGACAATTTATATTGATTTGGAGGTCATGAGTGACCACCATTGACCATAGTTGACTTTTTTTTTAGAAAATTAGGAAAAAGTTGAAGCAATGGTGTTTTTATGATATGCCAAGATTCTCATGGTGTCATGAGATCATATTGCACAAGCATGCAATTGCATTAGTTTGAAAATTTTAAAGTATGATTTTGAGTTATTTACATGCGTTAGATTTCAATTTTGGTGAAAAAAATTGATTTAGAGCCGTCAAATTAGCGAGGGATTAATTTTTTCCTTGATTCGAGCACTTTGAAAATTTAGGTCAACTATTATATAAGGGCCCAAAAGGGTCATTTTCAAATCATTTGTGGATTTGAATTTGGTGAGAAAGGAGCTCTGAGGAAGAAATCATGGTGCTTCTAGTGCATTTGCATAGGTTTGAGCATTCGAGGCATCACAGTTGGCCAACAGACTACGGGCCTCCAGTAAGTACTTGGTTAACCAGTATTTGATTTCACATTTGATGTATTTTAGGTGAGAATTTTGAATTTTCAGCCATTTATATGAAGTCTCTATTGGGTTTCTATATGAGGAAACTATTTTCTCGCATGCACTTGCGAGAAAGCTCATGTGAGAAAGTTCCAGAAAGGAACTTTCTCTCTTAGGTGCCTAGATTTTCTCTCATGAGGGACTCTTAGATATCACATGAGAATACCTCAACAGGTCTTTCTACCATGCACATAAGCATGTACTCACTTGAATTTAGAGTTTCCTCGCATGAGGAAAGCACTTTCTCATACAAGATTGTGTAATCTTGCATGAAATTTGGCAATAGTAGCAAGCAATTTGGAGCTTTAAAATGTAAATTTAGTGCTTAATTTCATTGTCAAGCATATTTTTAGCATACTTTGTGATGTTTTAGATCATAGTAGTAACAGCATGCATATCACATATATCAAGTACTAATCAGTTTTATGTTGATTGTGTGTATGTAGGTGGTCTTTTAGGATATCTCATTTAGATCACACTATCTAGCCATTGGGGCCTTGATTAGATAGTTAGATGTGATAGACCTCACACACATTGACACTCTTGGTCTTGCATATCTCTATGTTATCCCCTCACTTTTCATGAATCATGGATTATTGACAACCCTTGTTGAGTGTTTCCATTCAAATAATAATAATTTTCATCTACCACTACGAGAGATGATGATCACTCTAGAGGATATTTATAGGATACTCCAAATTCCCTTTCATGGACTAAGGGTTGAGTATGAGACACAACCACTTCTAGGTACCCTAGCACTTAGAACTATATTCTAGGATGACTTCATCATGCAACAAGTCATCCTGTGGGATGACCTATTGTAGACTTTTGGTCCTACTCATAGATTGGCCATGGTTCTCAAATTTGGCTTAAGTTACTATCTAATGCCAGAGTGAGGGTAGCATGGGCTCGACTGTGGATGGGGTCAGATGCTATAGAGGATTCTAGATCACCCAATATGATTTGGATGGGGTTAGTGTATGTTGGCCCATATGTACCATGAGATGCATGAGATTACCTACAAGGAGGCAAGGTCTATGGCTACAAGAGTACATGTGCCACAGGTATGGGCATGGGAGCACCTTCCCATCACTAGACTTATATGTGAGGATTAAGATAGCTACATGAGCCATATATTTATAGGTATAGAGGATAGATGACCCAAACTAATTTGGGTAAAACCAATCAGTGGCATGGGTAGCTTGATGATCTTGTGGCAGTAGTATGGCAGCCCTGGAGGGACATAGAGGCTTGGTATGATGCATGAGAAGAACTTGGATACATGTTTTCCTCTCGACCACTGTTTGGCCATTCATTTTAGGTGATTGAGAGATTTCCATTAACACACATGTGGCAGCAGTATGGTTAGCCATAGGATATCTCCCTAGGATACTGCACTTATGCTTACTATGTGTCAGATGAGGCAAAGGAATGGTCTATTAGATTGGACACCAGGAAATTGATGATCGAGATGAAAGCTCTTACCATTGTACAATAGGATTATATGGTTGCAATTTTAGATGGGGGTATTACCTCAGCATATAGAGAGTACTTTTTGAGCCACCCCTTTTGTAGGTTCACAGATCTTGTGGGGATGGTAGTACCAGTACAACTAGTACAGGCTCCACTACCACAATAGAATGAGCCATGACAATAGACTACATAAGTCCAAATACCTCCCTAACAAATGAGAGTGGATCTCAGTGCTAGTAGTAGTGGGGCTACACATAGGAGATCTCATGGTGAGATGGGTGCCCCTAGTGTGAGTGTCAATGATACATAGAGACCATGGGTTGAGGAGCAGTCAACCCAGTAGGATATGGGCAAGGAGAAGATGCTAGACCAGCCTGCAAAAAATTCATAAAATGGAGACCTCTTGAAATGCACCTAGGATGCCCTTAGGAGGGCTAGGGATTAAGCCAAGATAGAGCAGTGACAATTGACAGTGATGTAGATCTAGCTTGTGGTGAGAGATACATGCCTAGAAGAGTGAGATCGAGAGATTCACTTGCTACAAGAGAAACTAGAGTGCTAGTAGGATAAGGTTCACCCCTAGTCATCTAGGTCTTCTTACTATTATGTCACTTATGTTGTAGCAATGCTTGAACCATTAGTATAGGTGCCAAGATTCTCCAAGTATGCAAGAGAGTCTGGTGGTGCACGCTCGCCAATGAGACCAAATTTTTTGGTCTCCTCCCCTCCTCCTCTTGGAGGTGAGAGAGCAAGGGATAGTTAGCTTGATTTCCTATGGTTTTTATTGGATATTTATTAGTTTGATGTGCTAGCATCAGCTTGTACCATTTTGAGATTGATTGTGCTCAAGTACCTCATAGTTTTGTATTGACACACATTAGACTCTAGTGGAGAAATATATATATATATATAATTGAGTATATTTATTGAGATTGATTAAAGAACATAACTCTTCTAATGTAAGATGGGTTTTTCCATATTAAGACTCACTTGAGTTGAGAGATAGAAGAGAATTTGTATTCCATGTTGTATCAAAATGCAAAGCTAAAATGAAATGCAACCTAAGAAAAATGCGAGCCTTAGGACTAGTTATTGGGCTCGTAATATTTTTTTATCATCATAAAGCTTTCAGATAGACCCACACATGTCCTTCAACTTTCATTAACATTACAATGATGTACATGTATACGACATATGTCTAGTTTGTGAGGATTAAATGTAAGCATTTGAGGCACAAGAAGCCAAAATGACCATAACATTTGTCCCTTTTAATGTAGCAAGTCAACATAAGCATCAAAGAATAAATTATAGGATGACCAAAATGTTTCATGCATAAAAAATATGTTAGACATGTAGGAGATCGCTCTCATGCTAAGTAATTAGTAGTGTTTTGTCTGCAACTACCTTATCATTCGTTGCCTAAGAAAGATGTATGGTAAGAATGCTCACAATGACCCTTACATTCACTTAATAGGGAAAGCATCATGATTTTATTGTAGCACACAAAATTCACTCCAACAAGAAAAGAGAAGAACCAACCTTATCAAAAGCATTCATATAAAGCGAGTTTAGGTATACACGGCCATCTAGCACAAGATAGAGACTCTTACAGTAGACACTCATTTCATATGTATCTTTTGGATCATTGGGACTAAACCACTAAGAAGAAAGTAAAGAAAAATCATGCCCCTAGTCCTTGCTACTCTAGTCCAAAAGAGACATCATTGAGTCGCTCAAGAGGGAATGACAAAGAAAAAACCCACATGCAGAGAAAAGCTTAGCACTACTCAAATAGTGTTATCATTTTCAATTCCCTATTTTAGCAAATTGATATGATATAATGAAATCTCTTCAATAAAAGGAAAATAATAGGTAGAAATAGTTATAGGACAACTAGTGACTAAAGTTAGAGAGACTAGGTGATAGTAGACAGACATAGCTAGGACAATTGGTGACTAACGCAAAGAGAATCTTTGTGGAGAAGAATCTTCATAGTAAACTAAGCAACATTAGGTAGAGATAGTTTAGGACAACTAGTGACTGAAGCTTGAGAGGTTCTTAATGAATCCTATGGTGCCCCTAGGACAAGTACAAACTCGATTCAAGGAAACTATGCATAGAGTATCGACTATAACTCAGAGCATTGTTGATTCATTTTGGTCTAAATAGTATCTTGTGTGGTCATCCATTGAAGGGACAATGTCAATTAAGAATATCATGACTATTTAGAAAATTTTAGAGTCTTGCAAATGTTTTTGGTTATTTTTTGAGAATATAAAAATATTTTTGAGATTTTTAAAGGACTACCTTTTGTATAGGAAAGAACACACCAAAGCCAAAAAGGTGTAGAATGCAAAGCACTAAAAGTAGGAAAAGTGAAAAAGGAATGGTGCTACCAAGGTATCTAAGGCTAAGCTTTTACCAAGGTAACTAATTTTTTAGAACATTTTGCAATTTTTATGCTTTTTTAGTACTTGTAAGTATATATAAAGAGCTTTGGGAATCAAATCAGCTACAGAACCACTTTAGGTGGAGAGTGTTGATGGGCTCCTTGAGCATCTCTCCTTTGGTTGTAGATAGTTAGTAAGCACCAGAACCATACACCACAATAATTATGTATGGACCAAGTCAGTTAGGTTTGAACTTCCCTTTTTGTACCCATTGTTGCCAATTCTTAGGGTTTTCTCTCAAAATGAGATCAACAATTTGGAATTCGTGCGGCTTAACTTTATTATTGTAGCTTTTATACATATGCTAGTAATAAGCTTGAAGATGATCACATACCACTTGTTCATGTTCATCTAACAATTCTAGCTCTTGAAGTTGGGATATTTTATAGTCATCATTAGTGATGAGGCCATTCATGGAGATTCTTAGAGTGGGGATCTCAACCTTAATGGGATGCAGAACATTTGTTCCATATACCAAAGCAAAGGGCATTGTACCTATTGGAGTTATGATACTTGTTTTCTAGGTGCATAAAGCTGGATTAATCTAAAGGTGCTAGTCCCTTCAAAATTTACTAATTGTGCAATGCAATATTTTAAGGATTTCCTTGTTGGATGCCTCTGCTTGGGCATTACCATAGGGTAATAAATAGAAGACCATTGTTGCATGATTTTAATTTTTTTACAAAATTCCTTAAGATCCTTATTTTTGAATTGCCCTCCATTATCAGTGATGATGGAGGAAGCTACACCATACCTACATATAATATAAATCATAATGAAGAGAGCTATAGTTTTTTCATTTTCTATAGAAAGAGGACTACTTCCACCCACTTAGTGAAGTAGTATGGAGCTATACTGATGAATTTATGTCCATTGGAAGATTATAGATGAATCTAACCCATAAGATTAAATGCCCATTGTTGAAATGGCCATAGTGTGATAGATGTGATGAGCTCTTTGGCTAGAGCATGAATTAGATTCCCATGGAGTTGGCATTGTTTACTAGACTTGGCATATTGGATTGCATCTTTCTCCATTTTTGGCCAATAGCAACTAGTTCTAACAAGTTTACACACTAGTGTTAGGCCACTTGAATGACTCCCACAAATACCTTTGTGTACATCTATTAATACATTGTTTGACTCATCAGGTTCTAGACACCTAAGGAGTGTTCTGTTGAGACCTGTCCTAAACAAGTCATTAGCAATGATGGCATATCATGAAGCTTTATGGATTAGGTGACATTTTTCATTCTGGGTTAGATTATTGAGAACTATCTAGTCATAAAGGTAGGAGTAGATATGAGAGTAGCGAGATGAATCATGTCCTATGATAGAATAAATCATCTAGGAGTCAATTGAATCATAGGCTGGGTAGGATAATGTTTCCACTAAGTACTCATGTCAAAAATCATTTTTAGGCATTTGGAGCATTGAAGCCAGGGTATTCATTGCATCAGTAGCCCTATTACCTACCTGAGGAACTTGCTCAAAAGTGACATGTGAAAAATATATCTTCAAATTATCCACCATCCTTTTGTTAGGTACTAACTTTTCATCTTTGGTCTGATAAACATTATTAACTTGATTGAATACCAACTGTGAGTCACCAAAGATTTTGAGTTGATCTACCAACTATTCAACAACAATTTTCATTCCATTTATTAAGGCTTTGTATTCCGAAATATTATTCGTACAAGGGAATAAAATTTTGTATGTCTTTCATAGAGAGTATCTTTGTGGTGTTAGAAACAAGATTCTTGCACCAGATCCTTGTTGTGTGAAAGAACCATCAAATAACATCACCCAAGTGTGATGTGTTAATGATAAGATTGACTCATCAAGAAAGTCAATGCCTAGTGGAAGAAGACTCTACTTTGGTGCTTCGACTAGCTGATCAACAATTGCCTACCCTTTAATAGCTTTTTGTTCAACATATTAAATGTTGAATTCGCTCAGTATCATGATCTATTTATCTAACCTTCCTATGAGAGTAGCCTTACTGAGTAAATACTTAAATGGATCAATTTCACTATTAGGCATGTAGTATGGGCAAACATATAGTATCACAAATTTTGGGAAGCAAACACTATTGCTAGGCAAGCTTTCTCAATCGTGTCATAGTTTATTTCATATGAGATCAATGTTTGACTGATGTATTAAATAGCTTTTTCCATATTATTGTTAACTTCTTGAGCCGACAGAATACCTAGAGAAGAGATTGTCACATAAATATATAGGTCAAAGGCTTTGCATAAATAGTGGGCATCAATGCTAGTGGATTAGCAAGATACTATTTTATTTTTGTAAAACTCTTATCACAATTGGCATTCTAGTCATATTTCACACCTTTATTCAGAGTTTATTAAAATAGTGTGTTTTCACTACTAGTTATGAGATAAAGCAGTGAATAGACGAAAGTCTTCCCTATAAGCCTCTCATCTAGCTAATGTTATGAGGTGGAGGCATATCTATGATAGCTTGAATGTTCTCTGGATCCACCTCAATTCCCTTTGCATATATAACGTAGCCAAGTAGCTTCCTTGATGTGACACCAAAAACAAATTTCTTTAGATTCAATCTAAGCCTAAATTTCTTCATAAAATCTAGGATAGGTCCCAAATCTTTGAGGTGAGTGGTTCTTTGTGCACTTTTGACTAAGGTGTCATCAATATAGTCCTCCATTTTCTTATGCATCATGTTGTGGAAGATTGTAGTTACTAGTCATTGATATGTGGAACTTACATTTTTAAGACCAAATGGCATCACATTCCAGTAAAAGGTACCCCAAGCATAGGTGAAAGAAATTTTCTCTTCATCTTCTAGTGCTATTTTTATTTGATTATAGCTAGAGAAGCCATCCATGAGTGAGTACATTTGATAGCCTACTGTCATATCCACTATCATATCAATGTTTGGAACTAGAAATTAATCTTTTGGGCATGCCAAGTTGAGATCTCTGAAATCCATACAAACTCCAATGGACTTATCATTCTTGGAAACTAGCACTATGTTTGAGATCCATTAGTCAATGGCAAGGATGAAACCAGCTTTTAGAAGCTTTTCTAGTTCAATTTTAACTAGTAATGCCACACGTGGATGCATTTTCCTTAGCTTTTTTTTGACTAGTTTTACCCTTGGTGCAAAGGAAAAATAATGCATCACTAGATTAGGATCTAAACCTAGCATATCCAAGTAAGACCATGCAAAGTTTATCTTCTTTTCTCAAAAAAAGGTGACAAATTCTTCCTTTTCTTTTGCAAACAAGGACCGTGCAAGGTGAATAATTTGAGGGTGCTCCTACATTCCTAGATTGATAGGCTATGTTGGTTCTATCAATACTGGTGATCTTTCCTAAAAGTGACTTGGAAGTGCATCAAATATCTCATCCTTACGCAGCTCAAAGAGGTTTTCACCCTTGGATACATCTATTTTCTTTACTAATTTTGGTTCCAATATAGCTACAATGCAGTTTTCACCATTAAAATATCTTTTATTTTTTCTTTTAATTGTTTGACTAAGATATTTGATGTTAGCCTCAGTCACATTGACACTTTTTTCATTGGTGGAAAATGTTACCAGTTCTATAGTCTTTAGGTAGCAGGCAAGAGTATAGTCATTCTATAATATGGGGACTTCAATAGGTGTAGATTGGGAGTTCTAGTCTATTAGCTTGGGATGTGTGAGTGAAAGAGAAGTGACAAGTTTAATGGCATTCATAGTATAGTCATCAAATGCATGGACTAGTAATTCGAGGACTAGAGAAACTTCATCCAAAGGTGTGTTTGAAACCCTTTGGGTTCTAACCTCAGTAATCAAAAACTCAATGATACTAGAAGGATGTGACCCATCAGACTCAACCCTAGATTATTCACCTACTTTAAGCTGGTTTTCATATTAGTGTACATGATCTATGTCTTTGTTAGAAGTTTCTTCTAATAGAGAATCAAACTCATACTCCTAAGAGTTTATGCTATATGGAGTGAGATCATAGAATTCTCCAGTTGTTATCAAAACCCATTCTCCACTTTCATTATCACCCTTATTTTTGCAAAGACCTCTCTTAGTTATAGCATGACTATACTAATCCAGTTCCTATTGACTTTGGTAGGTATCATTAGTATTAGTAGAGCTATCACCATTAACCTCAGCAATATTGACACGATGGAAAACATCATTTGGATTTGTGAAGAGTGCAACAAGGTCTAGTGGAATAAGATGAGGAAAAGTGTCCTCATCATTGGAGCTCTCAATTCCATCATCTAACTTAGGTAAAGACTCATGTTTAGATGAAGGGTCAATCGTTGTAACAAACTTGTTGACCCCTAGATGAAAGGTGATTTTCTTGAATCCCAAACCTATTGTGTCAGTAGGTTTCCTAAACTTTTCTTTGATAGGATCAATAAGACCATTATTATTTAAATCAATAGGAAATTTTCCTTTGTAACCAAGGTTCTTGATCATCTTAAGACTTGTCCACATTTTTGTAGCATTATCTCATGAGCATGATATGTGAGATCAGCTAGGGTTTTATCCTTGTATAACCACACTGCAATAGCTATATTCTCATCTTCATCTTCTATGGGTATTCAAGATTTGAAAAAAGACCTATGGAACTTAGTTTTAGGTGGAAATATGAAGGGTTTCCTTATCTCAGATGGTCTCCCACAATGATGAGGAGATTTTGGAAGAGAAGTTAAGGATAGGACTTGCTCCATGTTGTACTATCCTATCCTTAAGTTAGATTGAGAGTGTTCTTTATTTCTTGTAATGTAATGACTAGGTTATCCATAGACTCTCTATTGGTAGACACAAGAGTGTCATCAGATTTTAACATGTTGTAGTTGTAATTAGGAGTAGCTAGTATAGTAACTTTAGACCCTTGGAATGGGAATTTTATGCAGTTATGGTATGTTGGGGGTACTGCTTGCATTTCATTAATCCATGATCATCCTAACAAGATGTTGTATGCTAAATGGATGTTAAGGATCTAACGTGTACCATGTCCTTCTATAGGGCCTACCTATAAAGGCAACACCACGAGACTTAGGGATTTGTGTTCTACCTCATCATAAGCTTTAATTGATATTTTGTGATGAGGGTTAATGGATTCTTCTACATAACATAGTTGTTTAAACAGGGAAGTGGAATAAATATTGAGACCAACTCCTTTGTCTATTAGCACCCTTCAGACACACTTTTGATATATCATTACTTCAATGTGTAATGCTTGATTATGGGGATGACTCAAAGAGTTATCATCTTCTTCTAAAAAAGATATGTAGTGAGGTGAAGTCAAATGATCCACCATGGATTGAAACCTATCAAGATCAAGATCTTGAGGTAGGATTGCCTCATTGAGGGATTTTTCAAGAACCTTCCTATGAGTAGATGAGATTTTAAGTAGTTTGAAGATCAATATTTCCACATGTGTTCATTGAAATTGTTTGATTATGCTATAACTAATAGTTTTAGAGGGTGTCACAGTCTCGATGTTTCTGCCAGATGGACCAATAGTAGCATTGTCTTCATTTCAAACTTTCTGGAAATATGGAAACCTGCGTCAAACTTGGATAAGCCACCACATTCTGAACACTTCTCATTCACGAAAGAATTTGTATAAAAGAAACAACCATCAAATCTATGACATAAAAATGTATCTAGCAAGTCTCTTGATGATTTTGGAATCCCACTAGCACCACAAAACTCTAGCATTTCTGTACTATGCAAAGTAGAATAGATAGAGCATAATAGTTAATGGTGCATAGAAAACTCAACATGATATTTGCAACAAAATGTATTTTGAATTTTAAGTGGGACACAATAAAATGGCTTCAAAGATTCAAAAGCCCTTTGTGATATATAAAGACTTGGATGACATTCTCTAAATTGTTTGAACAACATAGTTACTTATCAAAATGTGGAAGTCTCCCACCAAATGCTCATGTTTCATTTTGAAGAGGATCATCAATTCTCTCTTATTGACTAAGTGCTCTTCTCAAAGTAGTATGATTTAGGTTCAAATCAATACAAGTTTGTCTCATATATCTACCCTTTCTCAAATGATGACTTACCAAAGAGGTTTAAATAACCCTTCGAGTAGCTCTATTATCCTTCTCCCTACTATTTTTCCCAAAGTTATTAAGAGTACTAAAAAGATTCTTCACAATAATGGCATTTCTTTTGAACCTTTCATTAACACGAATCTTCAATTTGGAAAGCATAGGTCTCATCTTTTGCATCTTTAATAAGTGCATAAAAAGTTGGCATTGCTCCACCATTGTCTAGATGCCGAAAAACATCTTATATAGTCTCAAAGCCCATAATCGCATGGTTCTTTATTTTTTTTCCCCTTCCAAATTGGTAATAATCATTTCAACAATTTCAATTATCCATTTTGGTGTTTTATAACCTTCATGTCGATTATAATTAGGAGATACGTAAGATTCATGTGCTTTAGGTTCCTGTGCATTGTCATGTTCGACATGGTCAATTATGCAATTTACATTATGACCTGGTAGCATTTCCTCCTCGAAATTTTCATTCTCTAAATTTTCAATTCTGGAATTATTGTTTTCAATTGGTACATTTTCATTCCCCAACTGCACATATTCATTATCTAACTCTATTATTAAACCTTTGACTAATTCATCATCAACTTGACTGACATTTAACATAACTTGTCTTTTCCTTTAGTGTTCTATTTTTTCCCTTTCCCTATATGCCACAATCTCTTCATTAGATACCTTCCTTTTGCATTTAACCTTTCGATGACTGCTGCTCCCCATTCAAATGACAATATTAGACACCTAGGGACATATTATAAAACTTTTTTAGATTTTTTGGGCCCCAAAACATGACTTTTCCTAAAACCCATGAAAAAGGCCCACAAAAAGCAATGTTGTCAGATCTGCAGTGACAGGGAATATTTTGGTAAAATAATGCCAACAAATATTAGGTATCTGATTTCATATCAAATACCTGATTTCAAATCAAATATCCAATATTGGCCAGCACCAAAATATTGGAGGGAAAAATAAATTTATGAATTATAACTATATATATATAAATTATGTTATTATTATTAGTACTATTATCTATAAATATAATATATATTATTATTATTATGACCTATGTTATTAATATATAATAATATATTATGTTATTATTATTATCTATAAATATTATAGACACACACACACACACATATATATACGTGTGTGATTATTATGTTATATTATTATTATTTTTACTATATTATTTGTATTTGTTACTAGGTCGAAATGGGCCATAGGATGACCTATGACCCCTTTTGACACATTTTATTACAGCATATGTCTCTAGGGGTCCAAGGACTCCTAGGGACATATTATAACTATTTATATGGGTTGAAAGGGGTCATAGCATTACCTATGACCCCTTTCGACACATTCCATGACAACATATGTCTCTAGGGGTCCTAGGACCCCTAGGGACATATTCGAATCATTTATATGGATCGAAAGGGGCCATAGCATGACCTATGACCCTTTTAAACACATTCCATGATGACATATGTCTCTAGGGGTCCTAGGACCCCTAGGGACATATTAGAATCGTTTATATGGGTTGAAAGGGGTCATAGGATGACCTATGACCCCTTTCAACACTTTCCATTATGAAATATGTCTCTAGGGGTCCTAGCACCCCTAGGGACATATTAGAATCATTTATATCGGTAAAAAGGGGCCATAGGATGATGTATGATCCCTTTTGACACATTCCCTGATGACATATGTCTCTAGTGGTCCTAGGACCCCTAGGGACATATTACAATCATTTATATGGGTTGAAAGGGGTCATATGGTGACCTATGACCCCTTTCAACACATTTTATTACAACATATGTCTCTAAGGGCCCTAGGACCTATAGGGACATATTAGAATAATTTACATGGGTTGAAAGGGGCCACAAGATGACCCATAACCCCTTTCATCCCTAGGATCCCTAAGGACATATTTGAATCATTTATATGGGTCAAAAGAGGCCATAGGATGACGTATGACCCCTTTTGACACATTTTATGACAACATATGCCTCTAGGGGTCCTACGACCAGTAGTGAGGTATTATAATCATTTATATGGATTGAAAGGGGCCATAGGATGACCTATGACCCCTTTCAACACATTCCATGATGACATATATCTCTAGGAGTCCTAGGACCCCCAAGGACATATTAGAATCACTTATATGGGTCGAAAGACACATTCCATGATGACATATGTCTTTAAGGCTCCTTGGTCCCCTAGGGACACATTAGAATAGTTTATATCCCGGTGTCGAAAGGGGCCATACAATGATCTATGGCCCCTTTCGACACATTCCATAATGATATATGTCTATAGGGGTCCTAGGATACCGAGGCACATATCAGAATCATTTATATGTGTCAAAAGTGGCCTTAGGATGACCTATGACACCTTTCAACACATTTTATTATAAAATATTTCTCGAAGGTCCCTAGGACCCATAGGGACATATTTGAATGATTTATATGGGTCGAAAGGGACCATAAAATGACTTATGACCCCTTTCAACAAATTTTGTGATGACGTATGTCTCTAGGTGTCCTAGGACCACTAGGGACATATTAGAATCATTTATATAGGTCAAAAGGGGCCATAGGATGACCTATGACCCCTTTCGATGAAAATTATTATAACATGTCTCAAGGGGCCCTAGGACCCCTAAGGACATATTAGAATTTTTTATATGGGTTGAAAGGGGCCATAGGATGAACTATGACCCCTTTTGACACATTCTATGATGACATATGTCTCTAGGGGTCCTAGGCCCCTAGTGATGTATTATAATCGTTAATATGGGTCAAAAGGGGCCATAGGTCCTTTCGACACATTTTGTAATGACATATGTCTCTAGGGGTCCTAGGACCCCCAAGAAAATATTAGAATCATTTGTGTGGGTCGAAAGGGGCTATAGGATGACCTATGATCCCTTTTGACACATTTAATGATGACATATGTCTCTATGGGTCCAAGGACCCCTAGGGACATATTAGAACCATTTTTATGGGTTGAAAGGGGCCATAGGATGACCTATGACCCCTTTCAACACATTCGATGATGACCTATGTCTCTAGGGGTCTTAGGATGCCTAAAGACATATTACAATCATTTATATGGGTTGAAAGGGGTCGTAGGATGAACTAAGATCCCTTTAAAAATATTTTATTGCAACATATGCCTTTAGGGGCCCTAGGACCCCTAGAGACATCTTAGAATCATTTATATGAGTCGAAAGGGTCCATAGGATGACCTATGACCCCTTTCAACACATTCCACGACAACATATATCTCTAGGGGTCCTAGGACCCCTAGGGACATATTAGAATAGTTTATATGGGTCGAAAGGGGCCATAGGATGACCTATGACCCCTTTCGACACATTCCATGATGACATATGTCTGTAGGGGTCCTAGCACCCCTAAGGACATATTATAATCTTTTATATGGGTCAAAAGGGGTCACAAAATGACCTATGACCCCTTTCGACACATTTTATTACAACATATGTCTCTAGGGGCCCTAAGACCCCTAGAGACATATTATAATTGTTTATATGGGTCAAAAGGGGTCATAGGATGACCTATGACCCATTTTGACACATTCCACGATGAGATATGTCTCTATGTGTCCTAAGACCCTTAAGGACATATTTAAAGTATTCATATGGATCAAAAGGGGCCGTAGGATGACCTATTTCCCCTCTCTGTGCATTTCATCACAACCTATCTCCCTAGGGGTCCTAGGACCCCTATGAATGCATTTGGTTTATTCCAATGCATCAAGAGGGGTCATATGTTAACCTATGACCCCTCTCGAGACATTTCATGACAGTGTATATCCTTAGGATGCCTAGGGACCCATTGGGAATGCATCAAAAGGTGTCACTATGGGGCCCTAGGGAGATATGTTTTCATGAAATGCATCGAAAGGGATCATATGTTAACCCCTAACCCCTTTTGATGCATTTTATGATAATATTATATTTAATAATAATATAATATTGTATATTTTAATATAATAATAATATATTATTAGATTATATAACAATAATAATCAAATATGTTACTAGATTATAGATTTAATAATAATAATTACCATATATATTATTATATATAATAATAGTCATATAATATTACTATATATATTTAATAATAATAATATTTATCATATATATTACTATATTATATTTAGTTATAATAATTATTATATTTATAACTATATTATATTTAATAATAATAATCATACATATTACTATAATATTATAATAATTATAATTATATATAATAATAATACTTAATAATAATAATATCAATAATAACAATATCAATGTCCACACTTCCCCCTAATAAATTTCCCTCTAAAACACTCGAAAGTTTCCCTCTTAAATTTATTTCCTTTCAAATTACCCTCCCTCCAAATTTAACATTGGAAAATATCTCCTCTTAAATTTCCCTCCAAATTTCAATTGAAAAATCCTGGACCTAATCGGATACCTAATTTGTATTTGGGTATTCGATTAGCCTTGGTATTTACCAAGCCAATTCAATCAACCCAAAAAATGTGTTTAAGAAGGGTTTCATTGACACTTAGACTTCAGGTAGGCATCTGACAATGTTATTTTCATCAAAATTGAATGAAACAAAAAGAGTTTTTTTATAGCACTCTTGAGATTCCATTGATATAATTGCTGTCAAATTCAAAGTTCGATAAGTATTTATTAGTTAATTTTCAATCAAGATGATTGTAAAGTGCTGATTGACATACTAATTCAAAAATATAACGTTTTTAAAATCTAAAAGTTGTGTCATATTCTTTGCTTCGCTTAGTATAAGAAAAATAAAAATTAAATTAAATTTGATAAAGTTTTCTATTAGTTAAGGTGGTCAGACACGGGAGTCTTTTTTTTCAATAAAATTTTAGTAGAAAATTCATATTTAATTATTTATTTAGAATAAAAATACACAAAAAATATGCGTCACATCTGGGCATAAGTCTACTTTTTATATCTATAATTATATTTAAAAAATATTATCATTTGATTTTGATTAAGGTGGTTAGACATACACCTACTTTTTATTTTCGCTCTGAAATTTTTGTAGTACTACATTAAAATCCAAACTTTTGACCAATCAATTATTTTTTTCTCCAAATATGGCCTAGTAGTTTAGAAACTACATTCAATTTCCTACAGATTATTTTCTTGCAAATTTTTGATATAAAGTCCAAAACCACTTTAAAATTATGTGTCAGGTTGACATAACACTGATTTGCTAGTTTTTCACTAGCACTTAAGGCCATAGTTTGGTTGACCATGATCCTACACATACCCCCTAAGACTCCATGAATCAAGTATGACCAAACCTTTTAAATTTACAATAATTAGACAATAAAATGATTGATTTATATTAATTTATTCACTATATAAGATATTCCAAATTAGATCAACTTCAAGGATGACCAGTCCTATACCTATTAGGCTATAATCTCACATGAATTAGATTTCTACTTCTGGACCATCTTAACTCTTTGTAAGAATATTATCAATGTTCATTTTTAGATCTCATACTTATCAAAATACTCAATTAAAATCATAAGATCATTCAAATTACATTAATAATTTACATAACCCATTAGATTATTAGAAAAAGTAAACTAAAATATAATTCAAAATGAATTACAACTAGAATTTAATAAACTTTTTCATTAAATCTCAGAGAACAAAATAGAGATAAAAGAAGAGACAAGGTCTATGATGAACACCTAACTTTCTACATTTTGTATTAACTTCTTTAAAATTGTATATAATTTAATGATCATTCCTATCAGGAAAAAAACTCTATTAGACAAGCCATTGTTAACTTTCTATTCAAACTGTGGAACAAAATTACTTAGTAAGCATGGATCAACATAGAAATAAAAAATACTCTATTTAGATTAGAAAAATCAGACCCTCACTCAACATCTTGGAAATCCTTTTATAGAAATAAGGATTGCAACAAGCTTTAGATGGGAGGACACATGTTCAAAAATAAGTTACAACAACTTTTTCCATATGAGACAAAATAGTTACAAAGAGAAAATTGCAGATAGCCAAAATTTGAATAGCTATCAATTAGGATGTTTAGGATTAACTTTGTAATTTGTAATGGCCACAAACCCACAATAGGTGAATCACAAAGATAAGGTGTCTCTATCTGATAGTTATCCTCCCTCTTGATGTTCTTCTACTTTTCTCTGCATGCTTAGTCACTATCTCCAAATTCAATCACCCTTATATTAGTTGTCACCTCCCAGATAGTAATATATGATTCTTGATCTAGCCAGGTGGCTTCTCTAACTATATTTAGCTTTGTTAGGCACATATTCTATTTTGCATCAGCTATAGATCAAACTTCTAGAACTATCTTATTCATATCCACCCTTATCTTGTATAGAAGATCAACAATGTCAAAAAATGTTGTTATGTCAATCTCTCCATTGCAGTAGGCGATAAAAATGTTATCAAAAGAGTCTGACCACTATTTTCATTCTCGAAGTGTATTATTGTCATCAATAATTTTTGGTATGAAGCCGAGTGTCCCATTTCCAATGCTCTTCATTTTATTATTTACTAATGGAAACTTAGTAAAAAATAATGCATTTAATTATTTTACTTTATTTATCATTTTTCTCATGCAAATAATGGTTTCTTTGGGAATTTCTTTATTTTGGGGAAAAAGGGGACCAATCTATCAAAAGATGAATTATAAGTACCCCACTCAGTGAATAGGGGAAAAAGAATAGGCAATGCCTCTATGTATTGTTACTTTTCTCCCTGCAGTGTGATGTAGCTACTATAGATACCATGGGAAACCTATCTAAGAATAATTATTTTGTTGGAGAGAATTATCTCCATTGTTCTAATCTCAATTTCTTTTCTAACTTCTAGCTCATCCACTTCCAGCTTTTAATCTGTACCCCCAATTGTTGCATTAGTATTAGTTTGGGTCTCCTAATCTTTCATCTTTGTGATAGGTCTAATTGAAATCCTCAAAATACTTACCTCATTATTGAGGGTAGCCACTCTTTTCTCTATTACATAGGTTTTCTTTAGTTCTTCCTTATACTTTTTCCTAGTTTTAATGGGTATGTTGCATGTTTGATACAGTTGCTCTTGAAACATATCCATTTTTCCTTTACCCATCAATGATGCAATGTTCGTTAGAATGTGAATCTAGTCACTTGAAGTTGTAGTGACATTCCAAAAAATTAGTTTGCCTTGGGGAGAATCTCTTATTTTCATCAGAGTGTGCTTATCATATTTAGGAGTCATGCTCCATATTGCCATTTTCTTGGAGTCAATATTGAATCTAGATCCCTTCAACTCCCCTACAATATGTGTCTCCTCAAACGAGATAGATTTATCTTGTCTTCTTATCTGGTCTAGCATGACAAATGAGTTGAGCTCCCATCCATAGAAAAGTAGCATTCCACTTCTCTACACTATCTCCCTATCCTCATCTCGTGAGAGTTTCACTATTTGGTTCATACTCTTGAAATTTTTGCATTGATTTAGCTATTATTTATAGTGAGTCTCATGGCTACAATTGAAGAGTAAGCTCATTTTGTTTAATCCTAAACATGAATTATTTGAATTCCTCATAATTCATGAAGTCATCATTATTCATAAACTTTTGATCCTGGATTATCCTTTAATCTAACATTCTTATCTCTAGCTCAATCTTATTAGGGATTCTTTCATTCTAGCTTGCTTTCCTTATTAGGAAGTTATGTCTTATGTCACCAAAATATTTTTTACCCCTTGGCAAGATTTTCAATGCCTCTTCCCTTGCCTTATCTAGGATATCTATAATTTTTTGCTTCTTTCTACCACCTTGGGCCCATGATGAACTTTCTAGTCGATCAATTTCTATTATATCATCATGTTCTAAGGATTTGGGTGTTGCTCTGTGTCTTATTTTAGGAGGGACTTGAAACATCATGGTATCAAAATTTTCTTGTCATTTTATTATACCTATCCAAGTACATTTCCTCATGTTATAAGCCTTTAAAGGAGGGTTCTAATTTTTTCATCTCCTCTTCAACCATTACAATTTATCTCAATCTTAAGGTCTTGTCTCTACAATTATTTGTATTCAAATAATTCATAACTAAATCTTCCTCCCAATAGGGTTTGCTAGCTAGTAGAGTGCACTTCCTCATCTACTTTAGAGCATGCCTAACCAAATCATTAGGATCATAGGTCCTAGGAGGAACTGAGGGAAATATGAATTTTCTCATGAATGCATATATTTCTTCCATAGCATCCATCCCTATAACCAAATCTCCTATGTTGACATTTCTAGAAACAAAGGAACCCCTTTTATTACAAGCCCTAGGTATTCCCTATTCATCATTATTAACTACCAGAAAAATTTTGTTGTCCCCATTATCTCTAGAATGTATCTAGGCAAAACATGAGGAGGATGGGGGTATCTAAAAACCCTTATTAAAGAAAAATTCTCAAAAAGGAAAAGACTTTCCAATTCATGGCCTAACCTACTACCTTTATTAGGGAATGTAGAGGGTCTAACTAGAATCCTAACCCCCTTAGGGATCCTCTCTATTATATTAGCTAGCATGTTGGAAATTGGAAAAAATAAATCATGATAAAAAGAAATAGCATTGGAATAGGGATACAATTTTTCCAACACCTCATCCACATCTACAATGGCAAGTTTTCTCCATTCTCCTATGTCCCTTCAATGAAATCAAGATTGATATGCCCTATATTTTTGTAGAGGATGATGTGCATCTATAATAAGTAGTGGTGAAATTTGAAATTCCCTATCTCTCCCTCTAAGAAATAGTAATCTCATTATGCATTACATTTATAATGTTGGTCACCAAATCATACCCCACATTATGGTGTGAGTCCTATATGTCTAGGGCCATGATGTATATATAGCAAGGAGCATTGATCATACCATCCAATCTAATCACTTTGTCAATGTTGTCTAGTGTGGAGCTTGATCAGTCCCTAAGCAGGAGATTGTTGGTTTATGGTCACTGATTAGGGAAGTAGTGTACATACTTCATAATTTTTGGTTGGCTTGTTATAATTAATTATAACCCTAATGGGACAAGTATTTTTTTATAAAAGAGGCTTAGGGTTAAGGATTTCATTATGTGTGATGCAAAAATTGATTCTTGTGGTAGTATTGAGATGTAAGGGATTATAGAATGTAATTAGGTTGTAACCATATGATCGTAATAATATTTGACTTCCTATTTGGTGGACATAGCCCAGGGATTGGGTGAACCATGTTAAATCTTGGTGTCTTGTGTTCTCTTTTGTCTGATTTATTATTTTTATTTTTATTTTATATTTGCATGTAATTATTATATCTATCCATGGTTAATCCTAATAGTCAATCCCAAAAATAGTATACTGGAAGTATCTGCTAAAAATTTCTAAAGGCATGAAGTCTCCCAACATTTTATGGAGTTCACCCTTATCTTTTTTGGACTTAGGGATGTATCTTCTCATGACCTTACCAGTGAAAAATCATTTATGATTCTCGAAGGTCTCATTCATTTTCTCTTCCTCAATGGCCCTTGTCATTGGTCCTCAAAGGTCAGAGACCTCTATGAATGTTTCCTTATCCAAGGTACATATTAGACTCATATATTTCTTACGAAATCTATGAGTTATAGGATTATAGTACTTTATTAGGGCTTCTACCAGCTCTACATCCACTATCACATCTAACATGATTAGCTTGTCCAAGTTTCTGATCTAGGGGTTGTTGATTGGTGGTTTCTCAAACCTATTGTTGTAAAAATACTAGAATAACTCATTTCCCTTAGTCTCTGGTATAGTTTCATCTCTACAAAAGCTGTATGCATCTTTGGAAACATGAGAATTCATTGTTTGCACATGGGATGATCCTATGATAAAGTAAATATGCTCCTCAACATACAAGGTGGCTAACTTAGTCTTTGGTTTCTCAATAAATTGAGTGAATTATTCTACATTAAATTGAGCTATCAGCTCACCTTCTTCCTATGCCATCTTTTTTAATTCCAAATTCTTCAAATAGTTCTTTTGTGTTTGAATTTTCTACAGAAAATTCATGCTCAATTCTTTATAGAAAATTTGTTCTCAATTCTCTTTTGGCTCTACAAATTTTTGAATCTTGTAATTAGAAATCAATTACATCACCTTTTAATAGAAGTTGAGTAAAATAATAGTATTGGTGGCATCCTTAAGTCAGCATACATGAGAAATTTGAAAAACTCAAAAATATTAGAATTTGGCTTTACGACACTTGTATTGCTAGCTTTTAAAATCTCTTTTGTACTTTTTTAGATAGTACCTAACTTTTTGGTAATCATGAGGTTATAGTAGTCATTTCATTATTAAATTCTTATGTTGTGACCATGTGAACACTACATACTACTTACTACTTACCATGTGAACTAATGTTCCTGCTTGTGACGGTGCAAAACCCTTGGTCGCTACTTCATAGTTTATCTTTATGATGAACCCTTTG
Source organism: Cupressus sempervirens (assembly GCA_028749045.1). Classification (NCBI taxonomy): domain Eukaryota; kingdom Viridiplantae; phylum Streptophyta; class Pinopsida; order Cupressales; family Cupressaceae; genus Cupressus; species Cupressus sempervirens. Next base: position 109,627,144 of record CM053791.1, on the reverse strand, counting down.
TCCTTGGAATCAAGTGAACATTGTTCTCATGTACTCTATCACTACTTCATGATCTATTCTCTACCTTGTACCCCTAGCCATGTGACTGATCCATCACATAAATCCTTTATATGTTTTTATCATGTCGCATGGTTATAGCTTGATTCTAACTTTAACTCTTAAGACTTACAACCACACAAAATAGTTAAATCTGAGAAGTTTCTACATTGCTACCTTTAGTTATTTTTAAGATCTTAACTATGTGACTATGAAACCATTGAAAAATTCATGGGATATAAACCTTTTAACTAGTTCACACTCTCTTATTTAACTAGAACTCTTAATTGTGCAATCACATGATCAAGCCTTTAATCAAAGTGATCGCTTGATCATGTCAGATCACTTTCAGTTCCCCAATTTTGAACTTTAATTTGTTGTCAAATGAAGTACAATCAGATCAATATTCATGTCTAGGTGATGACTAGGAAACCTTTCTATGTCATCTCCACCCATTCAAAGCTCAACCAAATGAGAATTTAATTCTTATTTATCTGCTAGGTTTGTCTCAAAGGGTGGGTCAATGTAAAAAAAATCCCACAAATGAGAAGAAAGTTGTCTATTTGACAAACTACAAGGTATGTTTAATAAAGACTCATCCTAAAAGATAGGTTCAATTGGAGAAAGATCACATGAATGCAAATGGATGTGCAACTAGAAGAGAATGGTCAAATTAAATAAGTTCATCTTTGAGGTTGAAAGGAATGAAACTAAGCCCACTTGAAACAAGCACGAGGTTGTACAAATAGGTTGAAGTGAATACAATCAAATCCAATGTAGAGGAGGTAGTAAAAGCTTTCAAAATATTTCAATGTATTTAACAATGAAAAATACCCTAGTCAAAGGTGGTGAGAAGGAAAGTTGAAATCAAGTCAGTGATGTAGAATACACTTGGAGGTCCACATTGTCAAATTGGATGCACATCAATGTATGATGTTCTACATGAAGATGTACACTATGTAGTAGTTGAAAGGTCAAAAATGAATGAATGAACACCACATGATAAAACTTAGTGACACCAATGAGAAATGAGGAATGGACAATCAATTAATTTATTACCATTGTTCATAGAAATTTGGCTTATTGCTAAGCACATGAGACAAAACTCAATTACAATGATGAGAAGTGAGAGATGTCCATCACCACAACCTTTAGCAATCATTTCCAAGCACATGAGATGAATAATAATTATACATATGGATGATAAAGTGATTGAGATAGGTTATAATGATGTAAAGATTGAGCTTATACACTTGGAGTAATGATGTAAAGATTGAGATGTTATACACCTAGAGGTCCATGTCACTGGTTGAAAAGTCAATTTCCCTTGGAGATTAAGTCTACGTTGTCAAATTGGATTCACATCAACGTATGATGTTCTACGTGAAGATATACACTATGGAGTAGTTGAAAAGTCAACAATGAATGAATGAACACCGCATAATAAAACTTATTTATACCAACAAGCAATGAGGAATGGACAATCAATGGATTTATTACCGTTGGTCATAGCAATTTGGCTTATTGCTAAGCATAGGAGACAAAACTCAATTACAATGATGAATGGTGAGAGATGTCCATCACCAAAACCTCTAGTGATCATCACCAAGCACATGAGATGAATAATACTTAAATAGATGGATGATAAATTTATCAACATAGGTTATAACGATGTAAAGATTGAACTCACAAAAAATAAATGAGACTTTATCACTATATCCTATAGCGATGATCCCATTACAACCTAGATTTAGTAGTTAGACAATGTGGAGATGAGCAATGAAAATAAGACATTGCTATGTGTTATAGCAATAAACCAAGCAAAACAATTATTTTCATTTTGGGAGTTTTCAAACAAGAACATGAAGACCCTCTGCCAACTCCTTAGATTTATTGCCATGTTATGCAAGATTGATATTCAATATTTTTTGCTATCTTCTATAACCAATAAATGACTTTTTTTTTTATTCATTCTAGTATAGAAGATGAATTAGTTTGGTTATTTTCTATAACACTCCATCTCTAATTTTAATATGTGTTCTTTCAAAAATCAATAGAAATGTTCGCTATTTTTTTGTGTGAAGTACTTCATGTTGCAGAGACAAGATTGAATTTTTTTATGCCAATAATCTATTATTTCATTGCATGTGTAATTTTGAATACCTCTAAAGTTAGATTAAGATCAATGAACAAACATAGTTTTGTCTTTTTATTTTAATATAGTGAATTGAAGCCAATCAAAGTATTTCTTGAAGTTGAGGGAGACAACTCTATGTGTTGTTTAAGGTTGGATTCATTTGCATGTTAAATTTTATCATTTTCTTTTGTATCTCATACTTTATTGCAAAGCCAATGTCGGGGAGTCATAAGATGTGTGGATTTTTGGGATTGGCTAGATTTTGGATTTAAAACTCAGTACCTGAGTTAGTTCTACTAGGATTGGCTTGGTTTTCCTCTTCCATTCTTAGGTCAAGAATATACCCAATTACTTTAAGAATTAAAAAAATTCATTGAATATCATTCATAAAGAAGTTGTACCTTTTAATTCAGAGGAAATCTATGAACTTGATGATGGATTATACAACTTCTAGTAGATGACTGTTGCTTATGAATTTGGGCATTCAAGATTTTATAGAAGAAGAACAGTCTATTTATTAAAAAAAAAAATGGCAAATCTACTAGGGAATTTGAATAGTCACTAGACCATAAAAAGGTTTAACATGAGGAAAAATGGTGCTACCTCATGAGAACATGTTTCTTATACTCCAACCTAATCTTCAATTCCAAGACGACCAAGAAGATATCATTGCTTCCCTAAACGTGTTTTTTCTAGAGATATAGAAGAAATAATGAGCACTATAGGAACACTAGTCAAGTGCTTAAACAAGAAGCTAGAGCTAAAGCACGAGAAAGAGAAATACAAAGGAGAACTTAAAAGATCACAAAGAAGAGTAGAGCATGAATCTTGACAATAGAATTAATTTGAAATTCCAGATCAAAGAAGATTTCTTAGGAGTAACAAAGAGCAAGGTGGGAAAGATCTTGTATTTGAAAGGCTTGCAAAACTTGGCTTCCCCTTATTAGAAGTACCCTATCGAAGAAGTGATAGGAAGAGCAAAAGAAGACCACCTTCACCTCCTAGGGCACAAACTCCATTATCTACCACTTGTCAGGTATTGACTTTACATGGAGTAGTCACTCTCCCTATTATTAATTTTTCATGATACCTTGCACGAACAATCATGGCATCTCCTTGGGCTGTTGCAATTGGTCCTTTACAAATTCTAGCATATCATCCACTTCCTTTAGGCTCCAAGAAGAATTTTCTCAAAATTTTAGTAGATGGGAAATTTTCTAGAGATGAACATATCAAAGCTTTCATTTTAGAAACTCATATTGTGGGGGTTGGACATGAAGATGTGGATATTAGATTATTTATTGATACTTTAATTGAAGCTACGATCGATTGGTTCCATCATTTAAGTGATGCTAAAATTAAAAGTTGGACAACAATGAAGATAACATTTGAAGTGAGATACAAAATAGCCAAATATGAACATGCATTGTTATCACAACTAACTTCTATCAAGAAGTAGACTTCCATAAAAATGAGAGATTTTATTGATTTCTTTAATTAAATTTCTAATAGGATCCCTACAAATGATAAACCCACCACATGTAAGTTAAAGGAATTCTTCATAAGCAGTATGCCACCTAATATTAATTATGATCTAAGGAAGGCTCGTCCTACCTATTTGGAAGATGCATAGAAAAAGGATGTGGAGTTGGAAGATGGCATGATTTTAGTGGGTAACTGGAAATATGAGATAAAAATTGGGGCGAGTACTAGTGGTACTACTTCCTTAGATGAAATGATTTAGAAATTGTATAATGAACTTGTTTCCATAAAATGATAACTTACTAGATTCAACAATCCATACTAGTGAAGTTTCCAAGATTAGTCTGGAAGGAATAACAATGAATGAAATGTCATTGGAAGAACTTGGTAGTTGTACAATCAGTAAGAGAGGCTTGCCATAGAATCGTGCCCAAAAAAGGGAGCATGTGTGTCTTCCACCTAACAATAGATTATGATGGTGAAATCTTCCTTGAGGTAGCTCGTATGATGTGGTTACTATAAACTAATGAGTTGGACACTATAGTACCCAACATTGAGATAGGTTTGTGCTTGAATGTAGACTCTAGAAAAAGAAAATTGAGTATGAATCTAACTCAAAGAAACTAGGAGAATGCTATGCAAGCATAGATGAGACCTCATATGTTGTGCTAACTCAAAGTCAAAAAAAAGAAGACCCTAGTTCATAATACTCCTTCTAGGACTAACAATATGTCTACTTCAACTTCTAAAGATGTCACCTAAGGAGTGAGAATTCCTCAACTAGGTAAGGAGCAAAATTATTTCAATTTTATCCAATTCTATGAAGATTCTAGAATTTAGGTTTCCCCTATAGATTACTTTAAGTAGAACCTTGTTAAGTTAAAAATATTCATAGATCATTAGAAGGGAGATAATGTAAATTTCAATCACAATGTTACTTCTATGGTAAGGAAGAGTCCATGATGTCCAAACTTTTTGAACACGATGAGTCTTTAGGTCTGGCCACCTTCCCAAGTTAGAAACACAATCCATTCTATGTATCCTTTTATATAAATGGTTGCAAGCTGAGTAATTATATAATTGATTCAGGTGCTTTTGATAACATGATGTCTACCCTAGTGGTTGAATCCTTATGCCTCACTCTTAGGATAGTCCATGGTATGTGGTACTCCATGGATGTTATGCAAGTCCCATTGCTTGGATAGATCAAACATGACCAAGTAGCCCTTGCCAACCACCCAAAGAAGAAATTATTATTAACTATTATATTCATTGAATTTCCTCCTAGTTATGGATTGTTACTAAGTAAAAGCTTTTGCAGAGATTTGGGCAGAGAAATAAAACTAGATTGGTCTCAAGCATTAATCCCTATGGGTGGTAAGAAAGTTAAATTAGAACCAAATAACAAGGAAAAGTTTGTAGTTTTGAAATCTAATGACCCAAAGGACCAAATCCAAAATCCTATATCAAGTGTTAAAATTTGGAAACTACATGTTATTCACTGATGATAGTGTTGATAAATAAAAATATGAAGAAGAGGAAAATCAAACCTCCACTGAAAAAGAAACATTGTAAATTTGGATGATGGGATTTGATGAAATTTGCTCCTCATCTAGATCTACTGCATGAATCATATTGATACCACTAGAAGGTGAAACTCAACCAATGGAATTCAAACTAGAGTCTAGGAGCACACAAAACACATCTGAATATGAAGTTTTACTACTCAAAATAATTGTTACAAAACAAAAGGGGGTAAAGATTCCAAGAGCTTGAGGTGATGTCAAGATAATTGTACACCAAGTAAAGTGTTAATACTCTGTGAAGAACCATAGGTTAAATAACTACTGAGATAGAGTATGGGACAAGATTGAAGGACTTGATGCCTTGTCAATTGAATCAATTTTGAGAGGGTTGAATACCAAGGAAGATTCATTAGTAGTATTTGCATATTTGTTACTTCCTCATCCAAAATTTAAAGATAAAACATATCAGGTGGAGATCATGTACAAGGAATCCATACCTAATGACATAGAAGATTGGAATGTGTTTAATGATGATAAAAGATTGCAACTATTTTTGGAAAATGTATGGAACCTTCATGAAGTTAATTCAAGAAACCACTTGGAAAATTGTCCTAGGAATCAAAAGAAAGATGAATCTAGTTTCATTTAGTTACAAGGTAATATAATCCCTCCTTAGTTTCTATCATTCAAAATATATTTAATTGCCATTATACCTATATTAAGGAGAAGAGGACAAGAAGAAGTCACACTATCAGGGAGTATGAGGAGATGAACATTGGATGTGATAAAAATCCCAGGATGATTAAGGTTGGTAAGTGTTGCACTTAAGAAGAGAAGGAAGAAGCTTAGAGACTCTTTCTAGAGTACCTTGATGTATTCTCCTAGAGTTGTGAAGACTTAAAAAGTTTCGTGGGTGGGGAATTTAAGCATCAAATCCCCTTGAAGCCTAATGCCACTATATTCCAATAGTAACAAAGGAATTAGAATCCAAAGGTAGCTGAAGCAATATTTTGAGAAATTGATAAGGTGCTCAAAGTGAAGATCATATATCCTATCCACCATTCTACATGGATGGCCAACATTATATCTGTTAGAAAAAAGAACTAAGAAATAAGGATATGTGTGGACTGTAGAAAATTGAATCAAGCATCGTTGAAAGACAACTACATTCTCCCCCTCATGGATCATTTGTTACAAATAGTAGTGAGAGCTAAGATGATGTCTATGCTCAACAATTTTTTAGGCTACAACCAATTTGAAGGAGAAATGAAGGATTAACACAAGACTAATTTCACCACTTCATGGGGCACGTTCACATACCATCGTATGCCTTTCATCCTTGTTAATGTCAGTGCCACTTTCCAACAAGGTATGAACCTATCTTTCGCTAACATAAAAGATAAAATCATTGTTATATATATGCATAACCTAATAGTGTTCTCAAAGAAATGAAAATATCATATAAGGGACTTGGAGAAAGTTTTTCAAAGGTGTTAAGAACATGGGATTTCCTTGAATCCCAAGAAATTAATCTTTTGTGTGACTAAAGGAAAACTGCTTGGCTACATACTATTTCAGGAATGCATAAGAATTGACCTAGAATGAGTCAAATCTTTCCAAAGGTTGAGTTTTCTTGCAAATAAGATAGGAGTAAAATCATTTTTTGGTCATGTAAATTTTCTAACAAGATTTTTTCTGAGTTTCTCTGAGATCACTAAATGCATTGTGGACATGGTGAAGGGAAATTTAAAATTTCAAATGAAGTGATCCTAGGAAGCATGCTTTTAGAGACATAAAGAATGCAATAGCTAATGCCCCTATTCTATGTCATATGGATTACAAAAAGGATTTCACAATTTATTGTTACTTTTTTAAAGATACATTATCAACTATCTTTATGCATGAGAATAGAGGAGTCTAGGCCCCCATTGCTTAAATACGATTCGTACACCTCTAAAGAACCATGAGCTCAAATATTCTTAGAATTAGAAACCTGACTTTAACATGGTAAAAGCATTAAAAAAAAAATTAGATTTTATTATTTATATTCTCATTCCATAGTGTATGTGCTTGATGTTGTAGTAAAGATCATACTAACCTAGCAGGATGTGGGATGTAACAATAGAGTGACATGGATAGCAAAGACATAGAATAAAACCTAAAAAATTGATAAGAGATGATGCATTGTGCAAGGCTATAGAAAAAATTAAGAAAATAAAGAACCTAACAAAAAAAAATTGGTTCTGGCAGTAAGTCTACAAGACCCATGGTTCAAAAATGTTATACATTTCTTGACTTAGAGTGAAAGCCTTAAAGGATTGATAGTGAAACAAAGAAGAGACCTAAAACTAAAAGCTATCAAATATTTCATCTAATAATATAGATATGTCATCTAATAATATAGACTATACAAAAGATTAATAGAAATAACATTCCTCAGATGCATGGATAAGCAAGAACTAGAGAGATTGTTAAAGACATTCCATGATGATGCTTGTCGTGGACACTTTTCCTCTTTGATTACTACTTTCAAGATACTAAGAAAATACTATTACTAGCCTAAAATGTTCAAAGATGCCTATCATTGGGTGTTGAAATGTGAGAAATGTAAAAATTTCATAGGTAGACCTTAATTGGCCTCATTTTCCTTTAGACTAGTGATCATCAAAGGCCCTTTCCAGCAATAGAGTCTAGATTTTATTGGCCCTACAAATCCTGCATGCAATGTATGTCATAGTTATATAATTACCATGATAGACTACTTCATAAAATGGGTGGAAGAAAAAGAAACAAAGAAGACTACCTCTAAAGTGGTATGTGAGTTCATAAAAGAAAATATTTTAGTAAGATTTGGTCTGCCCACTAAAATAGTGATGGATAATGTAGCATATTTCTCCTTGATTGAAATTACTAAGTTCTATTCTAAGCATGATAGTATTCAGCCACTCATTTGATTAGTTTCTGCAATGGAATAGTCAAGCCAAGTCTAGTAATAAGAACTTAGTAAACATCGTGACAAAAACCATATCATACAATAAAATAGAATGACACAAGAAAATTCACAAAGCACTTTGTGCTAACAAGGTGACCTCCAAAAGAGAAATTGATAGTTCTCCCTTTGAATTACTTTATAGAGTTGAGGAAAGTCTCCTGCTACTTTTAGAATTGGCTACTAGTAAATTGAGAACTATGATAGAAGATTACATTTACAGAGATGGTTTATAAAAGAGGATCTTATATCTGAGTAAACTTGAAGAGGGAAGGGAGAAAATTCTAGATCACATTATATAGCATCAAATGTGGGTGTAGAATTTGTTTGATAAAAGAACTAGATCTCAAAAGTTTGTAGTTGGAGGGACTATATTGTTATGGAATAAATGGAGAGCACCTAAAGTCATGCACAAAAAAATTGATACAATTTGGAAGAGATTGTTTAGTATTCATCAAGCTTTTCAAAGAAACTCCTTCAAAATGGTATACCCAAGTGGTGAGGTGCTATTCTTGACCTATCATGGTCAAGATTTGAAATTATATCTGATTGCTAATTGAAAATAGGTAATCCCTATATTGTATGACAGTTACATTTAGTCCTTGTGTTTGTTTTCCTTAGTTTAGTTGCCTTTTTCCCTATTTTTCCTATGTTTGTTTTCTTGTATTGGTTACCCATCCTCTCCACCATCTAATTGCTTTGTGATTACCTATGCTAATTTATGACTCTGTAGCCCAATGCATAAGACGCTGACCTTTGTTATTTTTATTTTATGTAATAAAGGAAGTAAGCTAGTCTATTCATGTGTGTGTGTCTTTTTTTATACTCGTGCAAAACCAAATATTTTAAGTCGCTTCATAGACATTTTCATGTCTAAGTCCTTAGTTAGAGCTAGCTATGATAGAAATTTTAGTTCCATAGTTTTGAACTTCAATTTTTTGTCATGATGTTGAATCACACCAATGTTCATGTCTAGGTGATTTCTAGGAAGTATTTATATCTCAGCTCCCCCCATTCAAATCTTAACCAAGGAGGAATTCAATGCTTATTTGTTTGCTAGTTGTGTCTAGGAGGGTGAGTAAGTGTCAAGCATATCCCATAGATGAGAATAAAGTTTTCTATTTAAAAAATTTAAGGTACATGTTCAATAATGACTCATCCTAAAAGATATGTTAAATTGAAGAAAGATCACATAATATATATGGATGAGACAACCAATAGAGAATAGTCAAAGGAAATAAGTTCACCTCTAAGGTTGAGTGGAATAAAACCAAGCTCATTAGAATCAAGCACCAAGTTGTGGAAACATGTTGAACTGAGTAAAATCTGATCAAATGTAGAAGAGGTAACACAAGCTTTCAGAAATTCTTAATCTGCTTAACATTGACAAGTACTTGAGTCAAAGGTGGTGAGAATGAAAGTTGAAATTAAATTAATGATGTAGAATACATATGGAGGTCCATGTCATTGGTTGACAAGTCAATTTCCCTTAGAAATTAAGTGTAAGACATTAAATGGGATGTAGATCAATGGATAATGCTCTACATGAAGATGTTCACTATGGAATAGTTGAAAGGTCAATATTGAATGAATGAATGAAATGCACACAAACTATTGTCATTTTATATTTTCCTGCATCAAGAAATGTCCATCACCATATGTCATAGTGATCATTTCCAAGCATAAGAGATGAAACTTAGTTATACCTATGAGTGATGAGGAATGGACAATCGATGAAATTATTGCCATAGGTCATCGCAATTAGGCTTATCACTAAGTTTGAGAGACAAAAATTAGTTACAACAATGAGCAGTGAGAGATGTCCAATGCCATAGCCTTCAGCAATCATCACCAAGTGTTGTAGATAAAACCTAGTTATATTGATGGATGATAAAATTATTAGCATATGTCATAGCAATGTGAAGATTGAGCTCACAGTACACAAAAGAGAGTTTATTGTTGTATCCTATAGTGATGATCCCATCGAAGGTTGGATTGAGAAGTTTGAGGTTATGGTGATGACCAATGAAAATTAGACATTGCTATGTGTTATATAGTGATAACTCAAGAAAAACACTATTTTTGATTTTGAGAGTTTTTGAACAAGAACATGAAGACCCTCTATGATCCCCTGAGATTTGTTGCCACATTATGCAAGATCAGTATTCAGAACTTGCTGCCACCTTTTGCAAATAATAAATGGCTTCCTATTGTGAGTTATTCTAGCATAGAAGATGAAATAGTTTGGTTGTTTTCTATAATGCTCCGTCTTTGATTTATGTATGTATTATTTTGGAAATCAATATAAAGTTCAGCTAATTTTTGGTGTTAAATGCTTCATGTTGCAGAGACGAGATTGAATCTATTTTATGCCAATAATTTATTGTTCCATTGCATATGTGATTTTGAGTACCTCTCTAAACTTAGATTAAGATTAATGAACAAACATAGTTTTGTTTCTTTATATAAATACAATGAACTAAAGACAATTAGAGTATTGCTTGAAGTTGAGGGATATATCTCTTTGTTTAGTTTAAGGTTGGATTCATTTGAATGTTAAATTTGAACATTTCATTTTTCATCTCATACTTTATAGAATTACCAATGTTGTGGAGTCATAAGATCTGTAAATTTTTGGGATTGGCTAGATTCAGGATTTAAACTCACTGCCTAAGTTAGTTTTGTCTAGGAGTAGCTTGGTTTTCCTCTTTCATTATTAGGTCAAGAACATGCAAAATTATTTTAAGAAATAAAAAAATTCATTGAATAACATTCATAAGGGAGCTAAACCTTTCAATTTAGAGGAAATCCATTAACTTGATGATGGATTATCCAACTACTAGTAGATGATTGTGTCTTACAAATTTGAGCATTCGAGAGTTTATAGAAGAAGGACAATTTTCTTACCAATAAATACCAACCTCACTTTTTTCTTAACCAGTCAAGCATGCGACTGAGTGACTAAGAATCTCTTGCATCATAATTAACAACTTTTCTATGTAATTGGTTTCCTTTTAACTATATTCTTGGCCTTTGTGATTGTGTGATCAAAACTAATCTCCAAGTTGTAGTTTCAATTTATGTTTTATCTTCTAACTACACAGTCATGCAATCAAACAAAACTTAATAAGCCCTAAAATGTGTTGCCCAATCACAACCTAAAATCCTTGTTATCATTTTAACCTTGCAACTGCATGATCAATTCTTTAATCTAACTACATTGATGATTTTACATCATCATAACTATCTCATAACACTACATATTTAGGCCTCTAACCATGCAATCAAAGCTATTCATTGAGTCACTCCAATACTTTGACTATTTTAACTTCAGGGTGCAAAAGAATGAATTTCATTTATTTACCTTTAGGTACACCGTTGCACCATAGTTTTCATGTTAAACATAAGAAGTTACTTTCAAATGCCTCCACATATTAGGTCCTTGTGCTCTAAATAGGATCATGGTTTCAATTTATACCTCACTCTTTAACCATGTGATCATGGGATTAGCTGCTTAAAAACTACATTTCTCCTATGCTATCTGAAAAGTCCTTTGGGAATAAACCACTATGAACAAGTGAATGGTGAGCATTCAAATGTGTCACATTGTCATGCCATTAAATAGTAAGAGTTTTAATCACGTAGTGCCTGAGAAATTAACTTGGTTGCATAGTCACACCTTGAAATTTTGAATGTCTTTTAAGAGCATAGAAAAAAATTAAAATAAGGAGTGTTTCTAATAAAAAGAAAGCATAAGGATTATGAAGCTAGGGTTTTTCCAGGGTAACTTTTCACGTGAAAACTGGAACCCTAACTACACAAAATGAAAACTAGATTTTCACAACAAATTTTTAGTGTTCAAACAAAGTGAAAATTAAAGACAACACCCCCCTAAGGGTTTGTTTGATTGAATCTCTGCATTACTTTAACTTTTAATTCCTCTTTAATTTCATAATATTGTTTGTTAGATTGCTCTACCTTTACTATTTTGCACTTTGTCTCAAAATTAGATATATTGCATCTCTATAAGAACTAAATAAAATCCCTAGATTTTACAAAATTAGGATTAGCGAAAAAATTTATAGGAGCCTACTCTACAATAGGGTCCAACTCTTTTCTTTTGAAATCGTCAACAATGAGGGATACGAGTGCCATTGGGGATTCTTTAGGCATTCCTTCCTCTATTCAAAACATCATCTTGACCTCCCATCTGCTTGAATTTCTCCCTCAAGGAGTCTTCATTATCAAAATGAATGGGGGGGCTGTGAGGGAGACTATTCTTCCATCTTTGATGAAGGTCCTTCTTCCAACTTTTCCCTTTTAGCTATTGGCTCTAATGGTGGATGAATGTTGCAATTTATAAACTAGCACAGGATGTGCCCCCACATTCCTAGCAACTACATACCCAACCTACCTCTAGAGAGTATGCTACCTTGGACTAATGGCATTACTATTAATGATTCTCCTTTCTACCTCCTTGTCTTGGTTTGGGTATGCTTTTATCAATGCTTCCTTCATTTTATTCAAGGTTTGTATTTTCCCAACAAAACGTGCCAACGATTTATTCACATTGTCTCCCCAGAACTTGATATCAGCCAAAAGGCTCATACTTTATATCTAAAGCTTTAATAAACTTGAAAATACTACTATAAACTATCCATTTTTCTTTCTTTACTTCTTGTTATTGTAAAGAGAAGCCATGGGTGTGCACAGGATCATGGTGTGCCAAAAAGTGGCAATTTAAAAAATATGTAATTCTAAAATGCCTCAAAGAACCAAAATATTAATACCTTTATAAAGCCTGGTATATCCTTGGATACCAATCCTACACGTTAAATTTTTAAAACATCCTAAAAATGCGTTTTTTTCATTTTTTTTGTATTTTTTTAGTTCAAACATGAATCTGATGACTTTTGTTTTACCCAAATTTGATGAAATGAAAGGGTTTTCTTAAGAATGTTCTTAGCTTTCAATAATATTATTTTTTTGTCAAACTACAAGTTTAGTAAGTAATTATTACCTATTTTATAATGGAGTTATGTATAAAGTGTTGATTGACACATTGATTGAAAAACAACTATAACTTTGAAATGGTACAATATTTTTGAAATCTAAAAGATGCATCACATTCTCTGCTTCTTCTACTATAAGGAAAAAAAAAGAATTTAAATGAATTTTAGAAAGGTTTGAATTAGTTAAGGTGGTCAGACATGAGAGTCATTTTAGTCAAAAAATACTATAGTAGAAAATCCATAACTAATTATTTGTTTAGAATAAAAATACTTGGAAATATGCATTGCATATGGGTATGAGTATACTTCTTAAATCTAGAATATTATTAACAAACATTATCATTTGATTTTGATTAAGGTGGTAATACATATGTCTACTTATTTTTCTCTTGAAATTTTTGTACTATTGCATTAAAATTTGAATTTTATACCAATCAATTTTTTTAATATATTTCTTTTTTGATAGAAAGTGCATAACAAGTTGAAAATTGTACATCAATTTGACATAATCCTAGTTTTCTAATTTTTCACTACTACTTAAGGGAATAGTTTGGTTGACCATGATCCTGCACAAACACTCATTCCTAATTATATCTTCAGGAAAGTAAAATATTTGTTCATAGGATTTGGCCATAGTTCTTTCTTTAAACATTTCAAAAAATCCTTTCAGATCTATAAAGTGAGAATGAGATTAGGCCATTTGATATCTAGCAAGAAACTTACCCAAGCATCTTCATCCTCCTTTGGTCAGCACAAAATTATGGATAATTGTAAATTTTGGAAAAATTGCCCCCCTACAACTTCCCACCAACTCTCTCTCTCTCTCTCTCTCTCTCTCTCTCTCTCTCTCTCTCTCTCTCTCTCTCTCTCTCACACACACACACACACACACACACACACACACACACACACACTCACTAAGTCCTCCAATCTATTATAAGAACTCATTAAATCCTACCTTCAAAGGTACATGGTAGGATAGGACATGGAGCTTCCTTTGGAAACCATACACTCTAAAAATAATAGACACTAAATGTGGGATGATGCCTCACCTTCATACCCTTAGCATGATCCTTAGGCCTAATAATCTCTAGTAAAATTTTAGGAATTTGAGGGTTGTCTCCACTTAACAACATCCTTAACTTTGAAGAAAAATATCTTTCCAAATGAACAAAACTAGCATCTATGACTTCCCAAGTTATATCTGCACTCTAGAGTTGTATTGGTAGCTTCTCTCCATCATTTTCTCACTCTAGTTTCATGTCTTTTGCAAAGACTAAAATACCCTTAAAAAGATACATATACATCAAAAAATAATACCATCCAAAGGGTTTGTCAATCTTACCCTTGCTTATGCCAATTAGCCCATTATGTATTTTTTTAGCTAAATGGGAGGCAAAATAAAAAATAGAGTTCATTCCATATTGTAGAATTTGAACCACCATGATAATTTACCTTGGCTTTAAGCTTCAAATTAGCCTCCATCAACATCTTCTTAATCTATTCATGCACCTCCTTTAGGGACTAAGAAAATTTCTCAGCATGGTGACTCCTTCCATCCATGTTTTCATTTTTTCTAAGCTCACACACTACCCTTAGGTGAATTCTATAAGCTATCTCAAAAGGATCCTTCCTAGTAGTACCTTTTACACTAGCATTGTATGAAAATTCAGCTTGGGACAACATTTTATCCCACATCTACCCATATTCTTTTGTCAAGCACCTGAAGAGATTTCCCAATACTCTATTAATTTCCTAATTTTTGCCATCTACTTGTAGATTTTAAGCCAAAAAAAATGACAAATTTGTTCTCAATTCCTTCCACAAGGTCTTTTGAAATTGTGCCATGAACTTTACATCACTATTAAAAACAATACTCAATGGGAATCCATGCATCCTTACTACCTCTTTCAAAATATATGAACGATATAACTAGCATCATGAGTTGTTTTACATGGAATGAAATGGCTCATTTAATGAACCTATATCCAAGCACAAAAACACTATCAAATCTATAGTGAATCCTTTGTAGGCCAATAATGAAATCTACACTAATGCATTCCAATGGCCTATTTGGAATAGGAAGTGCTTCATATAGTCCTATATTGGTAACAATCCCTTTTTCTCTTTGACAAACAACACTTTCTTCCACATACTTTCTCACATCCTTATACACATTTTTTCAATAATAAAACCTTTGGACCAAATCTAACATCTTATACAAGCCAAAATACCCACTAAGACTCCCATTATACCTCTCTTGTATCAGATTTTATTTTGTGGATCCTCTAAGTACACATAATTGCACACCTTTAAATATTAATTCATTCTAGAATGCATATTTTTCTTATTGACTATAAAATTGATTGTTGAACTCAATGCATACCATGAAACTAAACCTCATTGAGAGTAAGAAACCTCCTACTTTTAAGACTTGTACCCTCCAAATAGATTCATATTTATTAGATTAGTCCATCTATCTCTTCCCAACATGTTTTATAATTATTATAATCATTTTGGGGTCCTATATCCAATTTTTCCATGTTTGGCAACTTAGCAACTTTTTGACAAACTTGACAATTTTGTGTCAAGAGTTGGAAACTTGTTCCCATACCTCCTAGATAACATTGTGAACACTGAAAACACCTACAAGACTCAAAATATACCCTTATTCACTAGTGACTTGATTAGAGTCACTTACAAGATAAAAAGACTTAGGTGACTTAGGGTTTACTAGCCTAAGCATAGGTGCTCTTGAACCATTCTCCCCTACAACAAAAAGTCAAGTCACATATGAAGCCAAGAGATTGCCACTGATGCCAAGATTCTTTACAATCTCAATTATCCAAGTACCCTTTCACTTAGGTAGGTGCTACTATTAAACAACATTTTATATATACACATAATGTCTAGTCTTTTGTTAGGATTAACGAGACAAAAACAATTTTTACATGCAAATATAATATAACATAAGACACAAATGTTTAATGTGGTTTACCCAATCTCAAGGCTATGTCCACCAAACAATGAATCCAATATTTTATTATCTAGTTATTACAACATAATTACAATCTATAATCCCTTACAACTCAATACCACCACAAGAAGCTACTATCACATTACACTCTATGAAATCCCTAATGCTAAGTCATTTTATACAAGATTTATACCACTTATAAAAGTAGGGTTAGAGTAATTACAATGAGTAGGTCTCCAAAAAATAGCTCCAAACTAACTATGAATGATGACAAGTGTACACTAATTCCCTAACTAGTCACCATAAACTATCAATCACACACTTGGGGACTGATCATTCTCCACACTAGACAAAAATCTCCCACTTGGAGATTGAGCTTGTAGATATACACTACTCCATAAGGCTCCCACAAGATTGAACCACCCTATACTCAGTTGTTCCATTATTCTATTCAGTCTAGAAGACCAACCAAATTTGAAGAAGAGTTCAACTTATCCCTTGTCATAACCTTTGTAAAAATTTATGTTGGATTATCATCTATATGTATTGTTTCCACCTTTATCTATCAATCATTGAAAAATAACCAAATAAAATGGTATTGCAACTATATGTGTTTTGTCTTTGAATGCAAAACATAATTCTTGGCAAGATGAATAGCACTCTAACTATCTATGGATGTCCCAATTATTCCATGAGGAATTTAAGCCATATCATCTCCTTAGATGCATCTCTAGAAAAAACATACTCTTACTCTGTAGTGGATAAAGCATGCACCTTGTGTAACTAAGAAATCAAACTCACTATTGTCCACTAACAGTAATAATGTAGTACTCCACTTGTTATTAAGATCCCCTACCCAATCTAAGTCAACATAGCCCTCTAAATCTGTAGTAGATCTGACAAAATGTAAGCATTTACTAGATGTTCATCTCAAATATCTAAGAATCTATCTTATTGCATTCCAATACTCAATTATGGGATGACTTGTATACCTTTTAAGAACTCCCAATGCATGTGAAATATCTAGCCTATTACATGGGTAAGTGCAAAAGGTTGGGTCTCACTTTTGAGAAAAAAGTGGAAGTGTTTTTCCTATTTTTGAATTTTTTTGTCAATTGATGTCAAAATTTGATGCATTTAGAGATTGAATATAAAAAAATCTTTAGCAATAAAAATTGAAGTGTTTGGAATGTACTTTTTGAACATGTAATTTATTTGTGTACCCATATGATAGATTTTTTTTTGGTATGAATCTTTAAAAACTACTTTTTAAAAATGCCTATTTTAGGACCATACCACACTTGTGTATGTACACCATAATTTTACACAAATAATTTTTTTTTGTAAATCCTTTTAATCAAAGTTACTTAACACACTAAAGATTGATGATAATATTTTTTATTATTTTTTTATTGAATAATTATATTATTATTAATTTTTTATTGAATAATTTTATTATTATTAATTTTTAATTGGCTATAAAGGTAAATTTTAAAACCTCTCATGTACAGACACCATAATTTCATCAAAATTTCACTTTTTTCAATTTTTTTTAACTTCAAAAGAATTGAATGTAGCTTGTTGACATATAAATTAATTTAAGAAAAATCATAAAATAAAAAAATTAGTAAAGTTTTAGTGAATGTCACTATTTTAGATTTAGGTACCACCTTTTATTAAAAAATAATACAAAAATGGTAAATAAAATCATAACAATATAAAATTTATAGTTCTGAAATTAGGACAGTGAGAGTTGTAACAAACTTTTGTTTCGTAAAAAAATTTGATCGGAAAGACCCTCTAAAATTTATGGCAAGGCATGAATTTCTCAGTTTAATGCCTTAGCCAAAATTTTGAGAGGCCAAGGCATAGGCTTGGTCTTACCAAGCCTACCCCAAACCAAAATTCGAGGCAGGGAAAAAAACCACGCTTGATGTTGTAAGAAATAGGCACCAATTATTTGAAATTCAAAAAATCAATACCCATTTTGAAAATTAAAGGTGATATTTAAAATCCCTTCAAAAATTTAAAAAAAATGATTTTTTAAGAAATGGGTAACTATTTTTTACTTTAAAAAGATGGGTAGCCAATTTTTTAAAAATGGGTACCCAATTTTTTAAAAATAGGTACCAAACTTTTTAGAAATAGGTACCCATTTTTTACTTTTAAAAAATGGGTACCCATTTCTAAGAAATCATTTTTTTAATTTTTTCAAAAACATGTACTCATTTTTTGAAAATAAAATTTGGGTACCTGATTTTAAAAAAATAGGTGCCATTTTTTAAATTTAAGGTTGGGTACCTGAGCTAAAAATGGGTACCCATTTTTTAAAATTAGGTACCCATTTCTAAGAGTTCTCATTCCACAGATTTGAATTTTTTAGAATTATGACCCAACTTTGTGCACTCACTCACATACCATGGCATACATTAATCTCCCTAGATCTGAAGCATAAGGTACATTTGACATCTTATCCTCCTCTTCTTGTGTCTTTGGACACATTTCCTTAGTTAATTTTAAACAACTAGGCAAACATGTGCTGACAACTTTGTCATTCTTCATACAAAAATATTGCAACATCTTCTCAATAGAATCAATCTAAGATGATGCCAATTTTCTATTCTTCCTACCTCTACCAATTTTCATTCGAAGGAATTTTTTTCTACTCGCAAACCACTTATAGAAAATGAATGTGATACTTATTATTTTAACCCCTTAATTTGATCCATGTTAGACCCAGCTACAAGTACATCATCAACATATACAAACTAAATAATTTAGCTATCATCATCCATCCTCTTAAAATACATAAAAATGGTGTAAATGAAATTTAGTATAACCATGCTTATTCATAAAATTGTCAAATATAAGATACCATTGTCAAGTTTCTTGCTTCAAGCTATATAAACTTTTCTTCAATCTGCACATTAAATTATCATTACCTTTGACCTTAAATCCTTGTGGTTTTTCCATACATATTTCGTAATCCAAATTAGCATGAAGAAAAGTTGTTTTAACATCAACTTGGTCTAAACAAAAATCTTCAATAGCAACAATACCTAAAACAATATGAATAGAAGTAATTTTAACAACAGGAGAAAATATCTTATCAAAATGAGTACCATTTTTCTATGTAAATCCTTTTACAAATAACTTGGATTTAAATATTTTTGTACCTCCATCCTCTTCTTTCAAATTGTAAACCCATTTATTCTATAAAGCCTTTTTACCTACAGATAACTTACATAAATCCAAAGTCTGATTTTTCACCAAAAAGTCCATTTCTTAAGCCATTGTAGAGTCCCATTGAAGCTATTTATCTTCATGTACAACTTCATCATAACATGTAGGTTTACCAACATTTTTTAATAAAATAGAATACAATGAGGGAGAAATTTTTTTGGAGGTCTACATAACATTGTTGACCATAGAATGTTCATAGGGGTGTGTGTTATTTATTGTTGCATCTCTTACAGAGTATGAGGGGCTGCTACAACATCATCCTTTTGAGTATCATCCAAACTAAATAATCATTTTCTTACTTCTCATGGAAATGTAATAGTTCTTTGTACAAAACTTTCACATTGAATATGACATCCCTTCTTACAAATTTATGATTTTCAAATTTCCAAATTCTATAATCAGATTCATCATTGCTATAGCCAACAAATACACATTTATTTGACTTAGCTTCCAACTTGGTTCTATTTTTAGAATCTAAATGTAAAAATGCTTGACAACCAAAGAATCTAAGCAAAGAGCAATTTGCCTCCTTACCAGTTCATACTTCCTCTGGAATACCACCACCTAAAGGAGTAGAGGGACCTTTATTAATCTAATAAACAATAGTATTAGAAACCTCTTCCCACATGTTTAAGGGTAGCCCAACATGAATTCTCAAACTCCTTTCACACTCATTATTATCCTATCCATTGACATTCATCCACTGTATTTTCTTGTGGAGTCCTTAGAATAATTTTTTACTAATGAATACCATTATTGGAATAACAATCTACAAATTAATTAGTGTAATACTCACCACCATTATCAGATCTGAGACATTTTAATCTTTTACTAGTCTCATTATCAACCAAACATTTCCATTTCTTAAAAGTTATCAATACATTAGATTTCTCACATCATTCCAGTTCTTTTCAATATATTTGGCATTGGAATTACTCAATCTATATCTAGGTAAAAGCATAAACCTGTGTCACCCTTTTACAAAGGAAAAGGCTAATAAAAGTATAACTATTCATCTTCAATGACATAAAACTTGTAGTATTATTTAGAATTTAAAAATGAAGTACACTAATGAAATGTGTAGAAATGGTTGAAGCTTAAGATTATAGTTTTTAATAATTATTTGGAATAAGAAATGATATATTTTCCTAATTTTTATAGACAACTTTTTAGTTGTTGAAAAATGCTAAAAATTTAGGGTTTAGTTCCCACCACAAAACTATATGGAAATAAACTTATTTTCATTTGAACTCAGACTATGTTATAGATAGCACATATATCTAGAACAATTAAAAATAAAAAATGACTTTAGAGCTGTATTTTTTCTTTTATAGTGATTCAAATTTGAACTCAGTTAAAATCGATAGTTTTCATCTCCCATCACATTTTTCAAAAAAAATCTATTCTAACGAGAAGAAAAATTATACATTCTGAAAGAGGACTCTCTCCTCTAGAACGTCATATAATTTTTTATTTTTTTATATATGATTTAATATTTTTTTGCTTCTCAAAATTGATATCTTTTCAAGTGTTAAAATACATGCTTGTAGAATTTTTTTACTACAATATACTATATCTAATTAAAACACTCTAAAATCTATTGGAAATGATTGAAATGATCATAAGAAAAGCTGTTGGAATGATATATGGAACTAGTAAAGAATGTTCTCAATCATTGTTTTGTTATTGATGTCAAACTTGCTACTTCCAGGAATGACAATTTCTTTAGTGATCCAAATACTATCAATTAGTTGATTGTCAAGGAGGAGGCAATCAATAAGATGTAACTAGAACACCTAGAGAAAGGTTGAAGTTATGATGTTGTAATGAAGTACAAGGATCAACTAAGCCATTGATGAAAAAGTGTATTTGATGACATACTATAAGATACAATGAATGGGCACACTGAAACATATCAAAGATGTAAGGTTTTAGTTAAGACATTTGTAAAGATCAACTAAGTTCATTAGAGAGAAGAACCTGAGTAAGCTAGTATGTGCTGAGAAAATTCCTAGTAAGTGCCGAGTAAACTTCAAGAGCCGAGAAAGTTTAAGTGCCGAGTAAACTTCAAGTACTGAGCAAGTTCAAGTGCCGAGTAAACTTCAAGTGCCGAGCAAGTTCAAGTGCCAAGTAAACTTCAAGTGCCAAGCAAGTTCAAGTGTCGAGTGATATCGAGTGTCGAGTAGAGATAGGTGTTGAGTAATAAAAAGATGCCGAGCACCAGTAAAACCAATAGTGCCAAGTAACATAGAGATGCCAAGCACTAGTAAAACCAATAGTGCCGAGTAACACAGAGATGTCGAGCACTAGTAAATCAATAATGTCGAGTTGCTGCATTATTTTGAAAATTGAAGATTCGCCAGATCTAAGCTGACAAGGTTGTTATCTAGAAGTTTGTGAATTAAAATGGAAGATAAGAATGATGAGCTGGTGGCACAGAAGTTTACAACTGACAAAGTTTGAAGATAAAACAAGATATGAGGTAGATACATTGTATCATACCTAATCCATTCGAAACCCTAAAATTGGAGAGGGAGAAATGAGTGGCAAAGGCAAATCAGATTTCTATTTAAGGAGTCATAAGTTAATAAAAGAGAGAGAGAGAGAGAGAGAGAGAGAGAGAGAGAGGTGGTCAAGCATGAAAGCATGAAATGTTGAAGGAGGTGCTAAGGAGATGAAATGCTAAAGGAGGTGCTAAGGAGATAAGAGAGCATAGTGACTCTTTTTCAGTAAGAAGACCCCTGATATGGATGTATTGGTACAATGAGTTAGAAGACTCAAGGAGACGAAGCTTGAGAAGAAGTCAAGCAGTCAGAGCTGAAGTGATTGAAGCCAAACATTATAATTGAACTAATAGTGTGATATGAAATCTACAAAGTATGTTGTAAGTTATATCAGATCAAAAGACCATTATCGTTACTTTCTAGCAATTGTAACAGTAAAGTTTAAATCCTATGGACTTAGGTTGGTTTAATAGCCATGAGATAAATCCTTTAATAGGGTGACATTCCAAGTGAATGTTCTAAAGTCCTTTAACCAGGGCCATTCCTAACAGTTTGGTGAAATCCTCTAACAAGGTCACATTTAATAGTGTGTTGTAAGCCTTTAACAGGGTAGGCTTTTAATAGGGCATCACTTCAGAAGAGTGAGAATCAAGTAGCATGTTACTGGTGGTTTTTTCCAAATTGGGTTTCCACGTAAATCATTGTGTCATGTGTTGATCTTGCATGTTTTATCTTTGCATGTTGATTTACTGTAACTTATTAATATGATGGATGAAAAGTGTATGGATTCATTAAAAGTAGTGAAAAAGTATTAATAGGGCATTTGGACCTTGGATAACTGATTCACCCCCCCCTCTCAGTTATTCTAAAGAATTCTAACAATTGGTATCAGAGCCTTATTGCTGACTCAGTTTAAAGGAACTATAAGCAGAAAAGATCAAAATGCCTAACAGAGAAGTTTTCAAGCTCAATAAAGACAACTTTGTTGCATGGTAAGGCTTGATGAAGCTACATATTGGATCCATAGGAGATTATGTCGAAAATTGAATTGTCACTGAACATGTAGATCCAACAAGTGCTCCTACTGCAGAAGATATGAAAAACAAGCAAGAACACAATCAGACAATGCTGAAAATTGCCTCTGCACTCAGCTATGCTGAATTTGATGATATCAAAGGATGTGATACTGCATTCAAAATGTGGAAAGCCCTATCAGACATCTATGGAGGAGATCAAAATGTACAAAGACCAAAAAGAGAAAGTCTCAGAGGAAAGTTTGATGACATGAAAATGGAAGAAAATGAGAATGCTGCTCAGTATGGTGCAATAATAAAGGAAGTGGTAAGTGCAATAAGATGCTTGAGTGGTCAATTGGATGAAGATACTGTTAATAGTAAGTTCTTAAGAACCTTGCTTCCTATCTATGCTATTAGAGTATTAGCAATACAAGAGCTAAGATGTATACTAGGAAACAATCTAAGTTTTGAAGGTATAATAGGTAGACTCGTTGCATTTGAGTTATCTAATTTTGACAACTACAGACCAGAGAATGTTGAATTTTCCTTTAAGGCCAAGTTATCACTGAAAGATGTTGAACAGGTAAAATCAAAGAAAGGAAGAAAAATGAAGTATGTATCCAGTGACAACAACACTAATGAGGAAGATGTGGAACAATTGGAAGCATTTCTTGCTAGAAGATTTCACAGAGGTAAAGGAAAATTCAAAGTTAAGATGCCTATCATTTGTTTCAATTGCAATGAAGTAGGTCATATTGAAGCTAGGTGTCTACAGAAAAAGGATTACAAGGAAGGCAACAAAAACAAATTCAAAAGAGATGATGACAAAAGAGATTACAAAGAAAAAGGTAAGAAGTGTTACATTGTTGAAGAAAATTGTGATGAAAATGATGATGAAGTTGTTTATGTAGCCATGAAGGATCAATTTGATGAAGAAAAACCCACAGCACTAGTAACATGTAAAAACAAGAATGACAAGTGGATCATAGACAGTGGATGCTCACATCACATGACAGGAGATAAAAGTAAGTTTGTTAACTTTACTCAGTATGATGGAAATAGTGTTAGATTTGGTAATGATGCTCCATGTCAAATCAAAAGAAAAGGTTCCATTAAGCTCACAGAACAAATTTCATGTGATAATGCATACTATGTTGAAGGATTAAACCACAATTTACTCAGTGTCTCACAGTTAGAAAATATAGGATGCAAAGTAGAATTTGGCAACAAAACTGCAAAACTATATGATACTAATGGTAAACTTATAGGAAAAGGAGATCAAACAAAGAGTAATCTATTTTACCTTGATATGGATGATGTTTCTTGTTTTATTGCAAAATTTGATGATGAATGGTTATGGCATAGAAGATTATGTCATGTCAACTTTGACAATCTGGTCAACATCAGTAAAATGAAGAAAGTCAGAGGTTTATCAAAATTGAAGAAGCCTGATAATATCATGTGCAAACAATGTCAGCTAGGAAAGATGACTAAGTCAAGTTTCAAGAGCAAAAACTATACTTCTAAAGAAGTACTTGAATTAGTTCATACTAACTTATGTGGTCCAATGAAAGTACAAAGCTATAGAGGAGATAAATACATAATGTTTTTTGTTGATGACTATTCCAGGATGATAACTATTATGTTCTTAAAACAAAAATCTGATGCTTTTCAAATGTTTAAGTGGTATGTGGCTAGAGTTGAAAAGGAAACAGAAAAAAGCTTGAAATGCCTAAGATCAGACAAAGGTGGTGAATTCACATCAAATGAATTCGAGATATTCTGTAATGATAAAGTAATCAAAAGACAAATGTCAGCTCCTAGAACTCCCCCACAAAATGGAATTGCTGAAAGAAGAAATAGATTTGTGATTGACTGTGCTAGAACACTAATGATGGAAAAGACTATTGCTCTAAAATACTAGAGAGAAGCTGTAAGTGTAGCTATTCATACACTGAACCGAGTACAAGTCAAGAAAGTTACAAATACAAGACCTTTTGAATTATGGTATGGTCACTCACCCAATGTAAAACATTTCAAAGTTTTTGGTTGCAAATGTTTTATCCTTAAAGATGCTAGAAATGGAAAATTTGATGCAAAAAGTGATGAAGGTATATTTCTTGGTTACTCCACTAGAAGTAAGGCATATAAGTGTTTGAATATTAACACTAAAAAAATTGTGGAAAGTTCAAATGTAAATTTTGATGAGAACACAGAAGTCCAAGCTGAAGTACCAAAGAAAATGGAAGAGTAAAGAACCTTTGTGTATTCTTATGAAGGAATGACTGTTGATGAGGATGATGTCAATCAAATTGAAAATTAACAACAAGTATCATTTTCAGCCAAGTCACAACCAGTGAATGCTGAGTTGCAGAATGAAGCTAATGCACAATCTGATTCTAAAAATAGTACACATGATGAAGAACAACCTAACAACGAAGTGCATAGTGATCCTGAATCCGAAAGATCAAACATGGAAACAAGGACAGAGCCAAGATTATCCAAATATGTAAAAAGACATCACTCTGTTGAACAGATAATTGGTGACAAAGATGCAAGACCAATGACAAGGAAAAAACTAAGACATGAATCATGTCTAATCAAAAAATCTAAATCTAAGATAGTAAATGGTGCATTACAAGATGATGACTGGTACAAAGCTATGGAAGAAGAGATTGATCAAATAAAGAAGAACAAAACCTGGAGTCTGGTTCCCAGACAAGTTGACAAGAATGTGATTGGCACCAAGTGGGTATTCAAAAACAAGCTAGATGAGAATAGTGAGATTACCAGAAACAAAGCTAGACTAGTATGCAAGGGTTATGCTCAAGAAGAAGGAATAGACTATGGGAAAACATTTTCCCCTGTTGCTAGAATGGAAGGAGTAAGAACTTTACTTGCATATGCTTCCTACAAAGATTTTAAAGTCTATCAGATGGATGTAAAATCTTCTTTCTTAAATGGTATACTAGAAGAAGAAGTCTACATTGAAAAACCAGAAGGATTTGTTGATGAAAACAATAGGGATATGGTGTGTAAGCTACATAAAGCACTCTATGGTTTGAAACAAGCACCTAGAGCATGGTATGAGAGACTTCACAATTATCTAGTGCAAATTGGATTTGAAAGAACTGATGATAACAACAACATGTACATCAAAGCAGAAGAAGATAAATACATTATTGTATCTGAAATCTTTGTGGATGACACAATGTTTGGTGGAAAGGAAGTGCTTCGCAAAGGCTTTGTTGACAAAATGAAACATGAATTTGAGATGTCTATGTTTGGAGAAATCAAATTCTTCGTTGGATTGCAAGTACATCAACTCAAACATGGTATATTTGTGACACAATCAAAGTACATCAAATAGATTCTTAAAATGTTTGGATTGGAGGAATCCAAACCAGTCAGCACACCAATGGCAATAGGAAATAAGCTGTCCAAAAATGATGAATCTGGTGAAGTCAATCAAACAATGTACAGATCCATGATTGGAAAACTACAATATGTTGTACATAATAGACCAGATATAGCATTAGTAGTTGGAATAGTAGCTAGATTCTTTGCTAATCCCAAATAAAATCATCTCATAGCAATAAAAAGAATAATGAGATATCTTAAAGGAACTGATAACTTTGGTCTATACTACAAAAAGAATGAAAAATTTGAGCTCAATGCATATACAAATGCAGACTGGGGAGGCAACATTGATGATAGAAAAAGCACAAGTGGAGGTGCATTATTTCTAGGCAAAAGGCTAGTTACCTAGACTAGCAAGAAACAAACATGTACATCCTAGTCCACTGCAAAGTTAGAATATGTAGCAGCTATAATCAATTGTACAAACATTGCATGGATCACACATCTATTGAAAGGAATAAAAGAAGAGGTAACAAAACCTATGATATTATATTGTGATAATACAAGTGCTATAAACATATCCAAAAATCCAGTGATGCATGCAAAACCCAAGCATATCGCAATCAAGTATCATTATGTCAGAGAATTGGTAGAAGACAAATAAGTGAAGTTGGAATACATTCACATAAAGGAACAAACTACAGATATCTTCACCAAACCATTACCCAAGGATGCTTATGAATATCTTAGAGGCAAGTTGGGGGTAATACCCCTAACTTAAGTAGTTTAAACCAACAAGGATGCTGCCCTACATCAACAGAAACAAATCATTGAAATATCAAAAGGGTGATGCAGAGGATGATAGCAGGAGCAGAAACTCCAAATCAATCACAGGCATGGTGACAGAGGGAGAAAACAACAAGAAGCCAAAGCTCATATTTAGCATGATAAAGATGCTACATCTTTGGCATTTATGTCAAAGAGGGAGAAGTGTGTAGAAACCTAATCAATATATAAGAAAGAGGATGATATATATAAAAGAGGGAGATATATGAGATCAGTAGTAAAAGATGCATCAGCAAAGAAATATAGAAAACAAAGTATACAATCTTGATGGTAACTAAGTTGATCAATTGATCAATTTGGTTTGCCATCAATGCCAAAGAGGGACATTGTTGGAAATGATTGAAATGATCATAAGAAAAGTTTTTGGAACGATATATGAAACTGGTAAAGAATGTTCTCAATCATTGTTTTGTCATTGATGTCAAACTCGCTACTTGTAGGTGTAGACACCTAAATTTGATTACACTGCTTTGGTAATCTAATTTAGCCATCTTTAAAGGCATCATTAATTAAATTCTTATTTAATTAATCCTTTGCCATCCCTAGTTGATTAAATTAATTAATCATCTATAGTCCTAATTGATAAATCAAATAATCTATTATTTATCAATTAAATCCTATTCTTCTATCTAATTCGAAAAATCCCCATTTATTAAATAAATCTATTTGATAAATGAAATCCTCAAATTCAAAAACCCCTAACCTATCTCTAATCCTCCATTTAGCCTAATCCACCCCCTAATGTTGTCACATTCCTTAAACAAGTTTAAGAATTTCCTAATCCAAACCAAAGTCTCCCCTCAAAAAAACCCAACCACTAAGTCATGAGTGCTCTTACAAAACATAAAAGACTCTTAAAAGCCCACTCATGACTCTTACACCCATCTTCCACACTCTTCCCTCTTCCACACTCATTCCTCTTACATCCCTCTTACATATTCAACCCCACTCATCATGACTTTAACCAACCCTTTACCCTACCCTCTCACACTCATCCTCCTTGTGACAACTGTCACCTTCTCATTGGTGCTAAACAAGAACAATCCATGTGCTCTCCTTTGAGTGCATCCTAGCCCTCCTTAAGCCTTCATCCATCCTTTCATCTAAGCCCTCCATCCCTCTACCCCTTAGCCTATAAATTGAATCCCATCCCAAGCCATTTCATCAACAATCTTTGAGCTAAAGTTACCATGCTATTTTGAGAACCAAAGCCATCAACCATACCCTTATAATGCCAAATTGAGAGCTCACAAAGCTACCAATTTGCCATTACCCATCTCCATTGAAGCAGCTTTTGAGCATCTTGAGCATACATCCACAGCAAAAGGACACATCTACAGAATCAAGAAAGCATGGAGTGTTTTCTCTTGTGAGGTTTGCACTTCTTGTTCTATTTCTTTGTCTAAGCATATATGTGAATTTAGTTTTTGGTTTGTGAATGTTTACTTTATTTGTTAATGTTCTTTGCACACTAAAATTCTTGTTCTACATTTTGGCACGCCCGGTGGGACCCCACTATGGGTCATTTAATCATCTATTTTCATCTATATGTCATTTTTCTAACCATCTAATGTTTGTTGTTGTTTGAGTGTGTTGTGAGGGTGTTTTGCTTATTTTTGCAAGTTAAAGAACGCACTTAGGAAGAAGAAATACCATCTAAAAAAAAAAAAAAATTGCATTTTTCAGCTTTTTTGGCGCAGTTTTGGCGTCTACAACCTGTTCTGTCTGCGAAAATCCGCATCTGCGAAAATCGACTTCTGCGAAAATCCGTGTCTGCGCAAATCGACATCTGCGAAAATCTGCATTTGCGCAAATCGACATCTGCAAAAATCCGCGTCTGCAAAAATTGACGTCTGCGAAAATCCGTGTCTGCTCAAATCGACATCTGCAAAAATTCGCGTGTGTGAAAATTATCATCTGCGAAAATTCGCATCTGCGCAAATTGGCGTCTCTGCTTGTCACCTATTTTTTGTGCTTGTTTGAAAATCTTTATTTCTGCACTTTGTAGCAAAAAAAAAAAAAAAAAGGAGTATAAATCAAAATTTGACTTTTAGTGGTTCCATAGGATTTAGACCATTTTAAGCATTTTTACGCGTAGAAAAAACAACAAAAAAAGTTAAAAAAAAATTTCCCATAGTTAAGCTCTCATTTTTGAAGATTTTGGCTAACTAACTAAATTGCTTTTTTTTTTGTCTCATTGCAGGTTGGAGCACATATGGAACCACTAATCATGTTTCTTGTAGGTTTTCATGTTGCTAAAAAATGAACTTGAATGTTTAACCATTTGTCTTTGAATGCATGTTGCTAAAAAAATGAACTTGAATGGTTAAACACATTTTCCATTGAATGAATGTTGCTCAAAACACACTCTTGAATGTCATGGATTAAAATCAACTTTCCTTGGAATGCATGCTTAAAACAAAAAATCCAATCTTGAATGCCAAGGATCAATTAACCATTACAATATCAAACACTTCATTTGGAGGTTCTAAAATTGAACGAAACAAATCTCTTTTTCACATGCAATCTAGGTAAAGTTTGATTTTTGGACATTTAAGAAACTTTGTTAAGTTAAAATACAAATTTACAAAAATCAATTTGAGTAGTTCCTTGGACTCACCTCTTTTCTAATCACCCATCAAATATTAACCATTGGTTGCAATCTCAGTGCCATTTATGGGGATGGGTCTACTTGGAAAAGTTGTTAAATGTTCCACAATCTAACTCACTCACTTGGTCTTTGGACGTTTGCTTTAACTTTATCAAAATTCTTAAATGGCCAAAACTCTAGATTAAATCGATCACACTTCAAGTTTGGGCACTAAAATTGAACAACAACTGACATGGAGAGCCTCCGGGCGTGCGCTTGAAATCGAATCTCACACACTTTTGTTTTGGGCTTAAAACAAACTCACACTCAATCTTGAACACCTTAAAGAAAATTAATCGATACTTGACGTGGAGGGCCTCTGGGCGCGTGAGTTTGCTTTTGTTGACCCTAACTCTTCTTATTGTTTGCATTCTTTGATTGATTTACTTTTGTTGGCGCTTCAAGTTGGAATTGAACATTGTCTCTTAAACATAAGTGCTTGCAAAGTCTAGATAAGCACACATAAGAGTCAGTTGGTAAAAGAACAAGCGTGTTTTTTAGCCCAAGGTCATCCAAGTCTTCTCTCCCCTTGTCGTCTTTCGAGGCCAT
Organism: Cupressus sempervirens; assembly: GCA_028749045.1. NCBI lineage: Eukaryota > Viridiplantae > Streptophyta > Pinopsida > Cupressales > Cupressaceae > Cupressus > Cupressus sempervirens. The sequence continues at coordinate 109,596,817 of CM053791.1, read as the reverse complement.
CTTGGGTGCATAAGATTAGGATCCAAAACCTTGTTTCTTTTTAGGAGGCTTGCTTGGGGATTTCATCACCCCTTGGACGACCTCAACTCCAGCGTTCCGGCGGAGTATAAGCATCGGGAGGTGAATCGAAAGACACCTCTCTTGGGATCGAGATTTTGTCATTCAGGCTAAGCCTCAAGGAACTTTATACCCTTGAGAAGTGAAAGAGGAGAAGTGGGTTACCGCTCCTCTCAGCTGTGTGACATCCTTTTGGTCTCATCTACGGATTTGGGCCTCACGTACCTTGCATATATCGAGGACTCCCTAGCTAAACCAATTGTCTGCCTTGCAGAAAACCATCTAGGATGTTAATGTGTTTGGAGTGACTGATCGAAACATTTGTAGAACATACACACTCATTGGCGCAAGTATCACATTCTAAGAACCACAAACTTCTATCTGGGTGTTCCTATCTATTGCTTGTTTTTTATTTTACTTGTTGAATGAATGTTTGCCAAACTTGGTAAATCCTAGCTTAGGGCACACTTAGCGTAGTCACTGCCTATTTTGGAAGTTGAACAAGTTGAAGCAAAACAACTGAGATTTTTCCCAAAGCCAAGCAAATTCAGGAATTTATGTCGGAACAACACAAACCCAAACAGAAGTTTCACAAGGTCAAACTCAGGCCATCTCTAGCATACCAAGAACTTTCAGCCAAGAGAAAAGAAATAACACCAAGCCCACGAATTTCCAAACTCCACAAAGCAGAGGACAAAGCTACCGACGAAGCACTTCAAGAGGCCTGGTTAGAGCGCACCATCAAATTTAGCCAACATCCAGGAGTTAATCCTGCTTATGCCTTACCAACTAGGCATGATTTCTATGATTAGACACCCTTGTTTCTCCACATCTTCTTGGATAAGCTTCACTTTAGAGTCATCTTTGTAGAAAAGCCAGCCATCTTAGGTTATCCCCTTAAGCAATATTAGCTCATCCATCTCATTTATAATCAAACCATCTAGCCAGCAATCCAAAATCTGCACATCTAAGCTTTCAAAATTGTTGTCGCCTTGCTAAAAGTTTGCCATTCTTAAAATCTTCCAAATCCACCAATCTCACCAAGGTTATCCCTTTGACAGAGCTTTGTCTAGGGTAATCTAGCTTTGTTACTTGTTATCCTTCATCACCTTGAGCTAAAGGTTGGGATCCGCAAGTGGTCAATCTCGTGTTCTTCCTAAAGGATCATCAGTCTATCCTTAAGTTGACACAATCACCACCAAGCTTGCACATAGGAAAGCAGACCTTTTGTGCTTTGACAACATATCTTTGAAGTTAGAATCTCCAACCCAATCCTCCTTAGGTTTTGTCATATAGCTTTACCTCAACCTAGGAAATCATTTGCATAGAAAAGCCTTCCCCCTTTTGCATCCATCAGCATTATTGCATCTCATCCCTAGGAGCATTTTTCATGCCACCCGTCACTCGCTTAGCCAAGAAGAAAGAAACAATGGAGCCCTATCATTTGGATCGAACAGCCTCACCCCCCTTGAGCACTCAGCCATCCTTTAGCCCAGAGCAAGATATGCCATCACCTACTGACATTGAAGCTTTCATGAACCAACCAGGAAATGCAGTATTGGTAAATGCCATTATAGACAAAAACAAAGAGACAATCATGGCTAATTTTCGAAGGGACAATGTACGAACCTTTGACTTTGGAAGACCCCCTCCATTATCAGATCCATCTCACCCATTGTTTGGGCAGCTGCCACCACCCATAGGCTCTTATGATCCAAATTATCCTCAATATATTCCAAAAGAAGAGCCTCCAACCAATCCATATGACCCAACAGACCCAAACATACCATCATCCACCCAAGTTGAAATCTCCATGCCGCAAGCCAACCCAACCACCACCACTCCATCCTTGGTTCATACCTCTCTACTCCAAACCCCCTTTACTCAAAATACCTCACCGTTCACCCCCTTCACTATTGCTGCTGCTCCCCAACTCAGCCTTCCAAATCCACCCATCTCCCAAATCAGTGCTAGCATCTTTGGCCAACCTCAGCAATATACAACAGGGATGCCACCCATGGGGCCAAGTAATCAACCTTTCATCGCCCCCAGCTTGTTCACCACAACCCAAAGTACAATCCCATCATTTCCATTAAGTCTTGGGAGCTCAATACCACCAGCAACAAATCCACAAGCTACTACCTTCACTCCACAAAGCTATCAAATCCCACAAGCTACAACCAATCTTCTACCAAGCTCCCAAGTGACCCCAGCTCCCACCACCACTCTACCAAGCTTCCAAATCCAGCCACAAAGCTATCAAACCCCATCAATTCCATTCCCAAGCTCTCAATTCCCACCACCTCCACCACCAACTAATCCATTACCTCCAATTACCAACTACTTTTCAATGCCACTTCTAGGAGGTAATCCACCACCCCAGCCAACCACCAATTATTTGTAGATGCCATCCCAAATGGGGGCACAACCCACATATATTGGTCAAACCCCACAAGCCCTCTGATCCTTTCCCCAAGCCTCACAACCATCTTATACCTTACCTCCACAAAGCAATCCATTTACCCCACAGCCAGCTTATGTTCCTCAATCCCAACCTCAAATCCCATATCAACAGCAAGCCTCGCAGCACATGCAGCAATATGCACCACCTCCCCCTCAACAACCCATCATCCACCATGCAGCTACCCAAACAATGTACAATCCCTATCAACAAATCCCTCATAACCATCCATATTCAATGGCCCCATCCAGCACATACCTACCTCAAGGCACTCCTACATTGGGGGTACCCCAACCATCACCTATCAATTCAGAGTGGGAGAAAATGAAGACATCTTTGAAAGCCATCCAAGAAGGGAATGATCCAAAGACATTCAAGTTTGAGAATGTGTGTCCTTACCCATTTGACAGAGCCATTACCACGACACCATTTCCCAAACACTTTGAGGTACCTAAATTTGACAAATTCAGAGGAAAAGGAGACCCTGTCACACATATCAAAGAATTTTACATGCATTGCCAAGACGTGGCATACAATGATGTCTTCCTCTTGCGCCTTTTTCCCAAAAGCTTGGCTGGACCAGCTCTTGAATGGTTTTATAGAATTCCCTATGGCACAATTAAAAACTTTGCTGAATTATCTGAGGCATTTGTAGCCCAATATGCCCATATTGTTGAAACATAGCTATCAATAGTTGATCTTGTCCACACCAAGCAAAAAGGTGGAGAAAGCCTTGTTGAATACCTGCAAAGATGGCAAACCCTTACCACCCGCATATCCTGCACCTTGCCAAAATGCCATGTGGTGAAAATGTTTATTGATAATGCACATCCCAGCTTGGCTCACCACATGACCATGAACTGTTTGCAGACCTATAAGGATATCAAAGAGGAAGGAATGATCCTTGAGCAATGACTCATCAAAGATGGTGTGGTAAAGCTTTACAAAGAGGCCAACCAAAATCAATCACATTCCAATGACAAGTCTAGGTATTGGAACAAAAATAAGCATGTTGCAATAGATGGGGTTACTGACACTAGACATGTGAATATCGTTGGTCCTTCTCAAAACCAGTCTAACCCACCATATCAAACAAACAACCAACAAGCTACCAATTACCAACAATGAAATAACCATCAAGCTAATGCCATCAATGTAGCTGCAGGGCAAAAGCCCAGATTCTAACCTGCACCTAGAAACTATACACCCCTTGGTGAGCCATTGGATGTTATTTTTGAGAAATTGGCTAAGGAAAACCTCCTCAAATTTCCTCCTACCCAGCAAATTGATCCAAGCCAATCCAAAGCTGCATGGTACAAGGACAATGAGTATTGCAAGTTCCATAGGGTAAACGGTCACACCACCATCAGATGCATGAAACTGAAAGACTATGTGCAAGACCTCATTGATCGGAAGGAAATCACTGTTGGCGCCCAAACCTCTCCTAATGCAGGCTTACAGATTTATCAAAATGCTTTCCTCCACACAACAACCAAAATCCTGGAAAAGCACCTATCCAAAACAACACCAACAACCGCCAACCAAACCAACAGCATGGGAAGAAAAATGACCACACTTCATCCTATATAGACTATGGTAGCCTTATAGGTTGTATATCTAAGAAAGAGCCTTCTGTCAATGTTATCAATATCCGAGGACCAAACAATGAGTGTGCGGTCGCCACTCGAAGAGCGCGATTTAACATCGCAAGCCCACCAGTTTCATCAACACCATCAGCTCCATCAAAAAGCCAGTACAATATCTTGGAACACCTTGGGAACATGCCAGCCCAAATATCCATTTTAGACCTTCTCCGCACTAGTCCTGTGTACAAAGACATCCTTGACAGTGGTCTCATAGAATCCCGTGTCCCTTCTGATATCAATGCTACTGATTTTCATAATCTTGTTGGACACCTTTCATCCTCATGTGCCCTATCTTTCAAACACACCGACATATCCGCGGTTGAGCTAGATCACACCCTTCCGCTTCGCATAGCCATCATGGTATCCAATTTTGCCATGAAAAGAGTAATGATAGATAATGGATCAGCCTTGAACATTTGCACTCTAAAATTCATAAAATAAGCTAGGTATACTGAGGCAGATATGATCAGTGAGGTTATCACCATCAAAGCTTATGACAACTTGGAAAGGACCACAGAAGGGACTATTTTGCTACCAATCAAGGTTGGGCCAGTCATTCAAGAGATAGTTTGTCATGTTGTTGATCTAAACCTACCATTTAACATCCTCCTCGGTCGCCCATGGATTCATGCTATGAAGGCCGTTCCATCCACCTACAATCAGTGCATCAAATTTCTGCATCAAGGCACTGAGGTAACCATCCATGCCGATCCAGAACCCTTTGCTTACTGCAATGCGGTTGAAGCTTCATATACAAACCATTTCCCTGGAATAGACATCGACACAGCCATCGCCAGCTCATCCCACACTTGTAATGATGCAGAAACCATCCTTGCCTCCACCCTATCTACTGTAAAGATCAACAACAAAGGTTGTGGAGAATATAGTCTATCAGATGCATTTGCTCTCGGAGCAATCCCACTTGATCCACATACCCATGGACAGCCAACATATCAAAAAGCTAAGGAGATTCCACCTCCTCGATACAAACAATTTGGCCCAACCACCTTTGTGTCCTCAAAAACCCCTCTTCATGAGGAGCTCACTCCAGATATCAACAATTGGTTACATAAGGATGCACCTCCAAGAAATCAAGCACGCCTTGATCACTTCAGCCAGTCCCCAACAACATAAGCTCATCATTGAAAAATGGAACTATCAAGGAGGTTGACTAGGACCAGAAGAAAGGGGCATGCAATGTCCCATCGAAGCACATAATTGGGAAATAAAGTCAGGTCTTGGCTTTGGCATACCCACATCTGGGGGCACCAACGAGAATGGTCACGCTTTTTCGAACATCCACCGTGACCTTGTCAAAATTGAAGACATTCCTAAGGAAGTTGAAAAGAGAGCCTACGACGATATCCCAGACCAAATCTTCCTAGGAGACTTTGTTCTCCGAGAACTATCCATCCATCTCATTGACCTACCACTTGCTCATCCACAACTCATAGATTGGGACCAACCAAGTGTCATACATATTGATGAGTTCACATCAGAGGAAGCGCTTCTAAGATTCATGGGAGCTGAAACTCCTCATAAGAAGACAAAGCCAGATTCTACCTACATCTACAAGCTAGATCCCAAGGGGTATTTTGGAGAAAATCCCCAACCTAGTTTCGATACACCCAAAACTAGAACTAAGGTAAATCTGGGACTAGCTAAGGCAGCGAAGAGAACCCCTCAGCAAGAAAATCCAGAGCCACAAGCAGAACATGAGGATTTAGTATTGCCTCCTCAAGATAATCGACTAGAGGTGTCTTTTATTCTAATAGAGGATACTAGAGAAGTCAACATTGGTTCTTCAGAGATCCCTAGAATTGTTCACATTGCTGCATCCCTATCACAAGACCAAGCTGACCTCCTCTTTGAGGTTTTACGAGAGAACATTGGCCGATTTGCATGGTCATATCAGGACATGCCAGGACTTGATCCAAAGCTTGTAGTTCATCATCTTGCAGTCGATCCAAAGATCAAGCCCGTCAAACAAAAGCTTAGAAAAATGCACCCCAAGGTGGCATTACTAGTCAAAGCTGAACTAGACAGAATGTTAGCTGCTAAGGTTATCCAACTTATCGACTACTCAGAATGGATCTCCAACATGGTCCCTGTCACTAAGCCTTCCAGTGACATCAGAATCTACACTAATTTTAGAGATCTTAACAAAGCTTGTCCAAAGGATGATTTTCCCTTGCCCAACATAGATATGATTGTAGATCTTACAGCTAGACATGAAATTCTGTCCCTTATGGATGGATTTTCTGGGTATAATCAGATCAAGATTGCAGAAGAGGACCAGCATAAGACATCATTCACTACCCCTTGGGGAACCTTTTGCTACACCATGATGCCTTTTGGCCTAAAGAATGCTGGGGCTACCTATCAAAGAGCTATGATAGCCATTTTCCATGATCTTATCCATAGCATTTTGGAGGATTATGTGGACAATATCCTAGTCAAATCTCACACCTTCATGGATCATCTTGCTGACCTAGAGAAAGTCTTTGATAGGTTGGCCCAATATCATCTCATGCTAAATCCCAAGAAGTGTGTCTTTGGGGTCACATCTGGAAAGCTTCTAGGCTTCATAGTTTCTAAACGAGGTATAGAGATCGACCCCAAAAAGGTCAAGGCTATCTTAGACATGCCTCCTCCCCAGACACTGTGACAGCTTCGCTCTCTTCAAGGAAAACTTCAATCTGTTCGGCGCTTCATCTCCCAACTTGCAGATAAGTGTACACCATTTTCACACTTGCTAAAGAAGAATGAGAACTTCAAGTGGGATCTTTTATGTCAGCGTAGCTTCGATCAGCTCAAGCAGTATCTCACCAATCCCCCTATCTTGGTTCCACCAGTTCCTGGTTGTCCCTTGATCTTGTATATATCAGCAACACCTACTGCCCTAGGGGCACTTCTAGCACAACATGATGATTATAGCAGAGAGAGAGCCATCTACTATATCAATAGAACCCTAGTTGGTTATGAACTCAATTACACTCCTATGGAAAAAGCTTGTTTGGTAGTTATTTTCTCAACTCAAAAGCTTCGCCACTACATGCTAAGTCATACCATCCAACTAGTCTCCAAGATTGACCCTCTCAAGTATATGCTCTCTAGAACAACACTTACAGGCCATTTGGCCAAATGGGTTATGCTACTAAGTGAGTTTGACATCCAGTATGTGGACAAAAAGGCAATCAAAGGGCAAGCTATAGCAGATCACCTAGCTGATGCACCTCTAGTAGATGCATATCCTTTGCTCACAGAATTTCCAGATGAGCATATCTACCTAATTGAAGAATAGCCCCCATGGAAGCTTTATTTTGATGGCTCATACACCTCTCATGGATCAAGGGTAGGAATATTATTAGTTACACCTCAAGGAGGTTACATTCCAAAAGCCTTCAAGCTACAATTCCCTAGCACCAACAATATAGCAGAATATGAAGCTCTTGTAGCAGGATTAAAGATAGCTGCAGAATGGAATATCACTGAGTTACAAGTCTTTGGTGATTCCCAACTCATCATCAAACAAATCTTAAATGAATATCAAACCAAAGATGAAAAGCTATTACCCTACAAAGAGCTCGTTGATCAGCTGACCCAGCATTTTACAAAGCTTCAGTTTACACAACTGCCTCGAATGCAGAACAAGGTAGCAGATGCCATGGCCACTATCGGCTCGCTCTTGGAAATTCCCCAAGAAGCTACGCAGTATGATTTTTTAGTTGAGCAGCTCCTCACACCTACCTATGCGAATGAGGATTCAAACCCTGTTTGTATCTTGGTTGGTCCCCAATCCCCTTGGTACCATGAAATTTACGCTTACCTTAACGATGGTATCATATCCCCTCACCTCACACGTACCCAACGCTAGAACCTCATCCGAAAATCATCCCACTATGTTATCATAGCCAATACCTTATATCGTCGGGGTTATCATGATACTCTCTCTCGATGTTTAGATGAAAATGAGGCCACGATGGCATTAAAAGAAGTACATTCTGGACTTTGTGGTGCCCACACGAGTGGTATTGTCCTAGCACGAAAAATCCTTAGAGCAGGCTACTATTGGCCTACCATTGAAGAAGACTCTTGTGACTTTGTCAGAAAGTGTCTCCCATGTCAGCAGCATGCAAATCTTGTGCACACTCTAGCACAGGATCTACAGCCTATTGCACCACCTTGGCCTTTCGCTTGTTGGGGCCTTGATCTAGTTCGAACTATCACCCCTCTCTCATCTGATGGACATAAATGGATAATAACAGCTACAGACTATTTCACTAAGTGGGTCAAAGCAGTCCCCCTAGTCTCAGCTACAGGAGTTCAAGTCTCCAAGTTCATCTTGTACCACATTGTTTGCCACTTCGGCATCCCATCCACCATCTTCACTGACCACGTTGGTAACTTTGAAAATCTCAACATGGAAGAATTATGCACTTCCCTCCGCATCCATCACCACTTTTCTAGCCCATATTTTCCACAAGGTAACGGCCAGGCAGAGGCAACTAATAAAACCCTCCTCAAAATCCTAAAGAAAGTTGTCAATGATTTCGGCCGTGATTGGCACCTTCAAATAAATCCGGCTCTATGGGCTTATCAAACTTCCTTTCGTACATCCACAGGAACAACTCCATACTCCCTAGTCTATGGTGCCGAAGTGGTATTACCTATAGAAGTTGAACTTCCCTCACTACGCATATCTTTGCGAGGGCAAATCTCAGATGAAGAATACAGAGTAGCTCGACTCACCCCTAGCTAGATCTCTTAAACGAGAAGAGACAACAAGCCTATGACCATCTCACAATCTATTAAACTCGTCTCAAAAGGAATTTCAATAAGAAGGTGCTCCCACTACACTTTCAGCCAGGTGACATGGTCCTCAAAGAAAATATGAAAGTCCAAGCAGATCGAGAAAAGAAAGGCAAGTTTGAACCTACATGGCTTGGTCCCTATGTGGTTACTGCCTCCTTTGGCTCCGGAGCCTATCAATTATCTACACCAGAAGGAGAACTCTTGAATGATCCCACTAACATCATTCATCTCAAGAAGTTCTATGCTTGAAAATCCTTGGTATACCTAGCTTTTGAAAAAATACAAAAAAAATAGTAAAGAGAAATAAGCGTCCAATGGTGAAAACTTGGTAATTCAAGTGCCTTGGATAGGTACCTTGGTGAAAACCTGGTAATTCAGGCGCCTTATGTGCTAAAGACTAATCCATTATCTATCACTATCCTATCCCTCATCCATCCACCCACCATCCCATAAAACACCTGCTTGTTCCTTGGGTGTTCCAATCAAATATCCAAAATCTGATGGAGCTTGTCAATACCTCCTGTACAGCTTGTAAATCTTGTACCAGAGCTTGTATTATACCTTGTAAATCTTGTACCATACCTTGTATATATCTGAATCTTGTCCAAAGCTTGTACCATATTCCAGCTTGTAAATAATCTTGTATCCTAGCTTGTATCCTATCACATGCACACACAGAATCCCATTTTCCTTAATCTTTTCACAAACCATCTACCTATCCACCTATCAACTATTATAGACATCCCATCCTTCACAAACATTTCCATCTCACAAAAAACCAAAACATGAACAAACTTGTACATTTGTAACATATCTTGGTCTATCAACTTGTACATCCTCTTTAGCTTAGTATCATTGTATCTATCCGGCTTTCGTGTTAGTTCATCCTTGGTCAACATCTTGCACACATCGCACACTTTGGTTAGATATTCCAATACATCCTTTAGCTAGATCTCATGTCACCAAAGTGTTATCCTTCTTAGTTCAGCTTGCCAGACACATCACTCATCTAGATCCATCAGCTTAGGTGCTCTGTGATAGATCCTTGCATGATATAGCTTTCCTCATGTCTGATCTTGGTCCGTTAGTACGTCGTCCTACCCATCTCGTTGGCAAACAGTTCTCTTTTGGATTTTCGCTTTCTTTTGATTTGGGATCTTCCCTTTTTGGGTCTTGAAATATCTTTTCCAAGAAATCTCCTTGTTCCCTCCTCAAGGTTGCCACGATCTTCCATATCATGGTACGCTGCGAATGGGGCAATTAGAGCGTAAGGTCTTGATCAGGTCTTTTTCTTGTTTTCTTTTTTTGCTTGTGGGTTACCTAGTGTCGTTTCCACGTTGCTTCCTCTGGGATTCATGTGTGATATTGGGGCAATCCTTGTGTGTTTGTTTTGAGTCAGTTCGTCAGTCCTCTAGACGGTTGGTAAAAAGGCCTTGATGTTCTTGGTAACCCTGGCAATTAACCAACAGCCCTATAGTAAATCTAGTGCTCAACTACATGGTGGTACTTCTCTTTGAAGTATCCCCCCACTCAAAAAGCTTCAATGGATTCCCTTCATCTCCATTATCCCCCATCCATATCCTACATCTGTCGCTCCTACCCCAGCTTATGCATCAGTATCTCTTTGAATCATTCCTCATGCTTAGCTTTAGGGATCCACAATCTTAGTCTTAGGGATCCACCAATCAAATCAATCCACCAAGCCTCATCTTTCGAGATCCACAATCCTAGTCCTAGGGATCTCCGAAACCCATCTTCCACCAGTCTGACTCTTTGAAATCCTGTTGCATTAGCTTTATCATTCTATCATCCATCTCCCTACCATGGATTCCTTTTATAGCGCTCCGCTCCTCCATCTCCCCCCCCCACCCCCAATCCTGGAAAGTCTTAAGCTTGCTTTACTATTGTGCCTCTAATTTCCCTTTATCATTCTCCTGTAGTGAAAGTTTGAGCTAATTCAGCCCCTTCTCTTTGCCAACCCATGTCTTAGCTCATCTCAATTTCTTGTACTTTTCAAGAAGTCGTCGAGCCTCATTTCTCTCCCCACCGCCTTCTTGAGGGGGCATCATCTAAGTCTAGTCTCTCCTCTTCTTATCCGAGACTAGGGCAACCTTGTTACTAAAACATCTTCCTCGTGTCATCTTCATTCAAACTTCTTTGAAATAGTGTTGTCTCAACACTATGTCAAAGAGGGGCAAAATGTAGACACCTAAATTTGATTACACTACTTTGGTAATCTAATTTAGCCGTCTTTAAAGGCATCATTAATTAAATTCTTATTTAATTAATCCTTTGCCATCCCTAGTTGATTAAATTAATTAATCATCTATAGTCCTAATTGATAAATCAAATAATCTATTATTTATCAATTAAATCCTATTCTTCTATCTAATTCCAAAAATCCCCATTTATTAAATAAATCTATTTGATAAATGAAATCCTCAAATTCAAAAACCCTAACCTATCTCTAATCCTCCATTTAGCCTAATCCACCCCATCCACCCATACTAACCAAGCTTAGCCACTAACTCACCCACCCTCATTAATGTCATCCACTTGCACATCTCTAACATCCCTAATCTAATCCTAAACCCAAGCCTAATCCACCCCCTAATGTTGTCACATTCCTTAAACAAGTTTAAGACTTTCCTAATCCAAACCAAAGTCTCCCCTCAAAAAAACCCAACCACTAAGTCATGAGTGCTCTTACAAAACATAAAAGACTCTTACAAGCCCACTCATGACTCTTACACCCATCTTCCACACTCTTCCCTCTTCCACACTCATTCCTCTTACATCCCTCTTACATACTCAACCCCACTCATCATGACTTTAGCCAACCCTTTACCCTACCCTCTCACACTTATCCTCCTTGTGACAAGTGTCACCTTCTCATTGGTGCTAAACAAGCACAATCCATGTGCTCTCCTTTGAGTGCATCCTATCCCTCCTTAAGCCTTCATCCATCCTTGCATCTAAGCCCTCCATCCCTCTACCCCTTAGCCTATAAATTGAATCCCATCCCAAGCCATTTCATCAACAATCTTTGAGCTAAAGTTACCATGCTATTTTGAGAACCAAAGCCATCAACCATACCCTTATAATTCCAAATTGAGAGCTCACAAAGCTACCAATTTTCCATTACCCATCTCCATTGAAGCAGCTTTTGAGCATCTTGAGCATACATCCACAGCAAAAGGACACATCTACAGAATCAAGAAAGCATGGAGTGTTTTCTCTTGTGAGGTTTGTACTTCTTGTTCTCTTTCTTTGTCTAAGCATATATGTGAATTTAGTTTTTGGTTTGTGAATGTTTACTTTATTTGTTAATGTTCTTTGCACACTAAAATTCTTGTTCTACATTTTGGCACGCCCAGTGGGACCCCACTATGGGTCATTTAATCATCTATTTTCATCTATATGTCATTTTTCTAACCATCTAATGTTTGTTGTTGTTTGAGTGTGTTGTGAGGGTGTTTTGCTTGTTTTTGCAAGTTAAATAACGCACTTAGGAAGAAGAAATACCATCTAAAAAAAAAAAAAATCACATTTTTCAGCTTTTTTGGCACAGTTTTGGCGTCTGCAACCTGTTCTGTCTGCGAAAATCTGCGTCTACGAAAATCAACGTCTGCAAAAATCCGCATCTGCGCAAATTGACATCTGCGAAAATCCGCATCTGCGCAAATCGACATCTATGAAAATCCACGTCTGCAAAAATTGATGTTTGCGAAAATCCGCATCTGCTCAAATCGACATCTGCGAAAATCTGCGTGTGCGAAAATCATCGTCTACGAAAATCCGCATCTGTGCAAATCAGCGTCTCTGCTTGTCACCTATTTTTTGTGCTTGTTTGAAAATCTTTATTTCTGCACTTTGTAGCAAAAAAAAGAAAAAAAAAGGAGTATAAATCAAAATTTGACTTTTAGATGTTCCGTAGGATTTAGACCATTTTAAGCATTTTTACGTGTAGAAAAAACAACAAAAAAAGTTTAAAAAAATTTTCCCATAGTTAAGCTCTCATTTTTGAAGATTTTGGCTAACTAACTAAATTGCTTTTTTTTTGTCTCATTGCAAGTTGGAGCACATATGGAACCACTAACCATGTTTCTTGCAGGTTTTCATGTTGCTAAAAAATGAACTTGAATGTTTAACCATTTGTCTTTGAATGCATGTTGCTAAAAAAATGAACTTGAATGGTTAAACACATTTTCCATTGAATGAATGTTGCTCAAAACACACTCTTGAATGTCATGGATTAAAATCAACTTTCCTTGGAATGCATGCTTAAAACAAAAAATCCAATCTTGAATGCCAAGGATCAATTAACCATTACAATATCAAACACTTCATTTGGAGGTTCTAAAATTGAACAAAACAAATCTCTTTTTCACATGCAATCTAGGTAAAGTTTGATTTTTGGATATTTAAGAAACTTTGTTAAGTTAAAATACAAATTTACAAAAATCAATTTGAGTAGTTCCTTGGACTCACCTCTTTTCTAATCACCCATCAAATATTAACCATTGGTTGCAATCTTAGTGCCATTTATGGGGATGGGTCTACTTGAAAAAGGTGTTAAATGTTCCACAATCTAACTCACTCACTTGGTCTTTGGACGTTTGCTTTAACTTTATCAAAATTCTTAAATGGCCAAAACTCTAGATTAAATCGATCACACTTCAAGTTTGGGCACTAAAATTGAACAACAACTGACGTGGAGAGCCTCCGGGCGCGCGCTTGAAATCGAATCTCACACACTTTTTTTTTGGGCTTAAAACAAACTCACACTCAATCTTGAATGCCTTAAAGAAAATTAATTGATACTTGACGTGGAGGGCCTCTGGGCGCGCGAGTTTGCTTTTGTTGACCCTAACTCTTCTTATTGTTCGCATTCTTCGATCGATTTACTTTTGTTGGCGCTTCAAGTTGGATTTGAACATTGTCTCTTAAACATAAGTGCTTGCAAAGTCTTGTTCTACAGTAGGAATGACAATTGCTTTAGTGATCCAAATACTATCAATTAGTTGATTGTCAAGGAGGAGGCAATTAATAAGATGTAACTAGAACACCTAGAGAAAGGTTGAAGTTATGATCTTGTAATGAAGTACAAGGATCAACTAAGCCATTGATGAAAAAGTGTATTTAATGACATACTATAAGATACAGAGAATGGGTACACTGAAACATATCAAAGATGCAAGGTTTTAGCTAAGACATTGGTAAAGATCAACTAAGTTCATTAGAGATAAGGAGCCGAGCAAGCTAGTATGTGTCGAGCAAATTCCTAGTAAGTGCCGAGTAAACTTCAAGTGCTGAGAAAGTTCAAGTGTCGAGTAAACTTCAAGTGCCGAGCAAGTTCAAGTGCCAAGAAAGTTCAAGTGCCGAGTAAACTTCAAGTGCTGAGCAAGTTCAAGTGCCGAGTTATATCGAGTGCCAAGCAGAGATAGGTGTCGAGTAACACAGAGATGTCGAGCACCAGTAAAACCAATAGTGTCGAGTAACACAGAGATGCTGAGCACTAGTAAAACCAATAGTGTTGAGTAAAACAGAGATGTCGAGCACCAGTAAATCAATAATATCAAGTTGCTGCATTATTTTGAAAATCAAAGATTCACTAGATCTAAGCCGACAAGGTTGTTATCTAGAAGTTTGTGAATTAAAATGGAAGATAAGAATGATGAGCTGGTGGCACAGAACACCATGTAAAATGTTTTAAGGATACAACTGACGAAGTTTGAAGATAATACAATATATGAGGTCGATACATTGTATCCTACCTAATCCATTCAAAACCCTAAAATTGGAGAGGGAGAAATGAGCGGAAAAGGAAAATCAAATTTCTATTTTAAGGAGTCATAAGTTAATATGAGAGAGAGAGAGAGAGAGAGAGAGAGAGAGAGAGAGAGAGAGAGAGGTAGTCAAGCATGAAAGCATCAAATGCTAAAGGAGGTGCTAAGGAGATAAGAGAGCATAGTGACTCTATTTCAGTAAGAAGACCCCTGATATGGATGCATTGGTACAATGAGTTAGAAGACTAAAGGAGACTAAGCTTGAGAAGAAGTCAAGCAGTCAGATCTGAAGTGATTGAAGTCAAGCATTAGGATTGAACTGAAAGTGTGATCTAAAATCTGAAAAGTATGTTGTAAGTTATATCAGATCAAAAGACCATTATCGTTACTTTCTAGCAATTGTAACAGTAAAGTTTAAATCCTATGGGCTTAGGTTGGTTTAATAGCCATGAGATAAATCCTTTAACAGGGTGACATTCCAAGTGAATGTTCTAAAGTCCTTTAACCAGGCCCATTCCTAACAGTTTGGTGAAATCCTCTAACAAGGTCACATTTAACAGTGTGTTGTAAGCCTTTAATAGGGCAGGCTTTTAACAAGGCATAAATTCAGAAGAGTGAGAATCAAGTAGCATGTTACTGGTGGTTTTTCTCAAATTGGGTTTCCACGTAAATCATTGTGTCATGTGTTGATCTTGCATGTTTTATCTTTGCATGTTGATTTACTGTAACTTATTAATATGATGGATGAAAAGTGTATTGATTCATTAAAACTAGTGAAAAAGTATTAATAGGGCATTTGGACCTTGGATAACTGATTCACCCCCCCCTCTCAGTTATTCTAAAGAATTCTAACAAACTCTATATGAAAATATTCTTGACTTTGAGATCTACGAAATGGTTTTTTATATTTTACTAAAAATATATCATAAAAAGTAGTAAAAGTTATTGAAATGCCAATTTTATTAAACAATACTATTTCTTTAGTAATTGGATACAAACTAGTATAAAACACACATTTAATAGACATTTCCAATTGGAAAAGTGTGAGACCACATATAACATAGCTAGAATTAATTTATCTAGATTATATGTTTGAGAAAAAATGATTTTTGGATAGAAATACTCAAATTTAGTCATTTTGATAAGTCAACCTAAAAGGTGACACAACTTTGTACTTTTACCCATCTTCATCAACTTCATCATCAACATTTATGCCCTTTTGGGTATACTTAATGTTCTTAATTCTCTCCTTTTTCTTACTTAGATTCTTCCCTCCTTTTATTTATCTTTTCTCTCTTCATTTATTCTCTCATTCTCTACTCATGTATTCATTCTCTGGCCCTTTAGACATTGTGTCCCCCTTTGATAACAATACAAAAGGTATCTAAAATTTCCAATGTAAAAATTATAAAATTATGTGGTTATTTATTGTACCTTACATGTACTATTTACATAATTTCATCACAAATATTTTTACAAGCCTATGATATATCCCTAAAGAGTGAACTCTTGCATCAACTCCAAAAAATATATATGATCATCCATGAATTGATGCAAGATGCATCATTATTTAGTGAATCTTGGATAGGGAAAATACCTCTAACTTACTTCTTAAATATTCAAAGGAATCCTTAGGCAATGTCTTGGCAAACATTTCTATAATTTTTCCTTTAGAATTCACATATTTAAGCCTTACTTTATTCTCTTGTCCATTCTCTCTCATGTAGTGATACTTAATAGATATATGGTTGGCTTTTGCATGAATCACTAGATTCTTTGATATATTTATTGTACTAGTATTGTCACAATAGATAGTAACGGGATCAATAACTTCTTCTTGCATCCCTTCTAACATTTTCTTAATCCACATAATATTATAATAATTCCTTGTCGAATAAAAATACTTAGCTTCTATAGTAGATTTATAAATGTAGCTTTGTTTTATCCTCAACCATGTATTCATCTTTCTCGTAAGGTGAAATTTCTACCACTTGTAGTCTTTTCGTAATGTACATTACCAATCCAATAAAAAATTGTGTAAACCTTTAGTTTGAATTCATCATCTTCTTTGTACCATAATCCAAAATCTTTTAAAGTCCCTTTAAGATCTTTGAATATTCTTTTAAAAATAATCATGCATGTTTGATTAAGGTTAGAGGAAAACCTTACAACTATTCTAACTCCCTATGCAATACCTGGTTTACTATGCACAACATATTGTAGCTTAAATCCAATCATTGGTTAATATTGTGTCTCATTTACCTGAACTATAATGTCTTCATTATATAATTTTCCTCTAGTCACCATAAATGTATCAGGTGGCCTTGATTCATTCATTCCTAAAGTCTTCAAGATCTCCTTTATGTAGTTAGTTTGAGTCACAAATATACCATTCTTTATTTGATGAACTTGTAAGCTAATGAAAATTTTGAACTCACTAAACATAGAAAAATTATTTTCATAGAAAATCATTACCATCAAATTTAATGTCATCAATAAAAAATTCAGCAATCAATACCATGTTTTCAACTACACTCCTCAAATATAAATTACTATTTCACTAGTTCTTGCATATCCAATTTTAATCAATTATAAATGTGACCTTTCATAGTAGGCTCTTAGTGCTTACTTTAGCCCATACAATGTTTCTTTTTCAATTAGCAGATTATGTGCCTCTAATGAGGTTCAACAAATCCTTGTGGTTGTTTTATGCATACTTTGTCTTAAAGTACTCCATTCAAGAAAGTAGATTTAAAATCAATTTGGTACACTTTGAATCTCTTATGAATATTATAGGACAACAAAGTTACAACTCATTCCAATCTTACATTAGTAGAAAAAGTCTCACTATAATCTTGAGCATATCCTTTACAAACTAATCTTTCATTGTTCCTCACAACTACACCATTTTCATTCAACTTGATTCTAAAAATCCATTTTCTTTAAATAGATTCTTATCAATAAGTCTCTATACAAGTGTCCATGACTTGGTTTCTTAATCTGATCAATATTTTCATTCATATCATTTGATCTAATCTTTGTTCTCAAGTGCAACATCAATGGTTCTAGGTTGAAATTAAATTATTAAACATGTAAGGTTCTTCACTTTATTTCTTATCATCGATCTAGTGCTCTTAGCTATAGTGATTTGTTCAAGTGAATGGTTCTTTATCACATACTTGGATATGGAATTTTTAGTTCTTTAATCTCCAACATTATCTCTACTCAATTGGGGCTCTTCATCTTGCTCAAGTTATTCTATTTGTTGTTCACATAGAATAGATTGTTGCTCAGTAGCATTAAGTTGATGTTTCATAGAATTATACTATTGTATGAGTATTATATGTTGATTCTTGGGTACTAGATCACTTGTATCTCATCAAATTCATAGAAAACGTTACTATAATCATTATGTTCCTTTCTGCTATTCTCCTCACTCTTTTCTACAAACTCATCAATTCTCACATTTGCACTTTCAATCATTGTGAACTAGTAGTTTTATTCGAATATCTATAACATTTTATCTTAGAGGAATAGCCAAGGAAAATACCTTCATCACCTTTGGAATCAAATTTGCTACTTATTACTGTTGTAGCATGTACTTTCAAATACTTTAAAATAACTCACATTAGGTGTATGACCATACAAGAGTTCATAAGGTGTCTTGTTTGTTACTTTCGTCAGTTGAATTCCTTTCAAGAGAATATAAACTATAGTACTAACTGCTTCTCTCAAAACCATTTTACCAATCCATTTCTCAACCATTAGTGTCCTTGCATTATCAATAATATAATTATTTCTTCTTTTAGTAACTATATTATGTTGTGGTATCCCTAGGGTAGACACCTACCTCTTAATTCCATTCCTAGCATAGAAGTTAGTATACTCAATATTAATAAATTCACCACCTCTATTAGATCTTAAATATTTCAATTGGTTTTCAATCTCCTTTTCAAAACTAGCTTTGTACCAATTGAGCATATTAAAAGAATGTGATTTAACTTTAAGGAACATGAGACTCATCATTCTAGAATAGTCATTAATAAAAATATGAAATATCTGCTACCATAGTAGCTTCCCTCTCTGATTGGTCCACATAAACAAGTATTCACAAGTTCCAAGATATCATTAGAAGTATCTTTTTACTTGCAAAATTTGACTTTGTCATCTTACCAAGTTGACATTCTTTGCACTTAGATTTCTTAGGTTTTTCAAATTTTGGTAAGCCTTCAACTCTTTTCTTTCTATTGACCTTAACTATGTTCTCAAACTTAACATAACATATCCTTTTGTGATACATCCATCCATCTTCAATGTTTTCAAACAAGCATGTATCAACAGTATGATTGAGGTAGAATAGACTTCCTTCAGTTTGATTAGTAGTACCAAGAAAATTGCCATCATCATTAAAGATTTTCACTTTCCTATTTTGAAATTCAAGCTAAAGACTTGTATCATTCAACCATAAAATAATCAATAGATTATATCTTAGTTCTTTTACCCAATATACATCATCCTATTGTAATTTATGATTAAGCATCAATGATTCTCTACATTAATTTCACATGGAATGTCATTCCCTAGCTTAATAGTTCCACCATCAAATTCTCCAAATTTGTCAAACTTACTAAGATCACCAGTGATATGGTGTCAGTATCCACTGTCAATGATCCAAGTATCATTCTTGATAATATTGAAAATAAGTACTTCACCCTCTTCATATTTTTCCTCATTTGGGTTTTCTTTAAAAGAAACATACACCACTTCTACTATATATTTCTCATTATTAGTATTTGACTCGGTGTGCTCTTCCTCAATAATATAGCTTAATTTCTTCCCCTTGTATTTGTACTCTTTATTCTTCTTGTACTTGTGATCTTTCTTTTCATCCTTGTACTCGTTAGGAAATATAGCTACAAAATTTCTCGCTTCATTAACTTGAAATATATAAGAGCTCATTTACCTTTGAATTTACCTTTGGCTCTAATTAATCTCCTCCCAAGAAATACTTCAATATCAGCTATATCATCATTTGATTCTGACTCAATTTCATCTTTATTTCTCTTGTCTTTCTTTGAACTACCAATTTCTAGTGAATAGTTGAAAGCATTTCCTAGTCTAGGCCTACTATTATTGTAATTGATTAATTCAAATATAGTTAACCAACCAACAAAACCACAAAGTGTAAGAGAATTACCAGGAATAGCTCTAATTTCTTGAATTGCAAAACCTTTAATAGCATAGACAAGTAAGATTTTTCTAATAATATTACTTAAAAATTTACTATCATTCATAACTCCTCCAACACCTCTGATTTGTAGCTTACAACTTCCTTCATTATCATGTCATCAAATATTGTCCTCTCAAACTTTTTGACTTATCTCTCAATAAATTATCATCTCCACCATGTACTAGTGCCAATGTATCCCACATGTCTATAGTATTTGTGTAGTGCTTGATATCATAAAATTCCAGATCATTCAGGGAAGATGCAATTTCAATCATCATGTTGTTATATTTTCTTTTCTGATTCATTTCATCCAAATTCATAGGACCAACAAGAGCAATCTATGAAATTTCTAACCTGTTTAGAGCATGATCTTCAAATCTAGATTCATGTAGATTTATTATGTTTTCCATGAGGAGAAGTTCTCCTTGTTTAGGTTAGCTGCCTCTCTCTTTAATAACATCTTTGAATCTTTAGCTCAAGTCTGTTTAAACTTATTTCCTTCAAGCACATAGCTTTGATACCAATTCTTAGATAATGGAGAGGATGGTGAATCAATTATAACTAGTTATCCCATGGGCCTTAAATATAATTGAAATCCAAATTAAACTTTTAAAAAAAATTGCAATACTACCTCCGTAACCACATTCACAGTAATTATTTAGATTATACCAAGCTAAAGTATAAAACATAAATTATTAAATAAAATTTCCAATTCATATTAACAAATCGCACAAATGAACACAAAAGTTTAACTTCTAAATCCTCTAAAGGGAAAAACTACATGAGATCGACGACTCAAATAATTCACTCCTTTAAAGTAAGCTATGTTTAGAGCCAACCTTACAAAAGATATATATGCAAAATTGTAGTGTGACCTAGTTAGATGATTTTAACCAGAGATCATCTAGACCTTATTACTCCTTGACATTTCTAAAGAGTGACCATCTTTAAAGGACCTACAAACATCACTTATCATCTTTTCAATATATTATTTTATAGAGTTCTTAGGTCCACTTGGCTAAGAGATTTTATCTTCTATAATGGAAACAAAGCAATAGTCAAATGATCTATTTAGGTTTAGCAATACCTTTTCTTTATTAGATCTTTATTCTACTTCATCTTGTTCCTTCTAATCTTTTTAAAACTAATTCACACTTTTTCTTTTTCATGTTGCACTTCCCCTACTTGATCTTCTTTCTTCTATTATGACCAATTCACTTTATTCTTCTTCTCTTGTCAACTTCAACTATAATTCACACTTAATAAACATTCAACCAACAACTAATCAACAACCAAAAGGTCTTAATCATCTCCTCATATAGTTAACTTTGACCTTCTAGATCCTTCCAAATTTTTCAATCAAAACACATCCCTTGATCTAAGATTATCTCAAATACAATGATACTAGAAACTCTAAAAATAGAACATTATTGAGATTTGTGCTTGTCTTTATCATGCTTAAGTCTTCTTCATGATATCTTTATTACATTTTTCAAGCTGAAGATCTCGTAACAAACTTTGACTTTAGCCTTTGAGTTTCCTATACATTTTTTATTTTCATCATATGTCAGCCTCGGATCTTAAATTTCTTAACATGCTCTTCTAGTTCATGCTTATTGAATATTATGACTTGACTTAGGTAATGTTGTACTAAGTTAACACTAGAATAAATTGGTTAACACAAAAATCCATGTTTACTTTGTCAAGTGCTCAGTTAATAATTTCGTAGTTTGAAAATACTACGTTCCTTCTTTCACCAACCATGCAGTTATGAACTTAAATACAAAATTACATGGTTATAAAATAATTAAACCAATATTACATTATTAGCATCATATTCATTCAAGTGTCCATTGAATAATGATACTTATCAAGTCTCTCATCATCATGCTTTCTTCAAGTGCTCTTCATCAATCATATCCTCCCCATAAATCAAATTATATGGCACCCTAATGAAATAGCATAATGTCTAACAAACTAAGTCTTGACACAAATGGCAACATAATAACTTATATGACTCTTTCACCTATAATAATAAAATTATTATTTATAGTATCAATTGGGGCTAGCACTTATTGTGTGCAAGAAAATCTTAAAAATAAATAAATTTGAATAAAAAATAGTGAATGCAAGACCCTCAATACATAAAAGTATAAGATCTGGCCCTTACTTTGGTATAGAGATCTCATTATCAATTATATCAAGTTGGAAAAAAAAGATATTATGATAAGATCTAAAAATATGATCTTACATGCCGATGAAATTCTAATGAAATACAATATTGCTTTTCTCATGCCAACCTCTCGTAGTCATACATCCACTACACACTTTTCAAACACCTTCCAGACATGATCATAAACTGATCTCTCATTGATATAGATTATAGGGAATAAACATATACTAGGTGTAATAGCCTACCTAGCATAATAAAAGATATAACAATTACACTAAAACACACCAATGTGGTTCAAAATAAGATGATTAGAATGTTTATAGGACCCAACTCTTTAATGAAAAATATTATACACCATCGCTAATGCACTATGGAATGTCATAGTTTTTTACTTCATCAAATTGGGTAGGACCTAAATGAAGAAACACCTACATGCTATTAGAATTTCATTTCAGTATCCTTAATCAACACAAACCATCAATGTGATAATCACACAATCTAAGAACATAAACAAGAAACATGAATACAATAAAAGAAGATAGCGTTTTTTACTCAAAATCATAAATAATAGCAATTACAAACACAATGATAAGGAAAAAATATAATATGAGATCCACAACCTCTTGATCATCAACTTTAGAATTCTCATCATCTCCAATAAGAATTACATATGTGGATCTTCACTATAACACCTAAATCATGCAAAATACCATTACAATATTCATTTTCTACACAAAAAAATAATATATTGGTATCAATAAAATAAAAAAACCATTAATGTATCATACCATAGACGTCTAGTCATATCCATGGCTTATAAAAGAAAATCTAGTAATCTCAAACAATATTCTCAATAGCTAACTTATGT
This sequence comes from Cupressus sempervirens, assembly GCA_028749045.1. Lineage (NCBI taxonomy): Eukaryota > Viridiplantae > Streptophyta > Pinopsida > Cupressales > Cupressaceae > Cupressus > Cupressus sempervirens. The sequence goes on along the minus strand of CM053791.1, from coordinate 109,573,778 downwards.
CAATTACAAAAAATTACCAAACATAAATTTGTAATTTTTTTGACATAGCATAAGGTATACTAACTTCTAGAATTGTTGTGCTCATCTTTTGTGGTTTTATGCTAGGGTTTTTTAATATCATTTGATGATTTCATGTAGTTCATCTCATGTATTTTTAGGACATGAGATGGAGGTTTTGTGTAATGATCCTATACATTTTGGTTAGCCTCATTATCTCCATATAAGAAGGTTTATTTTCATGTTTATTATGCTATTTTGTTTATTTCCAAATACAATTTTACTTTAAATTCCTTAGATGGGATCTCTTTTTTCATACATATTTTTATTCTTAGAATGAATATTACTTAAATTTGTCCATGGATACGTGTTATTCAACCCACATATTCCCTTGATCTATTATCGTATTTCCAAGTGGCCACTTGTATAGTACCATGACAAATATTGTGATGGATGTAAAAATTGATGATTTACATTTAAAATTAAGGAAAATACAATATATTTTTTATGGCCATTTTCATGTGATGGAATATGCTCATTGCTATATATTAAAGCAGTAAGAGACACTTTGACTCTTCATAATTTATTTAGTCCTTCTACATCAATTTTTAGGATAGAGTCTTTTCTAATGGGATGTTTCCTTTCCCTTCTTTTAGTAAGGTATAGTCTGTATTTTCTTGTAATGGCTTTTCATCTCCTTGATTGATATGAACACATGTTAGCTTTAACTAATTCAAATCCTTGACCAATTTTAATTATGTACTACCTGCGCACCATTAATTTGAGACCACTTTACATGATGACTTTAAAGATTCAATCATCCAAATTGATAAAGATTTTTTAGCCAATTTTGATAATAGTTAATGCATTCCAAACCCTATATATGTATTTTAAAAAAATCATTTTACTTTAATATTTTAATATCTAAAAATACATATATTGGAATTACTCACTTTTTCCTTTTGATAAAATTAAATTTACTATAATTTCATTTTTATTTTAACAATATTTATTATAATATAAACTATTATTCATTATTAAACAAATTGATGATTTTTTTATTATCTCAAATTATTATACATATCTAATAATTTCTTCATTATTATCACATAGAATGTATTTGATTTACATTATTTATTTTGATTTACTTTAAAAATATTATAGTATATATATATATATATATATATATATATATATATATATATATATAAAATATATAATTAATTTTTATTTTTAATTTTAGAAAGTCGCCAATCATTAATAATAACTCATTTGTATAATGTTTGGATTACAAAAACCTATATATATATATATAGTATAGTTTTACTACCACTATAATTATTTAATAAAATATAGATAAAATAACAAACTAGATTATGCTTTTTCAACAACCATACTATTACAAATTTTCAATCATATATATTACAGTAATAAATCTTAACTCCAACTAGTTAAATTTCCATTTGATTAATATTAAAGCTTATTAATACTTAACTACCTTTTAACATTTCTTTCCTTTAAATAAATTTAATATTAGAAATTTCTATGCTTTTTCACCGTATTTATAGTTAATCCAAAATGGAATATAAAGAATTTGTCTCTAGTTCATCTTAAAAATGTGAGAACATTTTCATGTGGTCTTCATTGAAAAACAGTGATTCGAGATAGTCGTTCTTGAATACTGGCCCTCACTTATGAAGAAAAACGTGTTTGCATTCAATTAGAGCCGTGTAATTTTAGAAGATTGGTTGTATTCATTCTTCAAAGTAGCGGTGTCATTATGATCTAGTGCTGGAAGCACGTTGGCCCTCATCTTTCATGGAAAGATATTGATGGATCACAATCAATAGAAAACGATAGATACATTGTCTAACCACTTTTCGGACAGGTGGATAAAGTTAGGCTTGACGACGCCTTGCTGCTTTTGAATTTTTAGTAATTTTGCCCCTCTATGTCAAATAGTGTGCGCATCAACGTGGACTGAACCAACAATGAAGCTGACCACTATTAAGAACATCAGCAAATATCAACATACAAAGGACAAGAACAAACCACGATGTTTCAGGGTGGTGAGGAACGAAATATATCCACAAATACCATAGAAAGCTCTCTAATGATGTTTGAATGTAATAAAGTGTTCTGTGTTGATACAGCAATATTATGATCATTTCAATTGTGGTCCATTTTGTTGGGAATTGGAGGGTCCCTTAAATTTATGGAGATGTCAATTGATAATCTTTTGGACGATAGAAAGATCATGAGGAGGGTCATTAGTTGTTAGTTCAGAACATTACTTGTCAATGCAAATGAATTGTTGTTGTTTGAGTGCATCGAACAATTCTCCTCTTTGTTTTGCAATTCAGGCACATCACAAGGAATCACAAGGAATCATTTCCATTTTGTTTACTCCAACCATTCTACACACTAGAAAGATAAACTGATTGAGGAAAGACATTATTTCTTTAATAGTAATAATGTTCACACAATTTAGCAAAGAAGAAATGTTTCTTTGTACTAACCACCTTCTCAATCACAATAATATCTTTCAAAGAGAAGATTCTAGCTTTTGAGACCTCCTCATTCAAATACTATAATGGTAAGCTATGAACTCAAATTAATATTGCAATTTTTTTAATTACAAAAATTGTATAGATCTAAATCTAGTTCACATTTGTCGAAGAGGATAAATGTTGTCTAAAACTTAGTTAAGGCTAGTAATTAATTTTCTTTAGGTTTAATCAGAGTTTAATTGTATGTAAAAGAGAACTTAAATGAGAATTTTTGTGTTGGTAGAACATCATTATGATCATTTAATTGGACCTACTTTGTTGGGTTTTGGACTGTTAGAAAAATTTATTGAAAGAAGAATCTTTTTTCTTTTTTTTTAATATTGAAGAATGAAACATGATTAGGAGGATCATAAGTCACAACTAATTGAAAAAATCTACGCATCACCAATGAGTTGTTGTTCTTTGACTTTATCTAGGTTGCAAAAAGGACAATTTTCTCTACCAACCCCCACCTACTAGAAACTATTGACAATTTGAAGGGGGGAAGGATCCTATGGGTACCTAAATATTTTATGTTCAAATGTACCAAATGTAGTAGAATAATTTCCTATCGTGTGACAATTCAAGTACATTAATGAATAAGGAAAGACACTACTAGTCACCTTATCATTCACAATAAGATCTTTCAAGAATGAGCTATAGTTGTTCATACTTCTTCATCCCAATATACTATAATGTTAAGCTTGGAAATTAGACCCCATTAAAAAATTTTGAATAACAATTTTTTAATAAATCAAACCTACTTGCAACATTTTAAAACAGAAACAAAATTTATTAAAATCCCATAAATTTTTATTTTTTTTTGATGACAATCAATAATTTATTAAATTTGTTTTGTTTTCAAATATGATAATAACCTGCTTTCTATTTATCAGATAATAAAACTACTTTGACTATGCCCCTAAAAGCTATCATTTCTACTTGATATGTCCCCAGCGTTATCGTTAGACAAATATGTTTAATAGAGTTTCCTAATAAAAAGTTATAAACGTCACACTTTTACTAATAGAGAAAGAGCACTCGAGAAAATATATTGTACATGAATAAACAACTAGCACTAGCAAAAAAACATCATACTTGACTAAACAGTAGACATACAAGGAATCTGTCACCAGTTGTTGGGTACCAAGTAAGTTCTCATGATTATTTTCAACCTCAAGATAGAAAAGCTCACGGAATAAATGCTGGTGCATGCATTCAAACCTTGACCGGAACGTGGAATTATAGGGTTGCCTTCAATCCTTTTGAATTTAAACCTAAAATTTACACAAGACACAAGGCACAACTTCAACTAAACAAAACATTTATGAAGAATCCTGAAATTTCTACGAAGCTTGATTCGGTGGCCTCTTTATTAAAAAATGTACAAATGTACAAATCCTTGCAATAACATAAGATTTCCGACATGGAAGTTATATGCATGCTATTCAATAAAAAATCAAATGTTCAAGTGCATGAATAATCTGATTTCAGTGGTTAATAGAATATAATAATATCATCCGTATTAGTGGTTATTGAAATAAGTTTATGAAGGTTTCTCAGTAATAAGCACGCCAAGATAGTGCCAGTCCAATCCCAACTTTCTTTATTTATTCTTTTCAAGCAAAGTGCAAATCAGCAAGTCAAAGAGATCAGGTTAACTTACACTGCCTTTCATAACCTTTTCCTGGAAACTTAGCCCATTAAATTAATTAAAAACCCCAACCATTTGAAGATTAATAAATCAAATGATGGTATTGATTCGATCCGAAGAAGGACAACTAGAAGAACACATGACGTCTAACTTTGTGGACATCAAATTACAAACATAAATGATAGGACCCACCCTCCACTACTACATGATCACGCTTTCTGTATATAGATTATTATGGTCTCTTTTTTCTACAGTTTTCATAAATCAAGGCATTTGAGATTGTTAAAAGATGGGTAGGACACCATGTTGTGATAATGCTACTGTGAAGAAAGGGCCATGGTCCCCTGAAGAAGATTCTATGTTGAAGACCTTTATAGAGCAATATGGAACTGGAGGCAATTGGATAGCTCTCCCCCAAAAAGTCGGTATGTAATCTTCCTTCATGCTTAGTAACCCTAAAAGCCCGACTTGAAACCCTGCAATTTTTGTTTCTTAGCCAAGGAAAAAGGTTTGTGATTGGAGATTGTACTAATTTTGAAGAGCTTAGAAAGAAGCCATACTTTAGAACCTGTGATTGTAGTCTGTCATAAGACCTGACCAGTACAAAATCCATATAAATATCATGATGATAAGCAAAATAGCTTTACAGATAAATAGTCCCAATGTTTAAATGTTTTTATGTGGGTATATTAATGTTAACATTGTGGATAACAGACTTTTACAATCTATGATATTATATTTATGTTTTTGAATAAGATTGTGTGTAATTTTATTAGCATTAATATTTCAGATCATACTCAATGATTCATTATCTGAATGAGAGAATTAACACGATAAAATCACACAAATAGAATGTTTAAATTGTTTGTCTTCAGAACTTTGTAGTAAAATCAATTGAAACAGTCGATCTTTTAGCTGTTTGTGTTTTGGACATTTTATAGATCAGAGGAGGAAAAACATATCCTAATTTAGAGACTGGGGTCAGGATTTTGTTACGAGAGACGAGAAAGTGGACCCGCTCTTTATGGGGAACCATGTTCATTGCCATCTCAGGATTTTCTAATGTAGAAGAGTAGATTTGAGGGTTGAATCAAGTGCCTACCAGTTTAAGGTTGTGTATCTTATTTTTTGTTTTGTAAGATCAATACAAGTGTTTCAGAGTACAAATATTCGAGTAATACCAGTTCCTTTTTCCAGCAATTGCGTTAGAAATCGTCTATGAACGTAAGAGCTTAGAAATCTATTTTAGAGGCCACTTTTATGTGAGAACATATTATGAAAACTTAAGAAACCCAACTTTAAAAACTCTATCAAATACGTCTTTGTGGTTTCAACATTTTGAAAAATTAAATTCAACCCATTGAACAACACATATCACAACTAGGTTTTGGAAAGGTTTTAAGATTTACTTGTCATATTAGAGTCTGCGTTTGAGATCTCTTTTGTAAAAACCATATGAATACATTGCCATTGTTTGGATTATTACTTGTCTCTTTCTGAACGGACAGTATTCCTCAAGAACCTCCTTACAAAGTGTGTGTGAAAGAGCGATAGATATTAAGCATTTGTACATCATTGTTTGCTAATATTGCTAAGGTATCTTGATTAAGGCAGAAGTGATCAAGATGTTGTAATTCTGCCACTTTTTCTTTGTATGAAGTCTGAGAGCTTTGTCCCACAACATTTGCTGACAAGTACCCTTTGGTGCAGGCCTAAAGAGATGTGGAAAGAGCTGCAGACTTAGATGGTTGAATTACTTGAGGCCCAATATTAAGCACGGAGGATTCTCAGAAGAAGAAGATAATACCATTGTCAGTCTCTATAGTAGTATTGGAAGCAGGTAAGATCCAATTTGACCTTTAAGAAATTAATAGCCATGAGAACTGAGAAAAAACAGTCTTTTCATTCAAATAACTATTTCTACCATTTTTTATGAGATCTAACACATTGATTTCATTCAGATGGTCTATCATTGCAGCCCACTTGCCAGGCAGAACAGATAATGATATAAAAAACTACTGGAATACAAGATTGAAGAGGAAACTGTTTGGAAAACGCAAGTATCAACACAAATGTCGCCATCAAACAGTAGTAGTCACAGAGCCAGCAGAAAAAGCTGAAGTGAATAACTTAAAAGGTAATGACGTGCCCAACACAAGTTTATATGGGACACAAGCGCTGTCTCATGGAGTATTTCCGCAGCTATTTGATCAAAACATTTGTATTAAGGTAGGCACCTTGGCTGAAACAAGCCCAATCACATTGCAAGATAGATTTCATCAAAATCACCAACAAGGATATGATCAGGATATGTCTATGTCTGAACATGGTTGCTCTTTGAAGAAGCTGGTAGAGAGTCTTGAATCATCTCTTACTGATAATAGGAACGACATGACAAAAATGAACACTTATCAAATGCAACAATCTAACGGCAATAGTAATTATAACATTGGTTCTACTTTGGAAACAATAGCCCTGGATTTAGATGAGATTGAACCAGCTGCTCCACAGGAATGTGGAAGATTTGGCGAGAATCATGAAAATTCAGAAAGCCCAACTATACTAGATGCGGCAGTATTACCCCATAATGATGATTCACTTGGGTTTTCTCAAAATTCTTCCTCTATCGGTTGTGGGTCTTCTCATAGAAACTATGAATCAGACTGGATGGAGAGTTTCAATGAAGGTATTAACAGCAAAATTAACTTGGAAGCATACATAACATCTATGGATTGGAATGATCTTCTCAACTGCACAAACAATTATGATAGCTATGTGCTGGTCGAACAGCAGAGAGAAGAGGGCGATTCTCAAGGCATATTACTCTAGCGGATACTTCTACCCTAAAAATAAGTTGTAGGAGAAAGAATGATTGTTTATGTATTTGGCATTTATTTATTTGGGTTATGTTCACTTACAAAATCAATCGAATAAAGAATAAGATAATAAAGCAATTCTCTTTTGGCTGATTATATGTTTTTGAAATTAAAAAGTAGTAAAAAACAGGACTGGTTTAGGAGACAAAATGTTATGAAACAGTTAAAAATAAAAAAAATTCTAAATCAGAATATCCCAAAGTCTAACAGTAAACCTACTAATAGCCATAACTATAATATGTACAAAATCATTAATTACAAAAAATCCACAAAAACACTATAAACAAAGCCCATATGGATCAACTGCTGAAGTAGAAAACATATCAAAACCCTAATAATCAATAGAAAGCTAGCTGTTCTTACTCTTCTTCTTCCAGCCAAAAACCGGTAAAGTTGGCCAGTGGTGCAGCCAAAATCAGTAGATTATATGTTACGTGGGTTATAGAAACAAAATTGGAGGAATGAAAAACAGCTATATAAAGGCACGTTATTACCTTGTAGTGAAACTTTATTGAGGGCCGATAAGAAAAAGGAACTAAAAAGATGTTAAAATTAACGTTTTCACCATGATGGATAAGGCGAGTAATCTTAGAAGCGTCATTATATATGTAAGCATTAAGCTTAGATGCGGATTTTTGTTTGTTTTGAGATTATTTATATCAGTGTTCTGAAAGTAAATTTATTGGATGAACATCAAATGATATGTTATACATTATATATAGTGGTATAGTAATCAAGTCTTTATATCTGAGACAAAGATTACCTTCCATTTACTTGAACTTAAGCTAATCTCCAGGGGTGATCAAATAATAGAATGGATGGAGAGCTATAATATTAAATTAATATAAAGAAAGAATGTAAGCATGTGCATACTTCTAAAATGATCCAAAGCTACAAACAAGTAATGAACAATGTTTTATGAACAAGTAATGATATTCACATCACAAGTAATGAACAATTATTTCTTCAATAATTTTATGAAATTTTTTTACCATCTCTTAATAATGTTCAACTTTCAAACAAAAATTAATAAGCAAAGCAAGATCAAACACATAAAAATCATAACACTATGGTTTTTTTTATCAAGAAAAACCCAATTAAGACAAAAACCCTCGTGGGAATCAGTACCATAAATATCTCACTACAGAAGTAATAAGGTGTCATATTTAAGGCTACTTGGTTAAAGACTTAAGTACAAAATAGAGAATGCACTTCCATTTAGGTCTACGGCCTAGAGCTCATTCTTCAATTATAAAATCCAAATATATAAAGAGATAAAAACCAATTACATATTCAAAATGAACTTATACTCATCTACCAAAATGATTGTCCTAGCATTACAATTACTTTTGAATAGTTTTTCTGAAGCTTAGCTAGAAAATATTGTCACACAACATTATATCTGAATCTACAAATAATATTTTCTAACCTTACTTCACATTCCAATAGCATCCATAATCACAACCAAAACTTGATCTTCAATAGCAAGTCATAACACAAAAATATAACTCTGTTGGTTTCCAAAAATAAAATGTGTGTGATCCCTAACTCTTCCACAACCAAATCATAAAATTATATAATGATAACCAATATAAATTATGTGTGATGTCAAATTTAACAAAATGTAGACTACAAATATTGATCATGTATAATGATGTATTATACCCAACTACTTAGTTCTTCATAACAAATGTTTACAAGATATTCAATAATGAATATCTCATACATTTTTCAACATTTAGTTCTGCAATCATTAGATTAGACACAATCCTATGTCTAGTTAATTTTTCTACTATTCCATTAGTGACCTTGACAAAATATGTTTGATCCAACCATAACATATGAATGGTCCAATGGACTACTTTTGGTACAAAAATAACTTTAAGTAATAAAATCTTCTAGTGCACCTCTTTATATCCAATCATTTTCAAGATTAAAGATAAGTAGCTCCTACAATGAAAACATACCACATATATAATACATTTTTGCTAACACTCTCCAACTTTGGAAACATTTTTGCTAACACTTTGTAGCTTTGGAATTGATGGAAACAAATAGGAAAAAATGACTAAGTGTGTATTCCAAGTATGCTAAAGAAAATTCCCAAGAATTGAACTCCCATTTGGCATCAATGGCAAATTCAATCAAAAGATAAAAGTCAAATTGTCTATAAAATATATTCTATTTGCATACACATGTGTAGAAGTGATAAACAAAATCTCACAAGATTTTGACAAAGTTTTCATAATTTATCGTCAATGCAATGATTTTAGTTTCCCACATCTTCCTCAACCTATATCCAAAATCTAAATTTATGATTACAAACCATAATCATTCTCCTGAAATGAATAAGATCCAGGTGAAGTGGAGAATTTCTTAGAGTCACTACATCCTCAATAGTTCTTCATAGACTATTTTACTTAAGAACTATTACATTTTGTAAGTCGATAAATCTTCAAAACACTCTGTTCTTCTCAACCTCAAGTGTTTCAGTAGTATCAAGAGGCTTCAATATCTCTCCTATGTATATACAAGAAAATTGCTGAAATATTAAATGCAGATAGACATTTTCCCCTAGAGCCAAATGCCCACCTAGCACCCTGACCATGTAAGAAATATTAATGCTCGGTAGGTGAGTTTCAAATTTGGAAACGAGGGGGAAAACATTTTGAATAGAGACAAAAAGGAATGTTTTTTATTCATTTGATGGTTTAGTATATTAGAAAGTTGGAAGAATTATAGAGTAGAGCAGTGCAAGTGCACAAAGCTCTAAAGGAAATCGATCAACAGATCCAGTCATCATAGTTTAGAAGATAGAAGGAAGTTTGTTCTTGTTTCTACAGTTGCATGTGTTTCCTCTTGTCATTTTGTAAGTTTTCTATTTATTGGATTTGTCCTATAAAGTAATGACTGCTCCAGGCATTGTTGTATGCAGCCATTAGAGCTGCAACTTTAAAGTTTTATGTTTTACCAGTTTAAAGATTTTAGGGTTTTTTGGTTAAAGCTGAATGCTCCCAAATTTTTTAATAATTTATCATATTTGAATAGCAAGAAAAAAGTAGGCATACATATCTTGTTGTTCTTCTCTTATTCATTACTGCATGGTTTGCATTTGAGAAGTTCTTTGTTGAAATCTTCATACTTCAGCTCTATTGTTTTAATGGTGCAAAAATCTATGTTGTGAGTTTAGTTTACAACTCACTTAGTTTGGTCTTTACCAAGTCCCTCTTTTTTTTTCTTTCACCGAGTTCTCTCTATAGTTATTACTGAGCTCACTCATCATCCTCTTCTGTCAAGTACCACTTTGTAGTGGCTACCGAGCTCACTCAATATCGCTTGTTGTTGAGCTCATTTGGCATATACTTGTGCCAAGTTTCCCTTTGCTTGCTGAGTACACTTGGCTTCCTCTTGTACTGAGCTTACTTGACACCCTCTTGCCACTCAACATCCATTGATGTCGAGCAAAACTGCCACTTGACACATTCATGTGGTGAGCAAAACTAACACTCAGAAATAGTTGATGCCAAGTGAAATTTTTAGGGTTGTGATTTTTTTTTCACATGGTATCAGAGCTTTGAGGCCCCACATCCACAGTGAGTTAGGGCATTCATTTTTTTTGGGATATTGGACATGGCAAGAGATGCAGGAAATATATGGCAGCAACCACCATCCTTCATTAGAAAAAATTATGATACATGGGCAAAGAAAATGAAATCCATAATGGTTGTAAATAATTTGTGAGAGTTTTTCATTAATGGGTTTAATGATGTGATAGACCTAACTCAGTATGTTGCCCTTACCAATAATCAAAAGACTCACCTATAGGAGTCAAGGAGAAAGGATACAAAGGCATTAAGTTTGATTAAGGCAACAATGATAGAGATAGTCTTCCCCAAGATTGCAACAACAAATTATGCAAAGGAAGCATGAGAAATCCTTGAGATGAACTTCAAGGGAACTGATAAGGTCAGAGTAATAAAGCTACAGATAATCAAAAGAGAGTTTGAGAACCTTCAGATGAGGGATAATGAACCCATTGTAGAGTTCAGTTCACAAATCTCCACTTTGATAAACTAGCTCAAATCAAATGGAGAAGACTATGATGAGTAAAGAATTATAGAGAAAATATTGAGGAGTTTACCTTAGAAATATGAAAACCTTGTGATGACCATAAAGGAAGCAAAGGAGCTCACTGCATTAACCATAGATGAGTTGATGGGAACTCTTCAAACCCATGAGCACTGGATAAAGAGATCAGCAACTACCTCCTAAGAGCAATCTTTCAAGGCTCAAGAGAATTCAAGAGATGGAGAGACGAAGAAATGGCTCCTATAGAGGTTCAAGAAATAGAGGTTGTGGAAGGAATGGTTAAAGGAATGCTCGTGCAGAAAGCTCAAGAGGAGCAAGCAACCAAGAGGAAGCAATCATCTCTCAAAATAGCTCTAGAGGAGGTAAAAATAATTACAACTCCAACAAGAGCAATGTTGAATGCTACTACTGTAATAAGTATGGGCACTATGCAAGTGAATACTGGAAGAAATAGGGTAATCAATCAAAGCAAAATGCTAATGTGCCTGATGTGAACATGGGAAATGCAAACAATCTCATAGCCTTCATCATGTGTAACATTGGTGAAGAAGGACGCCCTGAGGTAAGGTACCTAGATATCGGTTGTAGCTAACACATGAGTGGTAAAGAAAGTTTATTCTCTTTCATTAATAAGACTTTAAATTCTGAAATTAAAATTGAAAATAATGGAACCATTCCCATAGTGGGCAAAGGATCTATTATGGTCCACACCAAGCAAGGTGAGAAGAAAGAGATACAAAATGTGTATTATTCTCCTGATATGAAGCACAACTTGATGAGTGTTGGACAACTCATTCAAAATGGATATAAGGTGTTGATGGAAAATAACAAGTGTTTCATTCATGAGAAGGATGAGAGTAATAGGTTGCTTGTAGCAGTCTAAATGACAAAGAACCAAATGTTCCCATTGAGGATAGAGACATGTTTCTCCTCTCAAGTCAGTTATGCACCTCCCAAGCATACATGTAGAATAGTACACTATCAATCAGCTCTTAGGAGTGTGATTGAATACCCCTCCAAGCTTTGGCATCTCAGGTATGGACATCTTGGCTTTGCTATTTTAAATTTGTTGTCCAAGAAAAGAATGGTATATGGTTTTCCAAACATAGTAGATTCATATGACAAGTGTAAGGCTTGCATTTTGGGTAAGCAACATAGTGTAACGCCCCGCCAAGGGATCCAAAAGAATTAACCTAAAGTTTCACTAAGTTTGCTAAACATTTTTTTTTTAAAAGTAAGAAAGTATAACATACACATCAAACACATAGTAGCGGAAGCAATAACATGTAATCATTGACAAACATACATTGTAAGTTACATTTCTTAAAGATCCCAAGACGTTGAGTCACGTTTAAATTTAATTAATTCTAAGTCTAACAACTATCACATACATATGAAAGAATAATCAAAAACTCCAATGTCCATAATATACATTTGTTCCGAATGCTCCTTGGCAAATTAATTCGGAATGCTCAATCATCCACTATACATGTCATAGGGTATGAAAGACTTAAAAGAATATACATATGTAAAGATAAACATATAACATCCTCAAATCCATTATACAAAGTACAGTAAAAAAAATATGAAACTATTCCCATACATGATACATCCATACATCCATAATGATAAAACATCTATCATAAAATCTAACCATCCATCATAATAATCCAAGAACATAGTGAAGGTAAATACCAATCACGAAAACTCCAGCCACAGTGACCACAGAACGGATCTCAATGGTAAGAGTAAAAGCACTACCACCCGACCGCGTGGAACCTAAATGGTCCACTCCCACCGCGCTAAGGAGATAGTCTCAAGTCCCAAATAGGATAACAAAACCTATAATCATAAGTACTCTCTAAGTCTAGGAAATCCTATAAGTATGCTAACTCAAGGGTTCCTAAAAAGATCGACATCTAAATCCCAGAGGTACCACAAGACACATAGGAAACCTAATATGCAAGCGAAAAAGTGTCATCGCAAAAGTCACGTAGAAGTTACCCCAGAAATCCCTTAGGAATCTCGGGTCACTACTGATCCTGCGGCCACTAGTATCCTCTCGTACTGACGAGGCATACTATGGAATGCAAGGTCGTAACTAAGCATTCTCTCTACCCCACCCTAGTCTGTACTAGCACTCAAGGCATGGGAGAGAACATACAATTATCTTGTTAGGTTCATTTTCTCTCATTTAGTGTAAATGTTTTCACTTATTAAAAATGACTTACAATGGGTTTCTCAAGGCAGCCTCTTAGGGCTCCGACCCCCATTGCAAGCCACTTCCCAACTCTACACATAGATAACCTACCCTAGCTCATGAACTCGTAAATCAAAGAATCATAATAAAACCACCTCAGTCCTATACAAGCAACTGAAAAACATCATAAAAAGATAATCCACAAAATTACATCAGTTCTTCATGAGCAACAGATAATATCAAATAGTAATCATGTAATCACGATAGTTCTCTATTAGCAACTGAAGGCATCAATGATAAGTCACAAAATCCTATGGTTCTCCAATGAGCAACCAAAAAGTAATACAAGTATAACTGATTGAGACTTAGAAATGGTTATCAATATAACTGATCGAGACTCAAAAATGGTTAAGTTAGGTATCTCAAATACATACACCTCAACTTCAAACAAGGAAACTAGAAAGCAATAACAACTAGTAAAAACAATCATTTTATAGAGCACTTCATCACATTACCATGGTCGGGTTAAGGAAGATCGAGACCAATTCATCATGACATCACATTCAGAACCCCGAGCCTCTGGTAACAACCTAAACTGGTCAACGCTAAACCAACCCCAAAACATTCAAAGTACAAAGACAACATCAAAGTCTCAGAGATTGGATCTGAAAGTATATTATTTGAGTTAAGGTAAGGTTTATGTTTCAATTTAATGTCGAATTCAAGTAACTAGGTTTTCACAACTACCCTTTACGATTAACCCATTTCTATAATAACTTTCATTAAATCAATAATCCAAATCTATAATTTAGTCAAATAATATTCATTAATAATTAACTTAATTAAACTAACTTTAAATTAAATTAATCTATAATTGCCTATTCTACTTACTTATCTTAATCTATTCACTAATTATTAATTTATTAATTTTATACCAAAATTAATAAATTAATATTTACAACTATGTTTATGCATTTAATATTTATTTATTAAATATTAATAAAGTTAAAGCTATTATTAATTTAAAATATATTATAATTTTATTAATTAAAAAAAAAAATTAAATAATAAAATTTGTTTAAAAAAAAAAATTAAAATTATATTAAAAAAAATGAAATAAACAAAGTTGTCTTTTTTTTCAAAAATTAATAAATGTTTATAGCCCGTCGGCTTGGTCGCAGGCCTGCAGTCGCAGGGCCTACGGCAGTAGGTACTTTGTACCTACTGTCGCAGTACCTACGACGCAGGTACTGTCGGCCCGCCGACTGTGGGGGACGGGTACAGGGTGATTCCCTCCCCCCCCACTAAGTACATTATAACTATTATTATATATATATATTTTTTTATTTTTTTTTATTTTAATATAAATAAAATAAATCCAGTTTTATTTTAAAAATTAGTTTTGTTTAATTTTCAATAAAACAATTTATTTTTTAAAGGATATATATATATATATATATATATATATATAAATTTTTATATCTAGAACTTTCAATTTCTAAAAAAACAAAACCCTTACTAAATTAAATCTTAATTTCTAAATCAAGAAAGCAAGGGTTCTAATAATTCATCCAGTCTCCATGGATACATAAATTATTGAAGAGCAATTAATAAATTCACAATATTGAACAGTTAAAACTTTCATCACAGAGAATTCAGATCTACAAACCCCAGACACAAAGAAGACAGGAAGGGATAATTGCATATTTAATGGATAATAAAAAACACAAGACCCTACCTGATCCTGATGCTATTATGCAATCTCCAGGAACTGTATGCAAATTCGCTCCTCTCAATAAGCTTCTCTGGAAAACTTTCTTGGTATCAGCCTTCTGAAATTTGCTACCAAACATTGTCTCCCAAAAATTCCCGTCCAAAATCGTCTCTTCCAAAAATGAACCCCCCAAAGTTGTGATAAGCAATTTCTCCTCAAATCGAGGCACTAATTGTGCGTTTACCCAAGAAGACTCTTTGCACAACTCAGTTCACTCCAAATTAACCTTTATTATCTTTTCTTATTCTATTGCATTCAACTTTCATGCACATTAAGTTGAATTATTAAATAACTTTATTTAATATTTCACTTGACTTCTATTCTTAATTAATTTATTACTTTAATCTTATGTGCACTTTTAAGGAATTAAAATAACATTATTAATTTCTATAATTTAATCTTTTAATTTAATTCTCATATTTAAACTCATGTTTAGATCATGGGATCTAAAATTCTTAATAATTTAATATCTTTCAACTTTTAATTTATTTTAGAACTTAATTGATAACATATTTAATTAATTTAAATAACAATAATATTTAGCATTTATTTAAAAATGAACTCCAAATATATTGTTATTAAATTAAATAAATATTATCCTGTTCTAGATTTATCTTTGAATTTTAATCTCCAAAATTTAATTCTTTTATTAATTAATTAATTAATTAATTAATTAAATATAAAGATATCATAATAATTCTCTATTAAATTAAATCATTAATTAATGTTTTTTAATTAGACTTAACTAATAGAAAATACACCAAGGACTCATAAAGCAACATACGAAAACCCATCATAGAAAAATACATACCATATAAAAAAAAAAGGGTTATAACCATGAAATTACATCATTTGATGCATTCGGAGGGTACTTAACTCAGATACTTGTCCTACTTATCAATTAGGACAATTGGCTAAAGGGTTTAGGATTTGGACTTAAGAGTTTATCTCCCCTCTCTTACCATTGAGACAGTGCGATAGGGTACGCTCATCCTGACAATTCAGGGAAGTCAATACCCGGTACCTGCAACCTGCATAAAATCCACACATGTACAAACACAATATTCTAAGCTAAACAGACAATGGCAGGAAGTGGTGCATCGTGTAGATCCCGACTAGCAGGTGACTACGACTCCCTTCCTTAACCATATCAGAAATACCATACATAAATAAAACAACACGCACACCATACACATGCAGTATGGGGTAAGTATCCATAAGAAGCACATGGAATAATAAACCATCTAACTAATCATCATCGATAACTGAAACCATTGAATAATCATCATACATGCATGAAATATAGAGTACCAAGTAATCTCATCATATAATAAACTGAGTGTAAAACAACATCCGATAATATCTAAAATAATAATACTAATCATCAAACATAAATTGGCCTAAAAGAGTTTGGCAATGATATCATAAATGTAGTTCGAAAATGTAAACTAGGGGCAGGCACTACATCCACCCCCCCTAGACTTAGGCTTACTCCTAGAAGCCTATAAACAAATAGGGATATAAATCCCGTAATCTAGATGCATCCTCCCATGTAGCTGAAGAGTCATCAGTAGGGTCCCATTGGACCCTTACCTGCTCTATGGTTCGACCCCTGAGGGTCAACTCCCGCTGCTCCAGAATACGTATTGGCTACAAAGCCAGTTGCCCGTCCTCTACCTGCAATACATTCCAATCAAGAACATGTACAACATCAGGGATATACTGTCTAAGTACTGAAACATGGAAAACATCGTGAATGCGAGCAAGGCTGGGCGGTAAAGCAAGATGATAGGCAACTGGACCAATCCTCTCAAGAATATCGAATGGTCCCACAAAGCGAGGTGCTAGCTTTGAGCCCTTTCCATAACGGATCGGACTCTTCCGCGGACGCACTCTCAAGAAAACCTTCTCTCCCACAGAAAACTGCTTATCTGACCTATGTGCATCAGCATACTTCTTCTGCCTATCCTGTGCCGTTGTCAAGTGCCCTCGGATATGCACCACCTGTTGCTCCATGTCATGAAGCATTTTTGGACCCAACAGGATGCGATCCTCAAGACTATCCCAACTCAAAGGTGTACGACAAGGGCGTCCATATAAGGCTTGGAAAGGTGCCATGCCAATAGAACTGTGATACCCATTGTTGTAAGCAAACTCCACTCGGTAGAGATAGTCCTCCCAATGAGTTTGCCTATCCATCACGTACATCCTCAACATATCTTCGAGAACCTGATTTACTCTCTCTGTCTGCCCATCTGTCTCTGTGTGATATGCTGAAGTGAAGTTCAATTGCGCTCCAAGATCATGCTGTAGTGATGTCCAAAATGTGGAAGTGAAAACATGATCCCTATCCGAAATGATCTTTCGAGGAATACCATGTAGTCTCACAATGTCACGCATGAAAACATTAGCCACAGAAGCTGCAGTGTAGGAAGACCTAATTGGTGCAAAATGTGCCACCTTGGTCAACCAGTCAACGGTGACCATGATAGCATCATGATGACAAAGAGTCATAGGTAATCCTACTATGAAATCCATAGAGATGATGTCCCACTTCCATGAAGGAACAAGATTCGGTTGCAAAAGTCTTGCCGGATGTTGGTGTTCTGCCTTGACTCTCTGACACTCAAGACATCTAGCCACAAAATCAGCAATGTCGTGCTTCATCCCGGACCAATAGAATAAACGTCGCAAATCTGCATGCATCTTCTTGACACCTGGATGTGCCGAGTAAGGTGCACGATGGGCTTCTGATAGGATCAATAGGCGAAGCTCATCCAATAGCGGCACATAGATCCTTCCTGAATGTCTCAAAAGGCCATCTGACTCTAGGACATAGCCTAAAAACTTACCCTCCAAGGGTCTCCCTGAATTGATCTCACTGCACACCTCCAGATACCATGAATTAGTGGGGAGTTCCTGAAGTATCTGACACCTCAAATCGACACTAAGAGTCATAGATGATATCGCATGTTTCCTGCGACTCAAAGCATCAGCTACAACATTCTCCTTCCCCTGGATATACTTTACCTCAAAGTCATACTCGCACAAAAACTCAATCCAACACCTTTGCCTAGCATTCAGATTAGGCTATGTGAATATGTACTAAAGACAACGATGATCGCTATGTAGTTCAAATCTATGTCCCAACAAGAAATGTCTCCATCTCACTAAGGCATGAACTACTGCTGCTAACTCAAGGTCATGTGTGGATAATTCAACTCATGATCCTTGAGTTTGCATGATTCATATGTAATCACTCGACCATTCTGCATTAGAACTGCTCCAATACCCTCAAGGGAAGCATCTGTACACACCATGAAATCACCTTTTGGATCAGGTACTGCTAAGATCGGTGCACTGGTCAGAAGCTCTTTGAGTTTCTAAAATGCTTCTACACACTTTTCTGTCCAAAGAAACTTCTTTCCTTTCCTCTGAACGGAGGTAATAGGGTGTGCTATTCTGGAGAAGTTTTGAACAAATCTGGGATAATACCCATCTAGACCCATGAAACTACGAATCTCCAACATAGTAGTGGGTGCAGGCCAATCTACTATTGCCTGGATCTTCGCAGGGTCTACAGAGATACCTTCGCCTAAAATAACGTGTCCCAAATATTGTATCTCTGATTGAAAGAAATCACACTTTTCCGCATTGGCATAAAGTTGATTATCTCTCAAGCACTGCAAAACTAAACTCAAATGTTCCTCATGTTCCTTTTGGGACCTAGAATATATCAGAATATCATCGAGGAACACAAGAACAAATCTATCAAGATAGGAACGGAACACCCCATTCATTAAGCACATGAAAACTGATGGAGCGTTCGTCAGTCCAAAGGGTACCACTGTGAACTCATAATGCCCGTAGCGAGTTCGAAAGGCGGTCTTATGAATATCAGCCTCCTTGATGCAAAGTTGATGGTATCCTAACTTAAGATCAATCTTAGAGAACACTGAAGCCCCCTTGATCTGATCAAATAAATCATCAATCCTTGGTAAAGGATACCTATTCTTTATTGTCACCTTATTCAGCTGTCTGTAATCAATGCAAAGGCACAAAGAACCATCCTTCTTCTTCACAAAGAGCATTGGAGATCCCCATGGTGATACACTAGGTCGAATACTACCCTTGGCCAAAAGTTCCTCTAACTGCAAACGCAACTCACTTAGCTCTTGAGTGGTCATACAGTAAGGAGCTCTAGAGATAGGTTCCGCTCCTGGAGTGAGCTCAATGCTAAAATCAATGTCTCTCTTCGGAGGCATGCCTAGAATCTCACTCGGAAAGACATCAGCATACTCCTGTAAAATAGGGTGATCTAGGGTCTTCCTCGTAGATTCTTCCTCATCTAGCTCATTTACCGTAATGGCAAATACCTGACATCCCTTACAAAAGCTTCGCTTTAGTTGCATAGCAAAGATCATCCGTAGGGATATAGGCCTCGGTATCCCCACAATCTCAACATCCTTCCCTTGGTCATCCTGACACACAATGGTCTTCTTTCTGCAGTCTATACTAGCCCTATGAGAGCCAAGCCAATCCATACCTAAGACCACATCGTAGGAGCCAAGAGGAATAACTCAAAAATTGACTGAAGTCTCAAACCCTCCTATGCTAAGTCCACAATTATGAACTACAGAATCTGTGGAAACTTTAGCGCCTGAGGCTAGTTCCACTTGCCAACCATGATCTTGCTTAACCGACTCCAGCTTACACTTATCAACTAGAGATGGAGAAATGAAAGAATCTGTAGCACTTGAATCAAATAATACAGAGAGAGGTGTACCTCGGATAGCTCCTGTAGTCTCAACTATTGTCCCTTGATGGTCTGCCTAACGGTGATCTACCGCTGCAAATACTCTATGAGATCCACCCACATTTCCAACTGTAGGCTCAGATACTGCTGGCCTGGGTCCTGAATACTGAGATGCTCGTTGTGGGCAGTATGCTGCAATATGACCAATCTGTCCACACGAATAACATCCCGTGCCTCTACCAGATCCTCTCCCTATAGGTGGTGCATTCGATCGCTAGTGGCTACCCCTACTAGCAAAAGATTGGTTGCTCTGTGCAGGCTGAGATTGCTGATTCTATCTATTACGTTGAGCATTGCAATTGATCCTAGAGTTGGATCCACCGCCACCACTCTGTGCCTGTGGGTAAAATCCCTTGTGCTGCTCAGGCTGCTTCTGAGAAAGCTACTAAGAATACTGATTCCTCCTAGGGAAGGGAGGCTTCCTGATTCCACCAGAATTTTGGTTGCCCTTAGATCCTGCTATAGTAGGTGCTCCCACAAAACCCCCTTGCCCAAAGTTGACACTCTGCTCTACCAGGATAGCTTGATGTACCGCATCCTTGAGGGTCTTAGGCTCAAATACCTTAACACCCCCAATAAAACGGTTGTTCAAGCCTCGAATGAAATGTTGTGCCAACTGCACTGGGTTGTCACTAAATCTTGAAAAAGGCATGAGCTCATAGAACTTGCGCTCATACTCTACAACGGTCATAGTGAACTGTCTTAGGTTATGGAACTCATCTACTCTATGCTGCTTCCATTCCTCTGGTAGGAATCGCTCATGAAAACTCTCCAAGAAAATCTCCCAAGTGACACTACCCATGCTAATGCCCAACTTCTTCTCCTCAATAGTCCACCAGGTGGCCCCAAATAACTCTAGATTGGTAATGGCAAACCTCGCTTTGACATTACTGTCAAAGTCCTGCATAGCAAAAATCCTATCAAGGGCAATAAGCCACTGCTCAGCTACATACCCAGAACCTTGCCCATTAAAGGGCTTGATCTTGGACCTCTGAAGATCCTTCATCTGAGAAGATACTATGGCTCTATGTCGATCCCTCTGAGGACTCCTAGATCTGCGTCTATGCTCATGTCCAACCTGGTGTGCTCTATCCTGCTCAAGAATAGGAGGTAAGCGACCAATAAGGGTTCGCATCATTTTCCTCAGATCAACCTCCTCAAAGTCAGCATGTCCCTCTTTGTGGTTCTCTTCCTGATGTTCACCGACATGCTCTTCCCTATTCTCTTCCTGAATGGGGCTCTCGTGGATAGACTCATGAACACTAATATCTCTGCTTCGTCCACGGCCTCTGCCACAGCCAAGACTATGGCCTCTAACAGAAGATCTCATCCTAGATACCATCCTACAATAATATCCAAGACATAAGATGCTAAAAATACAATGAAACATACTACTGAAACACATAGATAGAAGACACATGTTTTGCAAACAAGATATTTTCAATTTTCAGTTTACCTATAATTTCAGTTTTGAAGTTTTGAGTGTTGAAGTATGAAAAATAGGTAACTAATAATTACATATTGTTTTAGTTCAACTAGTTTCAAGTTTCAGTTTAAGGTTTTCATTTTTATTCAACTAGTTAACACTCATGGCATTCTAATATACCCAGACCTCCCAATGTAGAAACTTGGGCTCTGATACCAGATGTAACGCCCCGCCAAGGGATCCAAAAGAATTAACCTAAATTTTCACTAAGTTTGCTAAACATTTTTTTTTTAAAGTAAGAAAGTATAACATACACATCAAACACATAGTAGCGGAAGCAATAACATGTAATCATCGACAAACATACATTGTAAGTTACATTTCTTAAAGATCCCAAGACGTTGAGTCACGTTTAAATTTAATTAATTCTAAGTCTAACAACTATCACATACATATGAAAGAATAATCAGAAACTCCAATGTCCATAATATACATTTCTTCTGAATGCTCCTTGGCAAATTAATTCGGAATGCTCAATCATCCACTGTACATGTCACAGGGTATGAAAGACTTAAAAGAATATACATATGTAAAGATAAAGATAAAACATCCTCAAATCCATGATACAAAGTACAGTAAAAAAATATATGAAACTATTCCCATACATGATACATCCATACATCCATAATGATAAAACATCTATCATAAAATCTAACCATCCATCATAATAATCCAAGAACATAGTGAAGGAAAATGCCAATCACAAAAACTCCAGCCACGGTGACCACGGAACGGATCTCAATGGTAAGAGTAAAAGCACTACCACCCGACCGCGTGGAACCTAAATGGTCCACTCCCACCACGCTGAGGAGATAGTCTCAAGTCCGAAATAGGATAACAAAACCTATAATCATAAGTACTCTCTAAGACCAGGAAATCCTATAAGTATGCTAACTCAAAGTTTCCTAAAAAGATCGACATCTAAATCCCAGAGGTACCACAAGACACGTAGGAAACCTAATATGCAAGCTGGAAAGTGCCATCGCAAAAGTCACGTTGAAGTTACCCGAGCAATCTCTTAGGAATCCTGGGTCCCTACAGATCCTGCGGCCACTAGTATCCTCTCGTACTGACGAGGCATACTATGGAATGCAAGGTCATAACCAAGCATTCTCTCTACCCCATCCTAGTCTGTACTAGCACTCAAGGCATGGGAGAGAACATACAATTATCTTGTCAGGTTCATTTTCTCTCATTTAGTGTAAATGTTTTCACTTATTAAAAATGACTTACAATGGGTTTCTCAAGGCAGTCTCTTAGGGCTCTGACCCCCATTGCAAGCCACTTCCCGACTCTACACATAGATAACCTACCCTAGCTCATGAACTCGTAAATCAAAGAATCATAATAAAACCACCTTAGTCCTATACAAGCAACTGAAAAACATCATAAAAAGACAATCCACAAAATTACATCAGTTCTTCATGAGCAACAGATAATATCAAATAGTAATCATGTAATCACGATAGTTCTCTATCAGCAACTGAAGGCATCAATGATAAGTCACAAAATCCTATGGTTCTCCAATGAGCAACCAGAAAGTAATACAAGTATAACTGATTGAGACTCAGAAATGGTTATCAATATAACTGATCGAGACTCAAAAATGGTTAAGTTAGGTATCTCAAATACATACACCTCAACTTCAAACAAGGAAACTGGAAAGCAATAACAACCAGTAAACACAATCATGTTATAGAGCACTTCATCACATTACCATGGTCGGGTTAAGGAAGATCGAGACCAATTCATCATGACATCACATTCACAACCCCGACCCTCTGGTAACAACCTAAACTAGTCAACGCTAAACCAACCCCAAAACATTCAAAGTACAAAGACAACATCAAAGTCTCAGAGATTGGATCTGAAAGTATATTATTTGAGTTAAGGTAAGGTTTATGTTTCAGTTTAATGTCGAATTCAAGTAACTAGGTTTTCACAACTACCCTTTACGATTAACCCATTTCTATAATAAATTTCATTAAATCAATAATCCAAATATATAATTTAGTCAAATAATATTCATTATTAATTAACTTAATTAAACTAATTTTAAATTAAATTAATCAATAATTGCCTGTTCTACTTACTTATCTTAATCTATTCACTAATTGTTAATTTATTAATTGTATACCAAAATTAATAAATTAATATTTACAACTATGTTTATGCATTTAATATTTATTTATTAAATATTAATAAAGTTAAAACTATTATTAATTTAAAATATATTATAATTTTACTAATTAAAAAAAATTTTAAATAATAAAATTTGTTTTAAAAAAAAAAAAAAATTATATTAAAAAAAAATGAAATAAACAAAGTTGTTTTTTTTTTAAATTAATAAACTTTTATAGCTCGTCGGCTTGGCCACAGGCCTGCGGTCGCAGGGCCTGCGGCGGCAGGTACTCTGTACCTGTCATCGCAGTACCTGCGACGCAGGTACTGTCGACCCGCCGACAGTGGGGGGCGGGTACGGGGTGATTGCCTCCCCCCCCACTAAGTACATTATAACTATTATTATATATTTTTTTAAATATTTTTTTTAATTTTAATATAAATAAAATAAATCCAGTTTTATTTTAAAAATTAGTTTTGTTTAATTTTCAATAAAGGATATATATATGATATATATATATATATATATATATATGTATGTATATATATATATGTATATATATATATGTATGTATATATATATATGTATATATATATATCTGTATATATATATATGTATATATATACATATACATATATATATATATATATATGTATATGTATATATATACATATATATATGTATATGTATATATATATATATACATATATATGTATATATATATATACATATATATATATATATATATATAAATTTTTATATCTAGAACTTTCAATTTCTAAAAAAACAAATTCCTTACTAAATTAAATCTTAATTTCTAAATCAAGAAAGCAAGGGTTCTAATAATTCATCCAGTCTCCATGGATACAGAAATTATTGAAGAGCAATTAATAAATTCACAATATTGAACAGTTAAAACTTTCATCACAGAGAATTCAAATCTACAAACCCCAGACACGAAGAAGACAGGAAGGGATAATTGCATATTTAATGGATAATAAAAAACACAAGACCCTACCTGATCCTGATGCTATTATGCAATCTCCAGGAACTGTATGCGAATTCGCTCCTCTCAATAACCTTCTCTGGAAAACTTTCTTGGTATCAGCCTTCTAAAATTTGCTACCAAAAATTGTCTCCCAAAAATTCCCGTCCAAAATCGTCTCTTCCAAAAGTGAACCCCCCAAAGTTGTGATAAGCAATTTCTCCTCAAATCGGGGCACTAATTGTGCGTTTACCCAAGAAGACTCTTTGCACAACTCAGTTCACTCCAAATTAACCTTTATTATCTTTTCTTATTCTATTGCATTCAACTTTAATGCACATTAAGTTGAATTATTAAATAACTTTATTTAATATTTCACTTGACTTCTATTCTTAATTAATTTATTACTTTAATCTTATGTGCACTTTTAAGGAAATAAAATAACATTATTAATTTCTATAATTTAATCTTTTAATTTAATTCTCATATTTAAACTCATGTTTAGATCATGGGATCTAAAATTCTTAATAATTTAATATCTTTCAACTTTTAATTTATTTTAGAACTTAATTGATAACATATTTAATTAATTTAAATAACAATAATATTTAGCATTTATTTAAAAATGAACTCCAAATATATTGTTATTAAATTAAATAAATATTATCCTGTTCTAAATTTATCTTTGAATTTTAATCTCCAAAATTTAATTCTTTTATTAATTAATTAATTAATTAATTAAATATAAAGATATCATAATAATTCTCTATTAAATTAAATCATTAATTAATATTTTTTAATTAGACTTAATTAATAGAAAATACACCAAGGACTCATAAAGCAACATACGAAAACCCATCATATAAAAATACACACCATATCAAACAAAAAGGGTTATAACCACGAAATTACATCATTTGATGCATTTGGAGGGTACTTAACTCAGATACTTGTCCTAATTATCAATTAGGACAATTGGCTAAAGGGTTTAGGATTTGGACTTAAGAGTTTATCTCCCCTCTCTAACCATTGAGATAGTGTGATAGGGTACGCTCATCCTGACAATTCAGGGAAGTCGATACACGGTACTTGCAAGCTGCATAAAATCCATGCATGTACAAACACAATATTCTAAGCTAAAAAGACAATGGCAGGAAGTGGTGCATCGTGTAGATCCCGACAAGCAGGTGACTACGACTCCCTTCCTTAACCATATCAGAAACACCATACATAAATAAAACAACACACACACCATACACATGCAGTATGGGGTAAGTATCCATAAGAAGCACATGGAATAATAAACCATCTAACTAATCATCATCGATAACTGAAACCATTGAATAATCATCATACATGCATGAAATATAGAGTACCAAGTAATCTCATCATATAATAAACTGAGTGTAAAACAACATCTGATAATATCTAAAATAATAATACTAATCATCAAACATAAATTGGCCTAAAAGAGTTTGGCAATGATATCAGAAATGTAGTTCGAAAATGTAAACTAGGGGCAGGAACTACACATAGGCTTACCTTCAATTTTGGAAATTTTAGAAGGGCTAGAGCACCATTAGAATTGGTGCATTCTAATTTGGTAGGCCCTATGAAAACTACTTCTATTGGGGGTAGTACTTATTTTATGACATCCATAGATGATTTTTGTCATAGGACATGGGTGTTTTTTTTGAAGAACAAATCTGAAGCATTTAACAAATTTGTACAATTTAAAGACCTGGCCTAAAAAGAATGTGGACACTATATTAAGGTCCTTAGATCAGATAGAGGAGTGGAGTATATCTTCAGTATGTTTGTAAATTTTTGCAAGCATAATGGCATCAAGAAAGAGTTGACAACTAGTTATACTCTATAGCAAAATGGAGTTGTAGAGAGAAAAAATAGGACCATGTTGGAATGGCAAGAAGCATGATGAGATCAAAAGGACTCCTAACTAAATATTGGGGAGTGGTTGTAGCAACAATCGTATATTTGATCAATAGGTGTCCTACAAAATCAATTTGTGACAAGATACCTCTTGAGGCTTGGTCAAGGAATAGATGGATAGTTTAGCACTTGAGAATGTTTAGATATGTAGCATATGCACATGTGCCTTAAGAAAAAAGGAAAAATTTGGATGACAAAGGTGTAAAGTGCATCTTCATAGATTATAGCTTAGAATCAAAGGCCTATAGGCTATATATGATCCAATTAACAAGAAGATCATAATTTCAAGAGATGTGGAGTTTCTTGAAAATCAGTCATGGGATGGCTCAGTAGATGAATCCTCAAGCACTTCAAGTAAAGTGCCTAATATTGAAGGGGGAGAAGATGAAATTGGTGATTAGCAAGAAGATGGAGCAACAAACATGGATTGCAGACAAAGGCAAAAAGTGAAGCAACCATTAACATGCCAAGTAACAACTCCAAGCACTTCAAGATAGCCCCGAGCTAGTATGCAAAATAGTAGCAGTAGCAATACTAAGAATTCAGATCCTACTCTTGCCTCCCTATTATCAAGAAAATCTAAAAGTCTAAAGGATATATTCCAAGAAGAAAGGTATGATGAAGATCATGATGAGAGTATAAATTTTGCATTATTTTTTCATAGTGATCCAATATATTTTGAGGAAGTTGTGAAAGAGGAGAAATGGTGCAATGCCATAGATGAGGAAATAGATGCTATTAAAAGAAATGAGACATGAGAGTTAACTACATTGCCTACCAAGAAACAAGTAATTGGAATGAAATGGGTTTATAAGACCAAGTGCAATGTTGAAGGAAAAATAGATAGGCATAAGGTATGTTTAGTGGTCAAGGAGTATAAGCACTAGTATAATAGAGATTATGATGAGACATATGCCCTAGTTGCAAGAATGGAAACCATGCATACTGTCATAGAAATTGCAGCCCAACACAAATGGAAGTTATATCAAATGGATGTGAAGTCTACCTTTCTAAATGGTGTATTGAAGAAAGAAGTTTATGTGGAGCAGTCACTTGGTTATGAAGTTGCAGGTGAAGAGAACAAGGTGTATAGATTGAAGAGAGCTCTATATGGACTCAAGCAAGCTCCAAGGGCATGGTTCAACAAGATTAACTAATATTTGATGACCAATGGCTTTAACGAAAGAAATGGTGAACCCACACTTTACATCAAGGTAGCAAATGGTAATGTGTTGATTGTTGTCTTGTATGTTGATGATTTAATCTTCACTGGAAATGATAATTTTCTAATTGGTGAGTTCAAAGAGGCCATGAAAAATGAATTCTAAATGACAGACTTAAGTCTCTTGAAGTATTTTTTAGGCATATAAGTAAAACAAATGCATGATGGCATTTTCATCTCTCAAGAAAAGTATGCAAGGCAGATCTTGTAGAGACTCAAAATGCAAAATAGTAAGACAACCCCAACACCAACAATAGTGGGTCTAAAGTTGAGCAAGGAAGATTGTAACAAAAGAGTGAATCCAATGCTATACAAGAGCATGGTTGGAAGTTTGATGTATTTGACTACAACTTGGCCAGACATAATGCATGCAGTAAGTTTAATTTCCATATTTATGGAAACACCAAAGGATTCTAAGGTATGTGAATAGTACCAAGGGATTTGGAATTTTGTATAATGTAGTAAATGATTTCAAGTTGGTTGGTTACATAGATAGTGATTGGGTTATAAGCTTAGATGATAGGAAGAGCACTTTGGGATACATGTTTCATATGGGATTGGGTGCAATTTCATGGGCATCCAAGAAGAAACTTATTGTTGCTCCATTTACAATAGAGGCTAAATACATAGTGAAAAATGTAGCAGGATGTCGAGCTATTTTGTTAAGGAGAATCTTGATAGATTTGAGTGAAAGGCAAGAGGATGGAACCACAAGTTATTGTGACAACATCTCATCAATTGAATTCACCAATACTCCAGTCTTCCATTGGAAAAAAAACATATTGAGATCAGATATCACTTCATCAAAGAGTTGACAGAGAATGGGAATATCAAAATAGAATTTTGCAAGTTAGAGCAGCAGCTAGTAGACATATTTACTAAGCCTTTAGACATTAGAACATTTGTACACCTAAGAGAGAGTCACCATGTAATTGATGTGGATCAGCAGTGATCCTTGTTTTGTTTGGCTCGGGAAAAAGGGTGAGTGTTAAAATATTAAATGCGGATAAAGGTTTTCCCCTAGAGCCAAATTCCCACCTACCACTCTGACCATGTCAGAAATATTAATAGTCAGTAGGTGAGTTTCAAATTTGAAAAAGAGGAGGAAATTTTTTTGAACGGAAACAAAAAGTAATGGTTTTTATTCATTCGATGGTTTAGCAAATTAGAGAGTTGAAAGAATTGCAAAGCAAAGAAGTGCAAGTGCATGGAGCTATGAAGGAAATTGATCTACAGATCTAGTCGTTAGAGTTCAAAAGACAAAAGTAAGTTTGTTCTTGTGTCTACAGTTGCCCGTGTTTCCTATTTTCATTGTGTAAGTTTTTTGTTTATTGGATTTTTCCTATGAAGTAGTGACTGCTCCAAGCATTATTGTATGCAGCCATTAGGGCTACAAGTTTAAAATTTTAGATTTTACCAATTTGAAGATTTTAGGGTTTTCTCATTAAAGCCATATGTTCCTAGATTTTGTAATAGTTTAGCATATTTGAATAGCAAGCAAGCAAGTAGGCATACATATCTTGTCCTTCTTCTCTTATTCATTATTGTATGTATTTCATTTGAGAAGTACTTTGTTGAAATCTTCATACTTCGGCTTTCTGCTTTTAATGGTGGAAAAATCTATGTTGTAAGTTTGGTTTATGGCCCACTCAATTTGGTCTTTACCAATTCCCTCTTTTTTTTTCTTTCACTAAGTTCTCTTTGTAGTTATTACTGAGCTCAGTTGGCATCCGCTTCTACTGAGCAATATTTTGTAGTGGCTACCAACCGCACTCGACATTTCTTGTTGCCAAGCTCACTCGACATATACTTGTGCTAATTTTCCCTCTATTTACCAAGTTCACTCAACTTCCTCTTGTACCAAGCTTACTTGGCACCCTCTTGCCACTCAATGTCCATTGGTGCCGAGAAAAATTGCCACTCAACAGCTTCATGTGCTGAGAAAAACTAGCACTTGAAAATTGTTGTTGCGGATTGAAATTTTTAGGGTTGTGATTTATTTTCCACAAAAATGCCTTTGAAAAATCAAAATTGTCTTCTTTTCTTTCTAGTTCTACATGAATTTGCATAATATGTTCAATAATGTCCTTCACTCTAGAAAATGGGTTTATAGAAACTCTCAAATATTTATTGTCTTCTTTAATTAAAGTACAAAGATGTATATATTGTTTTACACTAAAATCCTCTACATTTTCTTGAGAAAACTTGACTAGACTCTCATTTTAAGTACTAAGACTACTAAAAAAACTTCCAATCTCCTCAAAACTTATAGTAAACATAAGCACAATTTTCCTCAACATGTAAACATTAATGGGCCACATGTGAAAATGCACCATTTAGGTTTTTTTCTATAGACTTAAAATAGTGGAACTTAAATATATAACATGGATTCTCAAGGATACCAACTATCTTAGATGTACTCATAATTTCTGGTAGTTTAAATTTTTAGAAAGAAAAGTCCACTGAGATAATGTTGAAACTTTAACAACAGGTCAAAAATTGTTCCTACACAAAAATCTAAGAGCCTTTCCTCATCTTGTTGCACCTTAAGTTTAGGTTTAGGATTAGGCATTTCCTCTACATCATTACTAACATCCCTGAGATGTGCACATCTTCTCTGAGCTATCTCACCAGCTTCAAGTTTCACAATAATGTATTTGAACATGTCCATTATAAAATTGTATGCATTTCCTCTTTGTCTAATCATTTAGGTAATAGTTCTTGCAAGATTTTAAATTGTACAAGTTATAGGTTATTTTCACATATGCAAGTTAATAGTTCCAACTAAGGTTCTGCACAATCCAAGTTACCAAAAGGAACTGAGATTTGATACCACCCAAATTAAGGAATGAAAGTAGACTCAAGGAAGATAAACTCAACTTAAACTACTAACTCTCTTCTTAGAGTACACATGGAAGAAAAATATAGATTTGAAGCAAAGGGACTATTCAATTTATAGATTTTCTACTTGTTTGATAAGCTAACAATAAAAAACATGCTTGATTGTGAGGCCTTGTGGATTTTAACCTTATATGACAAATTACAAGATCAAATTCCAAATGCACAATCCTTATTTTACTTTTATTGTTCATTCTACTACTCTAACTCTATTTCTATCTTGAATCCAAGTGTTTATATATCCATCTAAGCCACAACTTGGCTAGTCAAGTATTTAATTACAATATAGAGCCAATATTTGAGATATTAACCATAACCTGAGAAATGGACATTAATTGTTCATTTTCTCTTTAAGATAAGTCCACATACACATTAGAAGTCATCTCCTAATTGAGAAATATGCCATGTAATCATAGGAACTACACCAAATGAAACAACACACCTCACATGATGAGACCATTGGAAAAGAAATGATAGGAAAGAATAACATGGAACTCAAGAAATATGACACATTAGCATTTGGGCTTACAACATAAGGATTGATAATACATCATCAACATTATACTAATTATGCATGACATTAAACTCAAAGTAGAAACAACTGCAACACAAACAAAAAACATGTATAGAAAATAAGTAATATTTTTGGGTGATGCAAGATTTCTTAGATGCTCTTGCATTAGGCCCCTATGGATATTTTTGTTATGGAGTATATTGAAATGGGTCATAAGTTATGCTATGAATCCTTTCAACCCATTCAAATAAGAGAAATAGGTCATGTTGACTCCTAGGACTCCTATGGATGTATATTATTATGGAATGCATTGACAGGGGTCATAGGTTATCCTTATTGCAAACTTACAATAGGAACAATTTATCTTTTTTCATTGATGTCAAATCTATGGATGAGAAATATTGCTACCTAATCTAAATGTCATATATATTTGATTTATGACAAGGATTTGAGACTTACTCATAAGTATAGCACCTAGAGGAATGATTATAGTTATGAAAATGAGTTACAGTAGATATTTTATTAGATAGACTTTCATAAAGAAAAGTAATTGTTTATGTCAAGGAACCTAAGGCAAGCCATGCAAAAGAGTAAAATAATAAGGAGTGTCAAGTAAAGCTAGTCTTAATTGAGCCACACTTAGTGTCAAGAAAATTTAGTGTTGAATGAGCATTAGAATCGACTAAGAAAGTTAGTTGATACCAAGCCAAGAAGTTTTAAAAGTGACCAGGTATTTTAGTATTAATAAAGTTTCAAAATCAGTGATTGTTGAGTAACAATAAAAGATCAAATTCAAAAAAAACATAAGATCAAGCTGACTCAATTGATTCCTTGGGAGATGTAAAACATGATGTAGGTAAGATTGATGAGTTGGATCATTAAATTCACACTAATAATTAGGAAAATACCCAACAGGATGATTCTACAAAAGTTTCTAGAGGATGATCAAGAAGATGTACAGATACATTGAATCGAGTTCAATTTTATCGTAAACCCTAAGACCTACAATATATGTAAAAAAATGGTAAAGCACAAATTGCATATATATGGTGATATAGAACCAACAATTTGGTGCCCAATCTAGCCCCAACCTGTGTGTGTGTGTGTGTGTGTGTGTGTGTGTGTGTGTGGGTTTCTACATGAAGGAATTCGTATAGAGAAAGGTTGATAAGATACACACAAATGAGTGGATGCAAAGGTAAAAGAGGAATCTTGCAGATGTAATGTTGTTGTTGATAAGTGAGTTTGAGGAAAAGGCTTAAGTGTTGATGACAAGAGTGGATTGATTTCTTGAAGGGTTTCCAAGTAGATCAAGATCAGAGATGAAAATGAAGGCTTATCACTGAACCATCATAAGGACCAAACAAAGATTTGAACTAGCAGAAGTGAGTTGTAATCATATATATCAAAACCTATTGTTTTGTTTCATATCATTGTAAATTTAGTTTGTATTGGAATCCTTTTAATAGAGATTGAACTAACATTCATTTGAAGACTTAATAGTCTATGGAAACCCTTTAACTAGGTGAAATTCTAAATTAAATGATCAAATTCCTCTTACAAGGCTACTCCAAACAACATGATTAAATCCTCTAACTAGATCACATTTAACAATGTGTATTGTAACCTTTAATATTGTTTGCTCCTAATAGATCTAACTTCGAAAGAGTGAAAAAGAGTGACATTTTGCTAGTGCTTTTTCCCAAATTGGGTTTCCATGTAAATTGTAGTGTCAAATTGTGATAAATCTCTTATGAATGTTTTACATGTGATGTTTTCATCATGCAATTCAAGTTAAGTTTATTATTATTTTATAGTGGTTACCAAGTAACTTTCAAACCGTGGGGCCTTTTGTCCTAATTCTTTTTTTGAAATGCTCTAAATTACAATTACAATCATCTGACCAATTTACACCTTCTAATTCACCAAGATGATGGCTCAATAACATACTCCTATTTTTTTAGCATTTACACGTATACCAAGGTGCTCAAATACTCTATCCTAGAACACTTATAGTGGAACTCTGAGAGTTGGAACCTTTATTTGACCCAAATGGGTATCTAGAAATGAAAACACATGAAATAAAAACTAAGTCTAAGTACATTTTTTTTGGGTGACACAGGATTGCCATTAAACCTCTGGATGCTCCTACATCAAACACCCAGGGTAGATTGAAAAGTGACCCTGTCACTTTATGAATGGTAGAGGAAATCCCAAATGAGAAACCTCAGCTGCTGAAATCCAAGTTGAGTTCTCGATCGATCGTCCTTTCCACTTGACCAAATACTCTTCATACTGCCTATTACTGGTATTCCTACCCACACGATGATCTAGAATGATTTCTATCTCTTCCTTTTTAGAAGCAAAAATTGGACATGGCTCTAACATCGGCTCCTCATCTGCACCATCATCATGATACTCTGTTAAGTCTGCAATGTTGAAAATAGGAGAAATGTGAATACCATCTAGCAACTCCACCTTATATGCGGGGGCCAAATTTCTTCATTTTCAGCTTGTTGTAAGTACCATCTGGAAATCTTTCTTTTCATAAGTGTACCATGACTAGATCCCCTACTTGAAATTCCTTATGTCTTCTCCTTTGATCAGCCCTAGCTTAATACTCTTGATTCATCTTGGTAATGTGTGCCTGAACCTCCTCATGTAGATGCTTGATATGTTCAGCAAATTCTTCAGCTTCAACACTTGTCCTCTCCCCTTGCTCTATCCTCCTCAATTGTGGTGTAGTCCTTGGGCTACTTCCATATACAATTTGAAATGGTGATCTACCAGTACTCCTATTTAGAGAGTTATTGTAAGAAAACTCTGCTTGTGGTAGAATCAAATCCCATCCCTTGGGCTTATCCCCAACTAAACATCTCAGTAAATTGCCCAGACTTCTGTTTGGCTATCAGTTTGCAAGTGATGTGTGCAACTAAATTTCAAGTCTATTCTCAACTTCTTCCACAATGTTCTCCATAAATAACTCACAAATTTAGTGTCTCTATTAGAAACTATACTCTTTGGGAGGCCATGTAGTCTTACCACCTCTCTAAAAAACAAGTCTGCAATATGGACAGCATCATGAGTTTTGTGGCATGAAATGAAATGTGCCATTTTGGAGAACCTATCAACCACCACAAATATTGAGTCATTACCCTTTTGTGTCCTCAATAATCCAAGAACATAATCCATACTTATGTCCTCCCATGGCTTTGATAGAATAGGCAATGGCTGATATAGTCCAGTATTATGACTAAATCCCTTGGCAACTTGACAAATCTGACAACTCTTTGCAAACTTCTTCACACCCTGTGAAATTTGAGGCCAAAAATAATGCTCTCTAAGAATGACAATGGTCTTATCTTGACCAAAATGTCATGCCATCCCTCCACTGTGTTTCTTCTTAATCAAATTTTCCCTCATGGAACTTCTTGGAATGCATAATTGACTGCCCTTGAATAACATACCATCCTAAATTAGATAGTCTAACCACTTAGTTCTGTCTACAGCAACAGGCTCTTTACAAGCTTTCCATGTTTCAGGAAAATCAGGATCCTCAGGGTACATATTCTTGAGTTCATCAAACCCAACTACTTCAACCTAAATTACTATAAGCAACAACTGTCTCCTACTTAGTGCTTCTACAACCCTATTAGATTTTCCACTTCCATGCTTCAACACAAATGTACAGATCTGCAAGAACTCTACCCACTTCATATGCCTTTGATTCAATTTACCTTGGCTATTTAGGTATTGTAATGCCTGGTGATCAGTATACAAAACAAATTCCTTTGGCAATAAATAATGCCTCCATTTCTTTAAGGCCTAAACTATTGCATAGAACTCATGATCATAAACATAATACTTCTTTTTTGCATCATTCAAATTTTCACTAAAATATGCAATTTAGGCTTAACTTCTTGGCTTAATACAACCCCAATAGCGCTACCACTAGCATCACAATCCACCTAGAATACCTTTCTAAAATCTAGAAGTGCCAACATAGGTTGTTCTATGACCTTCTTCTTCAGCAATTCAAAACTTCTCCCAGCTACCGCAGTCCATTTGAACTCTTTTCTATCTCCTCTTATTGTGTCAATCTAGGGTGCACATATGCCACTAAATTTTTTAATAAACTTTCTCTAAAAACTAACCATACGATGGAAAAATCTTACCTCAGTAGCAGACCTTAGAGTAGGCCATTCGAAGATGGTTTTTACCTTCTCTGGATCCATTTTGAGACCTTCAGGTGATATAACAAACCCCAAGTAGACTAACTCCCTTTTTGCAAAGATACACTTCTTTAGATTAATTAACAGTTTCTCTTCCCTTAACCTTTCAAAGACACTACGAATATCCAATAAATGTTCTTCCAAAGTCTTGTTGAAAATTAAAATATCATCCAAATAAACAATAACAAATTTTCCCAAGAACTTCTTAAGTACCTCATTCATAAGCCGCATGAAGGTGCTTGGGGCGTTTGTCAATCTAAAGGGCATGACTAACCACTCATAAAGACCCTCCTTGGTCTTGAAGATTATTTTCCACTCATCTCCTTCTCATATCCATATCTGATGATAGCCACTCTTGAGATCTATCTTTGTGAAGTACTAACCTCTACTCAAGTAGTTCATAAGACCATCCATTCTTGGAAAAGGAAATTGATACTTGATGGTTATCCTATTTATAGCTCAAGAGTCTGTACACATCCTCCACTCTCCATCCTTCTTTGGTGCCAGTACTACAGGTACTGCAGATGGACTCAGGCTCTCTCGAATCAAGCCCTTCCTCAATAGCTCCCACACCTATCTATTTAGCTCCTCAGTTTCAGTAGGAGTCATCCTATGAGTAGCCTTGTTAGGAAAACTAGCTCCTAGGATTAAATCTATCTGATGACTGATTTGCCTTACCGGTGGCAATCCTTCTAAAACATTATCAGAGATGATATCTCCAAACTCACCTAGTAAATCTAAAACTTCAAGTGGTATTTCACTACTACCTTCTTTATCTTTCCTAGGGATCAAAGCATAGCACATACGCTGATGTTTCATGCCATCTAAAAAATTCCTTCCATCAACAAGAAAAATCCTAGCACTACTACATACCTTTTTGCCTTCCTTTTTCATGGGCTTCAATTTGTGGTGAATGCCATCCTTTGTTAGAGAGTATGTGTTTGCATGACCATCATGTATTGCACGCCTATCAAACTACCATGGTCTACCCAACAATAGATGGTAGACATCCATTGGAATAACATCACAGAGAACTTCATCATGGTAACTCCCAATTTTGAACTTCACTAAACATTGTTCACTTACCAAGACCTTATGATCATCTTTCACCCAAGCAATCTGATAGGGTTGGGGGTGTTTCTCCCTCTTGAGCTTCAGCTTAGAGACCATCTCCTCTGATACCAAGTTATCAGTGCTACCACTATCAATGGTCACATCACAACATTTATCCTCACACTTGCACCTGGTATAGAATAAACTCCTCCTTTGTCCTGGTTCAATCTCACCACTTAGTAGGACCCTTTAATTTAATAAAGTCTCTCCTCTTTCTGTATCCTCTGAATGTAATGATTGTGCATCCTCGTCCACATGAGAAACCCTAGCTTGACCCTCAGCTCTCCTATCTGTCCTTCCTTGTTGTTGAGGGCATTGAAAAGCACGATGACCTTCTTCATTGCAATGGAAATAGGTACCATGAAATCCTCCTCTTCCTTTTCCACGTCCTCTACCTCTTCCTCTTTGATTTCCAAAGTCTTAATCACATGAGCAGTTGAAACCCTCATTCCTCTAGTTCCTACTATTACCCACATCTTCATTTTTCTTTTTGGTTTCATTTCAGCCTCTAGATGACCTACCACTACCCCTTCCTCCTTGATTGGCCCTCTTTGTCTCCCTTCAAACATTTTATTTATCTTCTCTTCAACTCATAGGGCAAACTGGTATGCCTCTTCAACGCTGGTCATTCTTACTAGACTTAATTCCTCCTAGATGCTAGGTCACAACCCACTGATATAATGAACAACCTTATCCTTATTTGATTTTGCATGCCCTACTCTACTCAGAAGTCGATAAAACTCCTCTGTATATTCTTCAATCAATTTTCCTGGTTGCTTCAACCCATGCATCTTCTTAAACAAATCAAGCTCATAGTCAACAGGAATGAACTGCTTCTTCAATTTGTCCACCATGAGATCCCACCTTGTGATCTTATCCTTTCCTCTTCTATTTCTTTCCAATTGAACCTCTTGCAACCAAATTTTGGCATGACCTTTTAGTTTGGCCTTTGCAAACTTAACCCTATCTGGATCCCTGATATCCTCATACTCAAAGTACTCTTCCAGTTCATTGATCCAATCAATCAACTCATTTGGTTTCAAATTTCCTAAAAATACACCCACATCAATTGTAGGTATTTTCCCAAACTTAGTAATGGCCCTAAAAATCCTTTCCTCTTCCTGATTCAGAACTTCCCCATCAAATTCTCCTTTTGGTCCAATTTCTTCTTCTTTATTGTCATCCTCACTTTTGTCACCTTAGATAACATTTGTTACTCTACGAAGCTCCTCCTGCAATGCGTGTACCTAACTTTGAAGGGCTCTAACCTCCTTATGATTAATATCTCTAGCCCTTCCACCATGCTCTCTTCATGGAAGCATCTTCTTAATTCAAACCCACAACCACACAGTCCTGGTGCAAACTGCCTCATAGTCGGCACTTTGTCTACACACTCAAGAAAACCCGCTCTGATACCACTTGATGGGGATACAACCCAAGTATAGATTGGACACAACAAGAAAGGGAAAATTTTATTAAGTGTAAAAATATGCTAGTACACTTAGTGAGAAGAAAAAGACTCCGAAAACATGCCCTATGGGCTTACAATAGCATAAATCTGGAGATAAATTCTTCTCCCAGTACCTTCTCTCAAACTCCACTCTGAATTTCCTTTTACAATGCTCAAAATGTTCTTAAATAGACCCCAAAGGGTTAAGGATTAGGAATACATTCTAGAAAGTGCTAGTAAGCATCCACCAACCAAATAGAAGGCTCTAGAAGTCGCATTAGAAGTCGGTGCAAAATTAGAAGAATCCAAAAATGGTAACCAAACTTTTGGGAGGCATAACTTTTGAACCATAGCTCCGATTGACGAACCGTTTACATTTTCAAAAAGCTCTAAAAGAGATCTATAGCCCTATGGAGGAGCTTTTCTTGTACCCCTTTCTTTGGCCTTGTTTGAGGTCATTTAATGCCCCTAACCTAACTTTGAAGCATTCTTAGGAGGTCTCCAAAAACTGAAAAACTGCAATAACTTTCAAACTGTGGGGCCTTTTTTCCTGATTCTTTTTTTGAAATGCTCTAAATTACAATTACAATCATCTAACCAATTTAAACCTTCTAGTTCACTAAAATGATGGCTCAATTACATACTCCTATTTTTTTGACATTTACATGTATCCCAAGGTGCTCAAATACTCTATCCAAGAATACTGATAGTGGAAGTTTGAGAGTTGGAACCTTTATTTGACCCAAATGGGTATCAAGAAATGAAAAGACATGAAACAGAAACTAAGTCTAAGTACATTTTTTTTGGGTGACACAGGATTGCCCTTAAACCTTTGGATGCTCCTGCATCACCTCTAATTGCTGAATTACTAAGAAAAAAGTTAGATCATAACCAACCAATGTTGGAGATTGCCTCAGTCCTAAGCTATGCTGATTTTGATGACCTAAAAGATTTCAATACTACAAAGAAGATGTGGGATAGATTGAAGAACATATATGGAGGTGACATGACAATGTACTAAGAGTCAAAGAAGAAAACCTGACAGATAAATTTGATGATATGAGAATGATGGAAGGTGAAAGCATAGTACAATATTGCACAAGAGTTAAAGAAGTTGTTAATGCTATTCAAGGAGGAAATGGGACAATTAAAGATGAAGCAATGATAAGAAAGGTATTCAGGAATCTACTCCCTATCTAGGTAAAAGCACAAACCTGTGTCAACCTTTTATAAAGGAAAAGACAAACAAAAGCATAATTCTTCACTTTCAATGACATAAAACTGGTATTATTATTTTGAATTTGAAAATGCAGTAAACTAATGAAATGTGTAGAAATGGATGAAGTTTAGGATTATAATTTTTAATAATTATTTGGAATAAGAATTGATATATTTTCCTAATTTTTATAGATAATTTTTTAGCTACTAAAAAATGTTGAAAATTAGGAGTCTAGTTCCCACCACAAAATTATATGGAAACAAAATTATTTCACTTTGATCTCAAACTATGTTATAGGTAACGTATGTAGCTAGAACAATAAAAGATAAAATTTGGCTTTAGACCTATGTTTTCTCTTTTATAATGATTTGAATATCAACTCACATGAAATCGACAGTTTTCATCTCCCACCACATTTCCCTAAACAAATCTATTCTAACCAGAAGAATATTCTACATTCGAGAAGATGACTCTCTCCTCTAGAATGTCACATAATTTACAAAAAAATTCATATGATTTAATATTTTTTTCTTTCTCAAAATAATCATCTTTTTTATTGTTAAAATTTGTGCTTGTAGAATTTTTTAATTACAATATAATATATCTAATTAAAACACTATAAAATCATAATCAAAATATTCCTAACTTTGAGCTCTATAAAATGATGTTTATATGTTATTGAAAAAATATCATAAAAAATAGTAAGATTTATTGAAATGTCGATATTCTAAAATAATTTTATTTCTTTAGTAATTGGATACAAACTAGTATAAAGTATGCATTTAATAGACATTTCCAATTGGAAAAGTGTGAAACCATATATAACTTAGGTACAATGAATTTATCTAGATCACATGTTTGAATGAAATTGGTTTTTAGATAGAAATACTAAAATTTAGTTGTTTTGATAAGTTTTCCTAAAAGGTGACATAGCTTTGTACTGTCATCCATCTATGACATTAGAGTCTTTGCAATTCAGGAAGTGAGATGCACACCAGGTAAAAGAATGACCTTAGAAGGTTTTGTTGGCATACTTCTAGCTTTTGAGATTTATAATTCTTATAACTACACACCTGCTACCATTGAATTTTCTTTCAAGTCACAACTGATTCTTAGTTAGATGAAAGGAAAACATGTGAAGTGTGAAAGTGATAGTTTTGATGATGAGATTAATGAACTTCAAGCCCTCATTACAAAAAGTTTTGGAAGAGGAATAGGTAAGTAGAAAGTTAAATTACCTATCATTTGTTTTTCATGAAACAAAGTTGGTCATACTACTTCTAGATGTCCTTAGAGAGAAGAAAAAGATGAAAAGAAGTAGAGAATGTACAAAGGAAGAAGAGATGAAAAAGATTATAGAAGAATATAGGATGATAAAGGTAAGAAATATTGTAATATTGCTGAAGAAAGGACTGGTAATGCATTTAAGAGTTATGATGATGAATTTGTCTATGTTGCTATGAAAGAAAAGTCTAATGAAGATGGAAAATTGTGGTAATTTATTATGTGAAAAAAATGTGATAGATGGATAATTGATAATGGATGTACCAATAATATGACTAGCGATAAAGAAAAATTTGAAGATACTAGTACATACAATGGTGGATGTGTTAAATTTTGTAATGATATCCCATGTATTATAAATGGAAAGGGCACCATTCAACTGACTAGCCAGATAAAATGTGAAAATGTTTACTGGGTTGAAGGACTTAACTTTATTTTGTTAAATATTTTGCAACTTAACAAATCAGGTTGCAGAGTTCAATTTCACAATAGAAAGGCAACAATGCATGATAGTGATGGTAAACTAATTGGAACTAGTGAGTGGAAAAGAGGTAACTTATTCTATCTAGACCTATTAGGAGAAACATGTATGTTTGAAAAATCAAAAGCTATTTGGTTATGGCATAAAAGATTAGTCATGAAAATTTTGATAATTTGGTATATCAATAAGATGAAGAAAGCAATAGGATTGCCTA
The DNA here is from genome assembly GCA_028749045.1 of Cupressus sempervirens. NCBI lineage: Eukaryota > Viridiplantae > Streptophyta > Pinopsida > Cupressales > Cupressaceae > Cupressus > Cupressus sempervirens. The sequence goes on along the minus strand of CM053791.1, from coordinate 109,532,653 downwards.
AATTGAAGAATCCTGACAATGCTATGTGTTAACAATGTAAATTAGAAAAGATGACCAAGTCTAGTTTTAAGAGTAAGACATATACTACTAATGATATTTTGGAATTGGTTCATACCAACCTATGTGGACTAATTGGTGTTAAAATTTACTGTCGAGATCAATATTTCATTCTCTTTGTGGATGACTACTCTAGAATGATGACCTTGATGTTCATAAAATTAAATTTTATGCTTTTTAATTATTCATGTGGTATTAGCTAGAGTTTAAAAAGCAATAGTGAAGAGTGCGAAGTGTTTGAGATCTAACATCTTTGGTGAATTTAGCTTACATGAGTTCAATACATTCTTCAATGCCATAGGAATTAAAAGACAGATGTTGGGACCAAGAAACCCTCTTCAGAATGGGATAGGAAAAACAAGAAACAAATCAATAATGGATTGTGTAAAATCACTAATGATGCAAAAAGGTGTATCACATAAATATTGGAGAGAAGTGGTTAGTACTATTGTCTATACCCTGAATAGAGTTCGAGTCAAGAAATGTATAGATGCTACACCTTTTGAACTATGGTATGCTTATGCTCCTAATTAGAAGTAGATGTTGTATATTGAAAGATAATAGGAATGAAAAACATGATGCAAAGAGTGATGAAGGTCCAACGTCCAAATGTACAGATAAAACTTTTCGTTACTCAGCAAATACATGTGCATGCATTGATTAAATCATCCAATATATCAAAACTTAGTATATTAGTGTCCTAGGTTAAAAAAACTTTGAAAAAATGTAAACATGAAATACTAAAAATTCAATCACACAATTTGACACAAGGATTTAATATGAAAAACCAATTTGGAAAAAACCACCAATAACATGCTACCAATTTGCACTCTTCTAAAATGAGCCCTATGAAGAGCCAACCTTGTTAAAGGTTACAATACACACTATTAAATGTGACCTTGAATAAGGATTTAAAAAAGCTTGTAAGGAAGGAGCCTTGTTAGAGGACTTTACAACATTCCATTAGAATATCACCTAGTTAAAGGATTTACTTATGACTATTAAGTCAACCTTAATTTGAAAGATTTTTCTAGAGTAATATAATTGCTATAAAGTAACAATAGTACTTGATCTAATAATAAAACAACTCAATTGTAGATTAAAAATCTCTCATTCAACTCACCATTCTACTTGGCATTCATTCTTCTTCATCTCAAAGTGCTTGTTCACCCTTCAAGCCTTCACCTACTGAAGCCTTCATGCTTAGTATGCCAATTGTAGGTTCATTCCTTCGACCACCATAAGAAGCAACACTTCCAAACTTCATTGTCTATCACTGGTTCACACTCTGACACTTTTCTTCTAGCATGTTATCTCCTTATATAGAGAATTTCAATCTTTTATATCTTCATTACAATCCTCCATATTAGGTTTAGGTTAGATTCATCAAATCCACCCTCTTTTCCATTTTTTCCCTCAAGAAACTTCTCTTATAATTATCCTCAAATTCATCTTCAAATGCTTTATCTTGAATTCTATGCCACCAACTTATTATACTTATCTTTAGCATGCTACACCCAATTGAAGAAATCAACTTTGTCAGCTCAAATTTGTCAAATCTTCATCAAACTCTTTATACTATCACTAAACAATAACATATTTTCTCGGCAATTATTGTCTTATGATGCTCGATCGACACTAGGTTTCTCAACATACACTATATCTTACTAGTGCTCAACACATACTAAACTTCCTTTTCTCCACACATTGAATTTTCTCGGTTGCAACAAATTTTTTGCTTGGCCTAAACTAAATGTTTGACTTCCACTATTTTCTTAGTCAATATTGGTAAACACATTTCTTTGCCTAGTCTTGTTCTTTTCCTTTCTCAAGTATCATTTCATTGTAGCCTTATGTAGATAAGCAATGCACTATAACATCAAAGTCCTATTTGGTCTTAGTGCTCCTATTATACACTACCTAAATCAACCTTTCTTTAGGTACTCTTATTATCCTTTATTTTCAGATCCTCTTCATCAATCAATCAAATGATAGCTCATTTAGACAAAAGTTAGCAATTTTCTTACCAGCAAGTAGTAGGTTTGACATCAGTAAAAAAAAATTACTTTTCCATAATAGGTTTCTACAATCTCCTTCATTTTTATACTTCAACAATCTCCCTTTTCGGCATTGATGTCAAACCAATACTAAAAAGAAACTTAATACCTTGTATTGAAATCTCTTTCTCTCTCTATCAGTATCTATCTTTCTTCTATATAGGCTACAATCTCTCTTTCACCTTGATAACAATCTTTCTCCCTCTTTTTGATCTTCTCTCTTTTCTGGTACTAATCTCCCTCTTTCTTGGTAATTCTTGGTACTTGTCATCTTCTCATGTAGATATCTAATAGAGACACAACCAAAGACTAGAATGAACACATAGAAAAAGGGAAATATTATTATCACTGAAAAATACCCTATAGGCTTACAATAGTATGATTATGGAGAAAGAATCCTCCACACAATACCTTCTCTCTAACTCACTTAAGAATTTCCTTTTCAATTCCAGAAATGTTCTTAAATAGACCCCAATTTGTTAAGGGTTAGGAATACATTCTAAAATATGCTAATTGGCATCCACCACCAAAATAGAAGGTTCCAGAAGTCACGTTAGAAGTCAGCCTAAAATTAGAAGAATCTAGAAATGGTAGTCCAACTTTTGGGAGGCATAACTTTTGAATTGGAACTCTAATTGATGAACCATTTAGATTTTTGGAAAGCTCTCAAAGCACTCTACAGCCCTATGACCATATTTTCTTTTTCCCCATTTTTTGGCCCCATCCAAGGTTTTTTAGTGCCCTAAATCTAACTTTGAAGCACTCTTATGAGGTCTCTAGGAAACTTAAAACTGCAATAACTTTCTAACTATAAAGTCTTTTGAACTTATTCTTTTTCTGGAGTGCTTTAAATAACAAGTATAATAATCCCTCCAAATTACACCCTCTAACTCATCATAATGTTGGCTTTATATCAAAATAACTCATTTTCTACATTTATATGTATCCCAAGGTGCTTAAAAAATCTAACCTAGGAAACTAATAGTGGAACTGTGAGAGTTTGAAACTTTATTTGACTCAAATGGGTATCTAGAAATAAAAAAATATTAAATAGAAACTATCTCCAAGCATATGTTTGGGTGATACAGGATTGCCCTTACACCATTGGATGCTCCTGCATCAATATCAACAATTTAGGCTCTCCCTCTATCACCTTGTTTGTGACTACAAGTCTTCTATTTTAGCCCCTTCTTTACTTTAAGTAGTTCCTAAAGAAAGATTTATTGCATCAAGTTGCAAAGTATGTCATTCAACTTAGTGGATGCAGGGAACTACTCTTTGTTCTTTGTTCTTAAGTATCTTTGTCCTTTGTGTTCACATATTCCATTCTCACTTTTTTGTCTTGAACCAATTCTCTCAAGTAATGATATCTGATTGTAATGTACTTTATCTTTGTATGCATCACATGATTCGTAGATATGCTTATAGCACTTGTATTGTCATAGTAGATTACCATAGGTTTTGTGATTTCTTCCATCATTCCTTTGACTAAATGTTTGATCCATACCAAATTTGTACAATTCAATGCAACATCCACATATTCAGCTTCAATAGTAGATTGTGAAATACAATTCTTTTTCTTCCCAGTCTAGGAAACAAATATCTTTCCTAAGAAAAATGATTCACCACTTGTACTTTTCTTGGCATCAATGTTTTTAGCCCAATCAACATCGATATAGGCTCTAAATTCGAACTCGCCATTCTTCTTATAGTATAGACCATAGTGTTTTGTACCTTTTAACAACCATTAAGTGATCCTCCTTAGGATATGTAGAAAATTCCACAAAAATCCCAACAATTAGTACAATACCAGGTTTGGTATGAACTACATGGATAAATGCAAGAAGTTGGGTCTCACTTTTGGGTAAAAAGTGGAAGTGTTTTTCCTATTTTTGAAACTTCTTGTGAATTAATGTCAAAATTTGATGCTTTTAGACATTGAATATAAAAATACTTTATAAATCAAAATTTTAGTATTCAAAATATACTTTTTGAATATGTAGTTTATTTAATTACTCATATAATAGATTTTCATTTTGGTATGGATCTTTAAAAATAACTTTTTCAAAATACCTATTTAAGGACTGTACTATGCTCATGTACGAACACCATAATTTAACACAAATAAATAATTTTTTGTAATTCATTTTAAACAAAGTTATCTAACACCAAATATTGATGATAATATTTTTCCTTAAATTTTCATTGAATAATTATTTTTAAGAAATTAATTTTTAACTTGCTATAAAGGTAAATTTTAAAACCTCTCATGTATGGACAACATAATTTGATCAAAATTTCACTTTTCTCAAAAAAAAAATAGTTTTTTAACTCAAAAGAATTATATCTAGATTGATGACATCAAATTAATTTAATAAAAATCATAAAATAAAAAGTTATTAAAGTTTTAGTAAACCTCACTATTTTACATTTACATACCACCTTTGATTAAAAAGTAATGCAAAAATATTAAATAAAATAATAATACTATAAAATTTGTATATCTTAAATCAGGAGAGTGAGAGCTCTAATGGGTTTTTGTTAAGTAAAAAAATTTGATCAAGAAGTTCCTCTAAACATTATGGCAAGGCATACATTTGTTAGTTCAATGCCTTAGCCAAATCTTCAGAGGTGATAGCATAAGCTTGATCTAACCAAGCCTATCTCGAACCAAAATATAAGGCAATGAAAAAAAATCCCATCCCATGTTGTAAGAAATGAGCACCATTATTTGAAATTCAAAAAATGGATGCTCATTTCTAAAAATTAAAATTGGCATTTAAAATGCATTTAAAATTCCCCCCAAAAAAAAAAATTTAAAAAGATTTTTTTAAAAAGTAGTACACATTTTTTAAAAGTAGAAAACAAGTACCCAATTTTTGAAAAATGCATAACCATTTTTTACTTTTAAAAGATGGGTACCTGTTTCTTAAAAATATTTATTTTTATTTAAAATTGGTGTCTATTTTTTAATATAGGATCGAGCACCCAAGCCTAATATGAATGCCCATTTTTAAAAAATGAGTACTCATTTCTAAAAGAGCATTATCTCAATCTACAAACTTTCATGGAATTGAGACCGAACTTGTTGCTTCTACCAACATATTGCAATTTTCCAATCATAGACATGTACAATGTTTGATTTACTTCAAAAGAATCATCAATTTTTTATAGTTTATGTCCTATCACGATGAGATTACTAACTGGTCTTGAATCTTCCATACCAAAAGTCTCCAAGATCTCCTTTACATACTTTGATTGAGTAATGTAAATACCATATTTTATCTAATATACTTGTAATCTAACCAAGAACTTTATTTCTCCAAACATAGACATCTCAAATTCTTTCATCATTTCATTTACAAATTTATTACACAATGCATTTTTTCATCTAAACATGATATCATCAACAAATATTTTAGCTAGTAAAATTAGTTTACCTCCTTCTATCTTCAGGTATAGATTGTTATTGTCATCAGCCTTCTCAAAACCAATCTTGACAAGATAGTTATTCAATCATTGATACTATGCTTTGGGAGCTTTCTTTAAACCATATAAAGATTTGTCCAATCTACACACCATGTTTTTGTTTCTTGGATCAACAATTCCTTTAGGTTGTTGGGTATGTGCAACATCATGGTATACCAAACTATTGCCTTAAGTGGCAGTGAAAAATCAACAAATCAAGGTTATGTCAACTTGACACATAATTTTAAAGTGGTTATGGACTTTACATCAAAAAGTTGTAAAAAAATAATTTATAGGAAATTGAATGTAGTTTCTAAACTACTAGGCCATATCTGCAGAAAAAAAAATTGATTGATCAAAAGTTTGGATTTTAATGCAGTACTACGAAAATTTCAGGGCAAAAATAAAAAGTAGGTGTATGTCTGACCACCTTAATCAAAATCAAATGATAATTTTTTTAAATATAATTATAGATATAAAAAGTAGACTCATGCCCGAATGTGATGCTTATTTCTGGGAATTTTTATTCCAAATAAATAATTAAATATGAATTTTCTACCAAAACTTGTTTTAGAAAAAAACTCCCGTGTCAGACCACCTTAACTAATAGAAAATTTTACCAAATATTTTTTAAAAAAAATTTCTTATACTAGGCGAAGCATAGAACGTGATGCAACTTTTAGAATTAAAATATTTTATACCATTTGAAAGTAATAGCTATTTTTCAATCAGTATGTCAATCAACACTTTACAATAATCTTCATTGAAAATTAACTAATAAATACTTATCAAATTAAAATTTGACAGCAATTATATCGATGGAATCTTGAGAGTGATATTAAAAAATCCTTTTTGTTTCATTCAATTTTGATCAAAATAACATTATCAGATGGCTATCCAAAGTTTGAGTGTTACTGAAACCCTTTTCAAACATGTTTTTTGGGTTGACCAAATAGGCTTGGTAAATACCAGGCCTAATCGGATATCCGATCAGCCACAACAATTTTACACTCCTATTTGAAGGGAAATTTCAAAAGGTAGATAAATTTCAATTTTAAATTTGGAGGGAGAAAAATTTAAGAGGAAATAAATTTAAGAGAGAAACTTTAAATAGTTTCAGAGGAAAATTTATTTCAGGAAAGTGTGGACATTAATGTTATTATTATTATATACTATTATAAGTATTATTACATTATAATAACATATATGCTTGTTATTAAATATATATAGTAGTATTATATGACTAAATTATTATATATAATAATATATATGGTTGCTATTAGATTATTAAATCAATAATCTTGTAACATATTTGATTATTATTGTTATATAATCTAATAATATATAATTATTATATTAAAATATACAATATTATATAATTATTAAATATAATATTGTCCCTTTGACAAATATGAATGATTCCAATATGTCCCTAGGTGTCCTAGGACCCCTAAGGACATATGTCATAATGGAATCTGTCGAAAAGTATGAACGATTATAATATGTCCCTAGAGATCCCAGGAACCCTATGGACATATGTTATCACGGAATCTATTGAAAGGGCTTACCGGTCACCCAATGAGCCCCTTCGACCTATATAAATGATTTCAATATGTCCCTAGGTGTCCTAGGACCCCTAGGCACATATGTCATCATAAAACGTGTCAAAGGGGGTCAAAGGTCACCCTATGACCCCCTTTGACCCCTATGAACAATTTAATATGTCCCTAGGGGTCTTAGGACCCCTAAGGACATATTTCATCATATAATAGGTAAAAGGGGGTCATAGGTCAACCTGTGACCCCCTTCAACCCATATAAACAATTCTAATATGTCCCTAGGGGTCTTAGGACCCCTAGGGACATATGTCATCATGTAATGGGTCGAAGGGGGTCATAGGTATTAGATTATTAAATCAATAATCTAGTAACATATCTGATTATTATTGTTATATAATCTAATAATATATAATTATTATATTAAAATAAATAATATTATATAATTATTAAATATAATATTGTCCCTTCGACCAATATGAATGATTCTAATATGTCCCTAGGTGTCCTAGGACCCTTAGGCACATATGTCATCATAAAATGTGTCGAAGGACCTATGACCCACTTTGACCCATATGAACAATTCTAATATGTCCTAGGGGTCATAGAACCCCTAGAGACATATTTCTTCATATAATGGGTCAAAGGGGGTCATAGGTCAACCTATGACCCCCTTCGACCCACATGAACGATTCTAATATGTCCATAGGGGTCCTAGGACCCCTACGGACATATGTCATCATGTAATGGGTCGAAGGCGGTCATAAGTCACCCTATGACCCTCTTTCACCCATATGAACAATTCTAATATGTCCTTAGGGGTCCTAGGACCCCTAGAGACATATGTCATCATGTAATGGGTCAAAGGCCCTTCGACCCATCTGAAAGATTCTAATATCTCCCTAGGGGTCCTAGGACCCCAAGGACATATGTCATCATGGAATGGTTCGAAACGAGTCATAGGCCATCCTATGACCCCCTTTGACCCATATGAATGATTCTAATATGTCCCTAGGGGTCATAAGACCCCTAGGGAAATATGTCATCATAGAATGGGTCGAAGGGGGTCATAGGTTACCCTATGACCCCCTTGACTCATATAAATGATTCTAATATATGTCATATGTTATCATGTAATGAGTTGGAGGGGGTCATAGATCACCCTATGACACTTTTAAACCCATATGAAAGATTCTAATATGTCCCTAAGGGTCCTAGGACCCCTAGTGACATATACTGTCATGTAATGGGTCAAAGGGCATCATATGTGACACTATGACTACCTTTGAACTAGATGAATGATTCTAATATGTCTCTAGGGGTCCTAAGACCCTTAAGGACAAATGTCATCTTGGAATCTGTCAAAGCGGCTCTTAGGTAACCCTATCACCCCCTTCAACACATAAGAACCATTCTAATATGTCCTTAGGGGCCCTAGGACCCCTAAGGACATGTGTCATCATGGAATGTGTTGAAAAGTTTCATAGGCCACCTTATGACCCCCTTCATCCCATTAGAATGATTATAATATGTCCTTAGGGGTCCTAGGGCCCCTAAGGACATATGTCATCATGCAATGTGTTGAAGTGGGTCATAGGTCACCCTATTACTCTCTTCTACCCATAAGAATGATTCTAATATGTCCCTAGGGGTTGTAGGAATCCTAGGGACATATGTCATCATGGAATGTGTCGAAGGGACTCATAGGTCACCCTATGACCCCTTCGGCCCATAAAAATGATAATAATATGTCCCTAGGGGTCATAAGACCCCTAGGCACATATCTCATCATGTAATGGGCCGAAGGGAGTCATAGGTCACCCTATCACCCACTTTGACACATATGAATGATTCTAATATGTCCCTAGGGGTCCTAGGACCCCTAGGGACATAGTTTATCATGAAATTGGTCAAAGAAAGTCATAGGTCACCCTCTAATCCCCTTCGACCCATATGAATGATTCTAATATATCCCTAGGGGTCATAGGACTCCTAGGGACATATGTCGTCATCGAATAAGTTAGAGGGGGTCATAGGTCACCCTATGACCCCCTTCGACCCATATGAATGACTCCAATGTCCCTAGGGGTCCTAGGACCCCTAGTGATATATTTCATCATGGAATGTGTTAAAGAGGCTGATAGGTCACCCTATGACCCCTTTGACCCATAAGAATGATTCTAATATTTCCCTAGGGGTCCTACGACCACTAAGGACATATTTCATCATGAAATGTCTCGAAGGGGTTGATAGGTCACCCTATCACCCTTTTTGACCCATAAGAACGATTATAATATATCCCTAGGGTTCCTAGGACTCTAGGGATATGTCATAATTTAATAGGTCAAAGGTGGTCATAGATCACCCTATGAAATGGTTTGACCCTTATGAATTATTCTAATATGTCCCTTGGGGTCCTAAGACCCCTAGTGACATATGTCATCATGGAATGGGTCGAAGGGGGTCATAGGTCACCCTCTTACCCCCTTTCAATCCATATGAATGATTATAATATGTCCCTAGGGGTCTTAAGACATATGTCATTATGTAATTTGTCGAAGGGGGTCACAGGTCACCCTATAACCCCGTTCAACCCATATGAATGATTCCAATATGTCCCTAGGTGTCCAAGGACCCATAGGGACATATGTCATCATCGATTGTGTTGAAGGGAGTCATATGGTGACCTATGACCCCCTTTGACCCATATCAAACATACAAATATGTTTCTAGGGGTCCTAAGACCCCTAGGAACATATATCATCATGTAATGGGTTGAAGAGCTTCATATGTCACCCTATGACCGCCTTTGACCCATATGAATGATTATAATATGTCCCTAGGGGTCCTAGGAACCCTAGGGACATATGTCACCTTAGAATGTGTCGAAGAGGGTCATAGGTTGCCCTATGACCCCCTTCCACACATAAGAATTATTCTAATATGTCCCTAGGGGCCCTAGCACCCCTAAGGACATATGTTATCATGGAATGTATCGAAATGTGCCATAGGTCACCCTATGACCCCCTTCGACCTATAAAAATGATTCTAATATGTCCTTAGGGGTCCTAGGACCCCTAGGGACATATGTCATCATGAAATTTGTCAAAGGGGCTTATGATCCCTTTGGCCCATAAGAATAATTATAATATGTTCCTAAAGGTCCTAAGACCCCTAGGTGCATATCTTGTCATATAATGGGTCGAAGGGGATCATAGGTCACCCTATTACCTCTTCAACTCATATGAATGATTCTAATATGTCCCTAGGGGTCCTAGGACCCCTAGGGACATATTTTAACATAAAATTGGTGAATGGGGGTCACAGGTCACCCTATCACCCCCTTTGAACCATATGAACAATTCTAATATGTCCCTAGGGGTCATTGGACCCCTATGGACATATGTCATCATGGAATCAATGAAAAGGGGTCACAGGTCACCCTATGACCCCCTTCGACCTATATGAATGATTCCAATATGTACCTACTGGTCTTAGGACCCCTAGGGACATATGTCATCACAAAATATGTTAAAGAGGGTGATAGGTCACCCTATGACCCCCTTCGACCCATCAGAAAGATTCTAATATGTCCCTAGGTGTCCTAGGACACCTAGGAACATATGTCATCATGGAATGTGTTGAAGGGGGTCATAGATAACCCTATGACCCCCTTCAACCCATAAGAATGACTCTGATATTTCCCTAGGGGTCCTAGGAACCCTAGGGACATATTTTGTCATTGTATGTTTTGAAGGGGTTGATAGGTCACCCTATGACCCCTTTCAATAGATAAAAATGATTATAATATATCCCTAGGGGTCCTAGGACTCCAAGCACATATGTCATAATTTAATAGGTCGAAAGGGGTCATAGAACACCCTACAAACCCCTTTGACCTGTATGAATGATTGTAATATGTCCCTAGGGGTCCTAGGACCCCTAGGGACATATGTCATCATGAAATGGGTCAAAGGGTGTCATAGGTCACCCTCTTACCCCCTTCAACCCATATGATTGATTCTAATATGTCTCTAGGCATTGTATGACCCCTAGGGACATATGTCATCATGAAATCTGTCATAGGGTGTCACAGGTCACTGATGACCCCATTCGACCCATATGAACAATTCCAATATGTCCCTAGGGGTCCCAGGACCACTAGGGAGATATGTCATCATGCAATGTTTCAAAGGGTGTCATAGGGTGTCCTGTGACTCCCTTTGAGCCATATAAAAAATTATAATATGTCCCTAGGGGTCCTAGGACCCCTTGGGACATATATTGTCATGTAATGGGTTGAAGGGCACCATATGTCATCCTATCACCACCTTTGACCCATATGAATGATTCTAATATGTCCCTAGGGGTCCTAGGGCCCCTAGGGACATATGTCATGTTGGAATGTCTTGAAGGGGGTCATAGGTGACCTATGACCATGACATATTAAAAATGTTCATATGGGTCGAAGGGGGTGATAAGTCACACTATGACCCCCTTTGATCGATATGACTGATTCTAATATGTCACTAGGCATCATAAGACCCCTAAAGACATATGTCATCATGGAATTAGTCAAAGGGAGTCACAGGTCACCCTCTGACACTCTTCAACCCATACAAACAATTCCAATATGTCCCTAAGGGTCCTAAGACCCCTAGGGACATATGTCATCACAAAATATGTCAAAGAGGATTATAGGTCAGCCTATGACCCCCTCGACCCATAAGAAATATTTTAATATGTCTCTAGGGGTCCTAGGACTCTAGGGACATATATCATAATTTAACATGTGGGAGGGGGTCATAGATGAACCTATTAACCCTTTCGAGCCATACGAATGATTACAATATGTACCTAGGGGTCCTAAGACATCTCAGGACATATGTCATCATGGAATGGTCGAAAGGGGTCATAGGACACCCTCTTACCCCCTTCGACCTATATGAATGATTCTGATATGTCCCTAGGGGTCGTAGGACCCCTAGGACATATGTCATTTTGGAATTTATTGAAGGGGGTCACAGGTCACCATATAACACCCTTTGGCCCATATGAATGATTCCAATATATCCCTAGGTGTCTTAGGACCCCTAGGGACATATGTAATAATGGAATGTGTCGAAGAGGGTCATAGTGTGACCTATGACCCCCTTCGACACATATGAAAGATTCTAATATGTCCATAGGGGTCCTATGACCCCTAGGGACATATGCCATCATGGAATGGGTTGCACGAGATCATAGGTCACCTTATGACCCGCTTCGATGCATAAGAATGATTTTAATGTGACCCTAAGGTTCCTAGTACCCCTATGTACATATTAGAATCATTTATATGGGACCCATAGGGACATATTAGAAATGTTCTTATGTGTCGAAGTGGGTCATAGTGTGATGTATGACCCCATTCGATCCATTACATTATCACATATTAGAATTGTTCATATGGGTCAAAGGAGATGATAGGTCACCCTATGACCGCCTTCGAACCATATGAACAATTCTATTATGTCCTTAAGGGTCCTAGGACCCCTAGGGACATATATCATTATATAATGGGTTGAAAGGGGTGATAGGTCACCTATGACCCCCTTCGAGCCATATGAATGATTCCATTATGTTCGTAGGGGTACTAGGACAACTAGGGGCATATGTCATCATGAAATGTGTGGAAGGAGGTCAAAGGTAACCCTATCACCCCCTTTGACCCATATGAATAAATCTAATATTTCCTTAGAGGTTGTCGAACTCTTAGGGACATATGTTGTCATGTAATGGGTGGAAGGGGGTGATAGGCCACCCTATGACACCCTTTGACCCATATCATCAAATCTAATATGTTCCTAGGGTTCTTTTAGACAGCTAGGGACATATGTCATCATATAATGGGTTGAAAGAGGTCATAGCCGACCCTATGACCCCCTTCGACCCATATAAATGATTCTAATATGTCCCTAGGGATCGTAGGACCCCTAGGGACATATGTCTTCATGTAATGGATCGAAGGGGGTCATAGGCCACCCTATGGACCCCTTCGACCTATATTAATGATTCTAATATGGCCCTATGGATCCTTGGACCCCTAGGGGCATATGTTGTCATCTAATGGGTGTAAGGGGGTCATAGGCCACCCTATGATCCCCTTCAACCCATATGAACAATTGTAAAATGTCTTTAGGGGTCCGAGGACACCTAGATACATATGTCATCATGTAATTGGTTGAAGGGGGTCATAGGCCATCCTATGACACACTTCAACTCATATGAATGATTCTAAATTGTTCTTATATTTCTTACGACACCTACAGACATATGTCATCATGTAATAGGTCTAACTGAGTCATAAGCCACCTTATGACCCCCTTCTAGCCATATAAATGATTTTAATATGTCTCTAGGGGTCGTAGGACCCCTAGGGACATATGTGTTCATGTAATGGGTCAAAAGGGATCTTAGGCCACCCTATGACCCCCCTTTTAACCCATATTAATGATACTAATATGTCCCTATGGATCCTCGGACCCCTAGGGACATATGTCATCATGTAATGGGTCTAAGGGGATCATAGGCCACCCTATCACCCCCTTTGACCCATATGAATGATTCTAATATGTCCCTAGGGTTCCTAGGATCGCTAGAGACATATTTCATCATGAAATTGTTTAAAGGGGGTCATAGGTCACCCTCTGACCCCTTTTGACCCATATGAATGATTCTAATATGTCCCTAGGGGTCATAGGACCTTAAGGGACATACGTCATCATAGAATCGGTCATAGAGGATCATAGGTCACCTGATGACTCCCTTTGACTTGTATGAATGATTTGAATATGTCCCTAGGGGTCCTAAGACCGCTAGGAACATATGTCATCATAGAATGTGTTGAAGAAGGTGATAGGTTAGCCTATGACCCCATTTGACCCATAAGAAAGATTCTAATATTAAGACATCGTAGAATATGTCAAAGGGTTTCATAGGGTGACCCATAAGAATGATTCTATTATTTCCCTAGGGGTCCTAAGACCACTAGGGACATATTTAATCATGAAATGTTTCAAAGGGGTTCATAGGTCACCCTCTTACCCTGTTCGACCCATATGAATGATTCTAATATGTCCCTAAGGGTCGTAGGACCCCTAGGGACATATGTTGTCATGGAATCTGTCAAATGGCATCACATGTCACCTTATGACCCCCTTAAATCAATATGAATGATTCTAATATGTCCTTTGGGGTCCCTGGAACCCTAGGGACATATGTCATCTTGGAATGTGTCGAAGGTCCCTAGAGTTCCAAGGACCCCTAGGGATATATATCATCATGTAATGGGTCAAATGGTATCATATGTAACCATATGACCGCCTTTGACCCATATGAACAATTATAATATGTCTCTAGGGGTCCTAGATATGTCATCTTGGAATATGTCGAAGGGGGTCATAGGGTTCAACACATAAGAATGATTCTAATATGTCTCTAGGGGCCCTAGAACCCCTAAGGACATATGTCATCATGAAATGTGTCAAAATGTGTCATAGGTCACCCTATGACCCCCTTCTTCTCATAAGAATGATTCAAATATGTACCTAGGGGTCTTAGGACCTCTAAGGACATATGTTATCATGGAATGTGTCAAAGAGGGTCATTGGTCACCCTATGACCCCTTTCGACCCATAAGAACGATTGAAATATGTGCCTATGGGTCCTAGGATCCCTAGGGACATATGTCATCATGGAATGTGTTGAAGGGACATATGTTGTCATAGAATATGTTGAAGGGGGTCATAGGTCACCTTATCACCCCTTCAGCCCATAAGAATGATTATAATATGTCCCTAGGGGTTTTAGGAACCCTAGGCACATATCTCATCATGTAATGGGTCGAAAGTGGTCATAGGTCACCCTATCACCCCCTTCAATCAATATGAATGATTCTAATATGTCCCTAGGGGTCCTAGGACCCCTAGGGATATATTTCATCATGGAATTGGTCAAAGGGGGTGACAAGTCACCCTCTGACCCCCTTCGACCCATATGAACAATTCTAGTATGTTCCTAGGGGTAATAGGAACCAATGGACATATGTCATCATGGAATCAGTCGAAGGGGGTCACAAGACACCCTATAACCCCCTTTGATTCATATGAATGATTCTAATAGTTCTCTATGGGCCCTAGGACCTCTAAGGACATATGTCATCATGACATGTGTCGAAGATAGTGATAGGTCACCCTATGACCCCCTTCGACAAATAAGAAACATTCTAATATGTCCTTAGGGGTCCTAGCACCCCTAGGGTCATATGTCATCATGGAATGTGTTGAAGGGGGTCATAAGTCACCCTATTGCCCCCTTTGATCCATAAGAATGATTCTAATATTTCTCTAGGGATCCGAGGACTCGAGGGACATATGTCATAATTTAAAAGGACAAAGGGGGTCATAGATCACCCTATGAACCCCTTCGACACATATGAATGATTCTAATCTATCCCTAGACTTCCTAGGACCCCTAGGGACATAAGTCATCATGGAATTGGTCGAAGGGGTTCATAGGTCACACTCCTACCCTCTTTGACCCATATGAATGATTCTAATATGCCCCTATTGGTCGTAGGACCCCTAGGAACATATGTCATCATGGAATCTCTCGAAGGGGGTCATAGGTCACCCTATGACCCCCTTTGTCCCATATGAACAATTCCAATATGTCCCTAAGGGACCCAAGCCCCCTTGAGACATATCTTATCATGAAATGTGTTGAAGGGCGTCATAGGGTGACCTAAGAACCCCTTCGACCCATATGAAATATTCTAATATGTCCCTAGGGGTCTTATAACTCCTAGGGACATATATCATCATGTAAATGGTTGAAGGGCACCATATTTCACCCTATGAATATCTTTGACCCATATGAATGATTCTAATATGTTCCAAGGGGTCCTAGGACCCCTAGGGACATATGTCATATTGGAATGTGTTGAAGGGGGTCATAGGTCACCCTATGACACCCTTCAACACATAAGAATGATTCTAATTTATGAACTTATGGGCCCTAGGACCCATAAAGACATATGTCATCATGGAATATGTCAAAAAGTGTCATTGGTAACACTATGACCCACTTCGTCCCATAATAATGATTCTAATATATCCCTAGGGGTTAGGGACCCAAGGGACATATGTTATCACAAAATGTGTCGAAGTGGGTTATAGGTCAACTTATGACCCCCTTCGACCCATAAGAATGATTCTAATATGTCCTTAGGGGTCCTAAGACCCCTAGGGAAATATGTCATCATGGAATGTGTCGAATGGGGTCATAGGTCACCCTATGACCCTTTTGGCCCATAAGAATGATTATAATATGTCCCTAGGGGTCCTAAGACCCCTAGGCACATATCTTGTCATGCAATGTGTCAAAGGGGGTCATAGGTTAGCCTCTCACCCCCTTAGACCCATTTGAATGATTCTAATATGACCCCTAGGGACATATTTCATCATGAAATTAGTCAAAAGGGGTCACAGGTCACCCTCTAACCACCTTCGACCTATATGAATAATTCTAATATGTCCCTAGATGTCATAGGACCCGTAGGGACATATGTCATCATAGAATGTGTCGAAGAGGGTGATAGGTCACCCTATGACCCCCTTCAACCCATAAAAAAGATTCTAATATGTCCCTATGGGTCCGAGGACCCTTTGGGACATATGTCATAATGGAATATGTCGAAGGGGGTCATAGGTAAACCTATTTCCCCCTTCAACCCATAAGGATTATTATAATATGTCCTTAGGGGTCCTATGACTCTAGGGACATATGTCATAATTTAATAGGTCGAAGGGTGTCATAGATCAACCTATCAACCCCTTCGATCCATATGAATAATTGTAATATGTACCTAGGGGTCCTAAAACCTCTTGGGGTATATGTTATCATGTAATGGGTTGAACTGGGTCATACATCACCCTCGTACCCCCTTGAACCCATACAAATGATTCTAATATGTCCCTATGGGTCGTAGGACCCCTACGAATATATGTCATCATGGAATCTATCAAAAGGGGTCACAGGTTACCCTATGACCCCCTTCGACCCATTTGAACTATTCCAATATGTCCCTAGGTGTCCCAAGGCCCCTAGGGACATATGTCAGCATGGAATGTGTCGAAGGGGGTCATAATGTGACCTATGACCCACTTTGACCCATATGAAAGATTCTAATATGTCCCTAGGGGTCCTAGGACCCATAGGGACATATGTCATCATGGAATTGGTCACAAGGGATCATAGGTCATCTTATGACCCTCATCGACACATGAGAATAATTCTAATGTGACCCCTAGGTACATATTAGAATCATTCATATGGGACCCCTAGGGACATATTAGAAATGTTCTTATGTGTCGAAGGGGGTCATAGTGTGATGTATGACCCCCTTCGACCCATTATATTAGGACATATTATAATTGAGCATATGGGTCGAAGGGGGTGATAGGTCACCCTATGACTCCCTTCGACCCATATGAACAATTCTAATATGTCCCTAGGGGTCCTAGGACCCTAGTGACATATATCATCATGTAATAGATCGAAGGGGCTGATAGGTCACCTATGAACCCCTTTGACCCATATGAACGATTCCAATATTTCCCTAAGAGTACTACGATACCTAGGGGCATATGTCATCATGGAATGTGTCGAAGGGGGTCAACGGTAACCCTATGACTCCCTTCGACCCATATGAATGACTCTAATATGTCCGTAGGGGTTGTAGGCAACTTTATGACACCCTTCAACCCATATAAACAAATCTAATATGTCCCTAAAGGTCCGAGGACCCCTAAGAACATGTGTCATCATGTAATGGGTTGAAGGGGGTCATACGTCAACTTATGACCCCCTTCGACCCATATAAATGATTCTAATATGTCCCTAGGTATCTTAGGACCCCTAGGGACATTTGTCATCATGTAATGGGTCTAACGGGGTCATGGGCCACCCTATGACCCCCTTTGACCCATATGAATGTTTCTAATATGTCCTTAGGGTTCTTAGGACCCCTAAAGACATATGTCATCATGTAATGGGTCGAAGGGGGTCATAGGCCACCCTATGACCTTCTTCAACCCATATGAATGATTCTAATATGTCCCTAGGGTTCTTAGGACCCCTAAGGACATATGTCGTCATGTAATAGGTTGAAGGGGGTCATAGGCTACTCTATCACCCCCTTCAACTCATATGGATGATTCTAATATGTCCTTAGGGGTCTTAGGACCCATAGGGACATATTTCAGGATGGAATTGGTGAAAGGGGGTCACAGGTTACCCTATCACCCCCTTCGACTCATATGAATGATTCTAATATGTTCCTAGGGGTCTTCGGACCCCTAGGGACATATGTCATCTTCTAATTGACAGAAGGGGATCACAGGTCACTCTATGACCCCGTTCGACCTGTATGAATGATTCCAATATGTACCTACTAGTCTTAGGACCCCTAGGGACATATGTCATCACAAAATTTGTCAAAGAGGGTGATAGGTCACCCTATGAATCCCTTTGACCCATCAGAAAGATTATAATATGTCCCAAGGTGTCCTAGGACCCCTAGGAACATATGTCATCATGGAATGTGTTGAAGGGGGGCATAGGTAACCCTATGACCCCCTTCGACTCATAAGAATGAATCTAATATTTGCCTAGGGTTTCTAGGATAGCTAGGGATATATTTTTTTGTGTAATGTCTCGAAGGGGTAAATAGGTCACCTTATGACCCCCTTCAACCCATAAGAATGATTATAATATACTCCTAGGGGTCCTAGGACTCTAGGAACATATGTCATAATTAAATAGGTCAAAAGGGGTCATAGATCACCCTATGAACCCCTTTGATGCATATGAATGATTCTAATATGTCCCTACAGGTCTTAGGACCCCTAGGGACATATGTCATCACAGAATGAGTCGAAGGGGGTCATAGATCACCCTCTTGCCCCCTTCAACCCATATGAATGATTATAAAATGTCCCTAGGGGTTGTAGGATGCCTAGGGACATATGTTATTATGGAATCTATCAAAGGGAATCACAGGTCACCATATGACCCCCTTCGACCCATATGAATAATTCCAATATGTCCCTAGGGGTCCCAGGACACTTAGGAACATATGTCATCATGCAATGTTTTGAAAGGGGTCATAGGGTGTCTTGTGACCCCCTTCGAGCCATATGAAAGATTCTAATATGTCCCTAGTGGTCCTAAGACTCCTAGGGACATATATCATCATGTAATGGGTTAAAAGGCATGCTATATCACCCTTCGACCGGCTTTGACCCATATGAACGATTCTAATATGTCTCAAGTGCTCCTAGGGCCCCTAGGGATATATGTCATGTTAGAATGTGACCTATGACCCTATTCAACACATAACAATGATTATAATATGTCCCTAGGGGCCCTAGGACCCCTAAGGACATATGTTATCACAAAATGTGTCAAAGAGGATGATAGGTCACCCTATGACCCCATTTGACCCATATGAATGATTCTAATATGTCCCTAGGCATCATGGGACTCCTAAAGATATATGTCATCATGAAATTATTTAAAATGAGTCATAGGTCACCCTATGATGCTCTTCAACCTGTATGAATGATTCCAATATGTCCTTGGGGGTCCTAGGACCTCTAGGGACGAATGTCTTTACGAAATGTGTCGAAGAGGTTGATAGGTCACCCTATGATCCCCTTGACCCATAAGAAAGATTTTAATATGTCCCTAGGGGTCCTAGGACTCTAGGGACATATGTCATAATTTAATAGGTCAAAGGGGGTCATAGATCAACCTATGAACCCTTTTGACCCATATGAATGATTACAATATGTACCTATGGGTCCTAAGACCTCTTGGAACATAGGTCACCTTTTTACCCCCTTCGACCCATATGAATGATTCTAATATGTCCCTAGGGGTCGTAGGACCCCTAGGACATATGTCATCATGGTATGTATCGAAGTGAGTAACAGGTCACCATATAACCCCCTTCGACTCATATGAATGATTTCAATATGTCCCTAGGTGTCCTAAGACCCTTAGGGACATATGTTATCATGGAATGTGTCGAAGGGGGTCATAGTGTGACCTATGACCCCCTTCGACAAATATGAAAAATTCTAATATGTCCATAGGGGTCCTAGGACCCCTAGGGACATATGTCATCATGGAATGGGTCGCACAGGATCATAGGTCACCTTATGAATCCCTTCGACGCATAAGAATGATTATAATGTGTCCCTAGGGGTCCTAAGACCCATATGTACATATTAAAATCATTCATATGGGACCCCTAGGGACATATTAGAAATGTTCTTATGTGTCAAAGGGGGTCATAGTGTGATGTATGACCCCCTTCGACCTATTACATTAGCACATAATAGAATTGTTCATATGGGTCGAAGAAAATGATAGGTCACCCTATGACCCCCTTCGACCCATATGAACAATTCTAATATGTCCCTCGGGGCCTTAGGAACCCCAGGGACATATATCATCATATAATGTGTCAAAAGGGGTGATAGGTCACCTATGACCCCCCTCAACCCATATGAACGATTCTAATATCTCCGTAGGGGTACTAGGACACCTAGGGGCATATGTCATCATGGAATGTGTAGAAGGGGGTCAAAGCTAACCCTATCACCCCCTTCGACCGCTATGAACAAATCTAATATGTCCTTAGGGGTCGTAGGACTCCTAAGGACATATGTTGTCATGTAATGGATGGAAGCGGGTCATAGGCCACCCTATGACACCCTTCGATCCATATGAGCAAATCTAATATGTCCCTATGATCTGAGGACCCCTAGGGACATATGTCATCATGTAATGGTTTGAAGGGGGTCATAGGCCACCTTATGACCCCCTTCAACCCATATAAATAATTTTAATATGTTCAGACATAAGTCTTCATATAAAAGGTTGAAGGGGGTCATAGGCCACCATATGACCCCTTTCGACCCATATTAAAGATTTTAATATGTCCCTAGGGATCCTAGGACCCCTATGGACATATGTACTCATGTAATGGGTCTAACGGGGTCATAGGCCACCCTATGACCCCCTTCAAGCCATATGAACAATTCTAATATGTCCTTAGGGGTCCGAGGACACCTAGAGACATATGCCATCATGTAATTGGTCGAAGGGGGTCCTAGGCCACTGTATGACCTCCTTTGACCCATATGAATGATTCTAATATATCCCTAGTGTTCCTAGGACCCCTAGGGACATATGTCAACATGTAATAGGTGGAAGCGGGTCATAGGCCACCCTATGACCCCCTTCCACCCATATAAATGATTCTAATATGTCCCTAAGGTTTGTAGGACCGCACATGAAATATGTCTGCATGTAATGGGTCGAAGGGGGTCATAAGCTAGCCTATGACCCCCCTTCAACCCATATTAATGATTCTAATATGTCTCCAAGGATCCTAGGACCCCTAGGGACATATATCATCATTTAATAGATCTAAGGGGGTCATAAGCGACCCTATCACTCCCTTTGACCCATATGAATAATTCTAATATGTCCCTAGGGGTCCTAGGACCACTAGGGACATATTTAATCATGAAATTAGTCAAAGGGGGTCACAGGTCATGCTCTGACCCCCTTTGACCCATATGAGCGATTATAATATGTCCCTAGGGGTTACAGGACCCCATGGACATATGTCATCATGGAATCGGTTGAAGGGGGTCACAAGTCACCCTATAACTCCGTTTGACCCGTATGAATGATTCTAATATTTTTCTACGGATCCTAGTAGCCCTAGGGACATATGTTATCATGGAATGGGTTGAAGGGGTTCATAGGTCACCCTCTTACCCCCTTCGACCCATATGAATGTTTCTAATATGGCCCTATGGGTCGTAGGACACCTAGGGACATATGTCATCATGGAATCTCTCGAAGGGGGTCACAGGTCACCCTCTGACCCCCTTCGACCTATATAAACGATTCTAATATGTCCCTAGGTGTTTCAGGCCTCTTTGGGACATATGTCATCATGAAATGTGTCAAAGAGGGTCATAGGGTGACTTAAGATCCCCTTTGACCCATATGAAAGATTCTAATATGTCCCTAGGGGTCCTAGAACCCCTAGGGACATATATCATCATGTAAATGGTCGAAGGGCACCATATGTCACCCTATGACCACCTTTCACATATATGAACGATTCTAATATGTCCCTAGGGGTTCTAGGAGCCCTAGGGACACATGTCATGTTGGAATGTGTCAAAGGGGGTCATAAGTCACCCTATGGCCCCCTTCAACAGATAAGAGTGATTCTAATATGTCCCTAGACGTCATAGGACCCCAAGAGATATATGTCATCACAAAATGTGTCGAAGAGGCTGATAGGTCACCCTATGACCCCCTACAGCCTATAAGAAAAATTCTAATATGTCCCTATGGGTCCTAGGATCCTTAGGGACATATGTCATGATGCAATGTGTCAAAGGGGGTTATAGGTCCACCTATTGCCCCCTTTGACTCATAAAGATTATTATAATATGTCTCTTAGGGTACTAAGACTCTAGGGACATATGTCATAATTTAATAGGTCGAAGGGGGTCATAAATCAACTTATAAACCCCTTCGACCCATATGAATGATTATAATATGTACCTAGGGGTCCTATGACCTCTTGGGACATACATCATCATAGAATGGGTCGAAGGAGGTCATATGTCACCCTCTCACCCTTTTTGACCTATATCAATGATTCTAATATGTGCCTATCGGTCGTAGGACCCCTAAGGATATATGTCATCATGAAATCTATCAAAGAGGTCACAGGTTACCCTATGACCCCCTTCGACCCATATGAACGATTCCAATACGTCCCTAGGTGTCGTAGGACCCCTAGGAACATATGTCAACATGGAATGTGTCGAAGGGGGTCATAGTGTGACCTATGATGCCCTTCAACCCATATTAAAGATTCTAATATGTCCCTAGGGGTCCTAGGACCCATAAGGACATATGTCATCATGAAACGGGTCGCTAGGGATCATAGGTCACCTTATAACCCCCTTCAACACATAAGAATAATTCTAATGTGTCATATTAAAAATTATCTTATGTGTCAAAGGGGGTCAAAGTGTGATGTATGAACCCCTTCGACCCATTACATTGGGACATATTACAATTGTTCATATGGGTCGAAGGGGGTGATAGGTCACCCTATGACCCTCTTTGACTCATATGAACAATTCTAATATGTCCCTAGTGGTCCTAGGACCCTAGGGACATATATCATCATGTAATGGATCGAAGGGGGTGATAGGTCACCTATGAACCTCTTCAACCGATATGAATGATTCCAATATGTCCCTAGGGATACTAGGATACCTAGGGGCATATGTCATCATGGAATGTGTCAAAGGGGATCAAAGGTAACCCTATGACACCCTTCAACCCATATGAACAACTCTAATATGTCTGTAGGGATCGTAGGACCCCTAGGGACATATGTCATCATGTAATGGGTGGAAGGGAGTCATAGACCACCCTATGACACCCTTCAAACCACATAAACAAATCTAATATGTCCCTAAGGGGCTAAGGACCCCTAGGGACATATGTCATTATGTAATGGGTTGAAGGGGGTCATAGGTCAACCTATGACCCCCGTCAACCCATATAAATTATTTTAATATGTCCCTAGAGATCTTAGGACCCCTAGGGACATATGTCATCATGTAATGGTTCTAAGGGGGTCATAGGCCACCCTATGACCCCCTTCGACCCATATGAAATATTCTAATATGTCCTTAGGGTTCCTAGGACCCCTAAACACATATGTCATCATGAAATGGATAGAATGGGGTCATAGGCCACCCTATGACCCCCTTCAACTCATATGAATGATTCTAATATGTCCCTAGGGTTCCTAGGACCCTTAGTGAAATGGCTCTTTTTTTGATTTTTTATGATATTTCAAGCCTCTAATAAGATTTTCAAAATCAAACAACCAATATTACAAAGATTCACCAATTTCTCAATAAACCCCAAATCGGGTATGTCCGAAATAGTGCCAAAAACTTCACAACTTCACATATTATTAATAAATCTAAAAATGAACATTTTTTACAAAAATTTTAGTAGCATAATGGCCTATAAAATGAAATTTCTAGATCTGTATAGCATTTACACAACAACTCACAAATGTAGGACAAAAACTATGCTCATCAGGCTCCTGAAATTAACACAAAAATGCCCGAAAACACCACAAAAACACTAATAATATATCTTAGAAATTTAACTATGTCCCAATACATATATTCAGCTCTATTCTAACATCTTAAAGTCTGAAATATAGCAGCAACCCAAACTGATATGAAATACTCAACCGAAAACACCAAACTCTTACAAAAAACACACCTGAAAATTCACAAATTTGCACTGTTCAGCACAAGGGAAAACTCTGCATGAGCTTTCACATGGAATGGCTTCAAAATCCCATACTTACCCTTCTTAAAAACCTGCAAACTCTTGTCCTTGGGTCTCCTTCTCCATAGGTTTGGCAGTCTTTGAAGAACAACAAAGCAATAAGCGAAAATCAAGTTCTGGAATGAGCCCAAAATACCTCCAAATCCCTTAAAATAGGGCATAACCCTAACTCACATCCAAGAGGGGTTAATAAAACATATTTTAATAATAATTTTTATTTATTAGTCCATTGGTTTCCAAAGATTAGCCCCTTTTGCCGAAATTTCACCTTGTTTGGGCTTGCTTGCATTAGCAAAGATTATTATTTTTAAATATTTGAAAAGGGGACATGACAAGTCCTCCCCTCCCAAATATTGCTTGTCCTCAAACAATGAAGATTGAAATGTTCAAGAATATGTGCTCCTTCCCAAGTTGCATCCTCCAGTGGCAATCCTTTCCATTTGACCAAATGCTCTATGATGCTCCTGTTTCTCAATCTTTTCTCTCTTGTATCCAAAATCTCTTTTGGTATCAAAACTAATTTCCCTTCATCATCAAGAGGTGGTAATTATGTAGATACTATGATCTACTGGCCTAGAACATTCTTTAGGCAAGATACATGGAAAAAATTATGTATTTTTCTGTTTGGTCAGAGCTCCAATTCATAAGCTACCTCTCCTACCTTCTTGGTGATCTTATAAGGCCCATAGAACCTTGGCTTGAGTTTCTCTGCCTCACTCCTCTTCAAGGTGCTTTGCTTATATGGCTGCAACCTGGCAAATACAAAATCTCCCACCTCAAAAGATCTTTTATTCCTTTTCCTATCATCATACAACTTTTTTTGGTTCTGTGCATGTTGTAGATTATCCTTGAGGGACCTTATAATGTCTTGGCTTTGCTTGATGAAATCACTTGCTGTAGGTACTCTGCTATCTGAAAGTACTAAATCAAAAAAGGAAAGGGCATCATAACCATAAAGAGCATGAAAAGGAGCCATACAAATAGACATGTGATGAGATGTATTGTAACAATACTCCCCTAGGTGCAACCATCTCACCCAAACATGTTGTTGATTTGAAACACAGTTCCTCAAATATCCCTCTATCCATTTATTAACTATCTCTATTTGTCCATCTGTTTGAGGGTGATAGCTAGTACTGGGAGTGAGTTTAGTTCCTATCAAATGAAAGAGCTCCTTTCAAAAAGAGTTGAGGAATCTACTATCCTGGTCACTGACAATGTTTCTAGGCAAGCCATGTAATCTAAAATCTCCTTGAAGAACAATTCGGCCACTTGTGATGCCTTGAAATCAGATGTGATAGGAAAGAAATGTGCATACTTAGTTAGTCTATCTACCACCACATATATGCAATCCTTACCTTGAACCTTGGGCAACCCGGTGATGAAGTCCATGGAAATACTTTCCCATTTTTGTTCAGGAATAGGAAGTGGCTGCAACAACCTTGTAGGAAAATTTTGCTCACTCTTTCTTTGTTGGCATACCATACATTCCTTAATGTGTTTAAGGACATCCTCCTTCATACCCTTCCATGAAAACCACTCTTGAATTTTCCTATATGTCTTGAAGTATCCCTGGTGACCAGCCAAAGTTGTGTCATGAAAGGCCCTCAATATCCTCTCCTTAGTTTTTTATCCTGGCACTAAGAAGATCATATTCTTGTAATAAATCAATTCATCAACAACCTTGTACCTATTATCATCCACTAACTTATCCAAAATCTTTGTGGCAAAGGAATCTTTAAGGTACTCTAAAATTATGGAGAATTTCCAATCAGCAGAGATAGATGTTAAGGAACACAGAGTGGGCTTTCTTGAGAGAGCATCAGTAACCACATTATTCTTTCTTTTCATGTATTCAATATCAAAATCATAAGCTTGCAATTTTCTTACCCATTTTTGTTGACAATCATTCAAATCCATTTGGTCCAAGAAGATCTTGAGGCTATTATGGTCTGTCTTTACAATGAATCTCTCACATACCAAATATTGTCTAAACTTATGAAGTGCATGCATGATTGCCAACATTTCCATATCATAGATGGAGTAACCTTTCTCTGATTGATTTAGTTTTCTACTCTCAAATGCTATTGGATGTCCCCTTTGAGTTAGGACAACCCCTATACCTTCTCCAGAAGCATCACATTCAACAACAAAAGGTAAAGAGAAATATGGAATTGCAAGTACAGGGCATGAACTCATTACCTTCTTAAGCTTATCAAATTTTTTTTGTGCCTCTTCTATCCAAACAAAAGCTCCTTTCTTTGTAAAATCAGTCAATGGGGCAGCTAGTAGAGAAAATCCCTTGGAAAATCTCCTATAGTAGCTACACAACCCAAAGAAACCTCTCAACTATGTAAGATTAGTGGGTGGAGGCCAATCCAAAATTGCCTGAATTTTTTGTTGATCAACCTGTACTCCTTTAGAACTTATAATATGTTCCAAATATAGGATCTCTATCAAGCCAAACTCACATTTAGATAGCTTAGTATAGAAATATTGTTGCTCTAAGATTCCTAAAACAGTGTCTATGTGCTTTAGATGTTCTTCCCATGTTTTACTATAAATCAAGATATCATCAAAAAATACCAAAATTTTTTTTTGAAGATGCTTGTTGAATACCTTATTCATACAAGATTGGAATGTTGTAGGTGCATTAGTGAGGCCAAATGGCATAACACAAAATTCAAAGTGCCCATAGTGACATCTAAAAGCAGTCTTTTCCACATCTTCACCCCTCATTCGGATTTGATGGTACCCTAATCTTAAGTCAATTTTTGAGAAATATACAACACCATGTAACTCATCAATGAGTTCATCTATGCGTGGTATGGGATACCTATTTTTTATGGTCTTCTTGTTTAGAGCCCTGTAGTCTATACACATTCTCATTGTACCATCCTTTTTCTTGACAAGTACCATAGATGATGCAAATGGACTGGAGCTAGGCCTTATGAATCCCATGTCCAGGATTTTCTTAATAGTTTTTTCAATTTCTTCCTTATAACCTCTTGGATGGCAGTATGGGGTTGTTATAACTAGTTTGGCACGCTGTTCTAACTCTATAACATGCTCAAAACCTCTATCTTGATTCTTTGGAGAGCTTGTTGAATGGATTATGACTCTTGCTGCCCATGCTACTTGTCCTCTTCGAAAAGTCCTCTCCATCCTCTTTGCAGAGACCACCTTAGGTGCTCCATTTGATAACCCTCTCAATAAGACTTCTTTCCCATTGTAATGAAATTTAAACTCCATAGTTTGATGGTTCATGTAATAGCCTCCAACAGAGTGTAACCATTGAACACCCAATACAAGATCTGTCTCCGCAATGCCAACAACATAGAAGTCATCACATAACTCATAATCTGCTAAGGTCATCTTGAGTTGTTTCACCACTCGTGTGCAAGGCATAGTGAATCCATCAGCTCCAGTAACATTGAATCCTTCAAAATCTTCTTCTTTAAGCCCTCTTTTCATGACAAATCCCTCATCAATAAAATTGTGAGTTGCCCCACTATCAAGAAGAACTATCAATCTTTTCCCTGCTAGTACCCCTCGAATTCGAAAAGGATGGTATCTTGGGACTCCTGATAATGCTGCTAAAGTGCCATCCTTGCTGATTTATTTTTCTTTATCTTCTTCTACCTCCTCCTTAGTGTCATGAAATTCCTCATGCTCATCTAAATAAGATTCTGAAGCAACTTCAATATAGTGCACTTGACCTTTCCCCAAACATCTGTGTCTTGGAACCCATGGTTCTCTACAAGTAAAACAAAGCTTTTTCTTTTGTAATTCACTCCTAGTCTCTTCATCTACCTTCTTTTTTGCCACATTTATCACATCTTTTGGTGGTAGTGTTGGGAAAGTCTTTTTCTAAAAATTCCCCTTATGTTGCCAAAGATTTGGGAGTTTTTGATTAGTGACTTGTTTCATAGGCATCCAAGTTTCAAGTTGCAAGCTTCTTTTGATAGCTTCCTGTAAGGTTGAGGGTGAGAAAGCCTTAACCAAACCCTTAACAGAATCTTCTAAACCATCAAAAAAAAGATAAACAATCCTCTTTTCACTCATATCAAGTACCATAATAGCCACTTTTTGAAACTCTTCTATATACTCATTAACTGATTTGGTTTGCTTCAACTTTGACAATTCTTTAAAGTACTTTTCATCATCCTTGAGGTCAAATCTATCTATCACTCTTTGACTGAAATCATCAAATGTAGTTACCTGATCATGACCTTGAGTAGTCATTCCATGATACCACCAATCATAGGCTGCGTCTTCCAAATATAGACTTGCAAATTGAATAGCATCACTCTCCTTCATGGGGTTAAATGTGAAGAAAGTCTGTAATTTTTGTAGTCATGCTCTAGCTGAAATTTTATTTGTTCCATCAAAATTAGGTTCTATAAACTTGCTTACTTTATTTTTGAGCTCTCTTCCACTTATGTCATGCTCCCTCCTGTTATCTTTCTTGGGCATCAAAGTGTTCATCATGTCCACATATTCTCTAAAAGGAACTGAACTATGAAAGTCATCATCTAAGCCATTGTAAGTAGCTCTTAATGCAATCAAGTTACCTGTAACCTCTTCCATAGGATTAAGGGCTAGATTTGGTACTCATGCTCATTTTTAGGAAAGAAAATAGTTTTTATTGATTTAGAGGGTGTGGGTTTCAGATTTATTGGCTCCTCTGAAGTGCTCCCTTTCTTATTAATATATGCAACTCCTTGCAATTTTTCTGTCAATATCTGCAAAGCCTCTCTAGTTTCTGCCAAACTATCCACTATTTGCTTCTAAGTATTTTGGATGTCTTTAATTTTTTTTTTTTCCATCTCATCTTGATCAGCCATGCTTTTTCCTTCCTTTGATTTTGTACTTTTACTTGGTTGCATGCAAACTTCTACAAACCCTCAGGCTGGCAAGATCATAGCTCTGATACCACTGAAATGTCCATTTTAAATTTTTTTTTATGATATTTCAAGCCTCTAATTAGATTTCCAAAATCAAACAACCAATATTACAAAGATCCACCAATTTCTCAATAAACCCCAAATCGGGTATGTCCGAAATAGTGCCAAAAACTTCACAACTTCACATATTATTAATAAATCTAAAAATGAAAATTTTTATAGAAATTTCAGGAGCATAACAGCCTAAAAAATGACATTTCCAGATCTATATAGAATTTACACAACAGCTCACAAACGTAGGACAAAAACTATGCTCATCGGGCTCCCGAAATTAACACAAAAATGCCCGAAAACACCACAAAAACATTAATAATCTATCTTAGAAGTTTAACCATGTCCAAATAAATATATTCAGCTCTATTTTAACATCTTAAAGTCTAAAATATAGTAGCAACCCAAATTGATATGAAATACTCAACCGAAAACACCAAACTCTTATAAAAAAACACACCCGAAAACCCACAAATTTGCACTGTTCAGCACAAGGGCAAACTTTGCATGAGCTTGCACATGGAATTGCTTCAAAATCTCATCCTTAGCCTTCCTAGAAACTTTCAAACTCCCATCCTTGGGTCTCCTTCTCCACAGGTTTGGCAGCCTCTGAAGAACAACAAAGTAATAAGCGAAAATCAAGTTCTGGAATGAGCCCAAAATGCCTCCAAATCCCTTAAAAGAGGGTATAACCCTAACTCACATCCAAGAGGGGTTAATAAAATATATTTTAATAATAATTTTTATTTATTAGTCCATTGGTTTCCAAATATTAGCCCCTTTTTCTGAAACTTCACCTTTTTTGGGTCTGCCTGCATTAGCAAAGATTATTATTTTTAAATATTTGAAAAGGGGACATGACACTTAGGGACATATGTCATCATGTAATAGGTCAAAATGGGGTCATAGGCCACCCTATGACCCTCTTTGAAATATTACATCATGACATATGTCACTAAGGGTCCTTCTGCTAGGGACATATGTCATCATGTAATGAGTCAAACAGGGTCATAGGGCATCTTATAACCCCCTTTGACCCATATGAATGATTCTAATATTTTCCTAAAGTTCCTAGGACCCCTAAACACATATGTTGTCATGAAATGGGTTGAATGGTGTCATAGGCAACCTTATGAACCCCTTTGACTGATATGAAGGATTCTAATATGTTGTTATGGGTCCTAGGACCCCTAGGGACATATGTCATCATGTAATGGGTCTAAGGGGGTCATAGGTAACACAATGATCCCTTACGACCCATTCCATGAGGATATATGTCCCAAGGGGTCGTAGGACCCCTAGGGACATATGTCATCATGTAATGGGATGAAGTGGGTTATAGGACACCCTGTGACCCACTTCAACTCATATGAATGATTCTAATATGTCCCTAGGGTTCCTAGGAACCCTAGGGACATATGTCATCATATAATGGGTCGAAGGGGGTCATAGGTTCGCCTATGACCACCTTTGACCCATATGAATTATTGAAATAAGTCCGTAGGGGTTGTAGAACCCCTAGGAACATATGTCATCATGTAATGGGTCAAAGTAGGTCATAAGCCAACCTATGATTTCCTTTGACCCATATGAATGTTTCTAATATGGACATATGTTATCATGTAATGGGTCAAAGGGGGTCATAAGCCACCCTATGACACCATTCAACCCATATGAATGATTATAACATGTCTCTAGGGGTCCTCAAACCTTTAGAGACATATGTCATCATGTAATGCATCAAAGGGGGTCATAAGCCACCCTATGACCCCCTTCAAACCATATGAATGATTCTAATATGTCCCTAGGGGTCCTAGGACCCCTAGGGACATATGTCGTCATATAATGCGTAGCCTATGACCCCCTTAAAGCCATATGAATAATTTTAATATGTCATTAGCGGTCTTAGGACTCCTAGGGACATATGTCATCGAGTAATGGGTCGAAGGGAACCACATGTCAACCTATGACTGTCTTTGACCCATATAAACGATTTTAATATGTCCCTAGGGGTCCTAGGACCCCTAAAGACATATGTCATGTTGGAATGTGTCAAAGGGGTTCATAGGTCACCCTATGACCCCCTTAAAGACATAAGATTGATTCTAATATGTCCCTAGGGGCCCTAGGACCCCTAAGAAATATGTCATTATGGAATGTGTCAAAAAGTGTCATAGGTAAACCTATGACCCCCTTTGTCACATAAGAATGATTCAAATATGTCCCTATGGGTCTTAGGACCCCAAGGGACATATGTCATCATGAAATGTGTCGAAGTGGGTTGTAGGTCACCCTATGACCCCCTTCGGCCCATAAGAACGATTCTAATATGTCCCCAAGGGTCCTAGATGTCATCATAAATTGTATTGAAGGGGGTCAAAGGTCACCCTATGAACCCTTTAGTGCATAAGAATGATTATAATATGTCTTTAAGGGTCCTAGGACCCCTAGGCATATATCTCATCATGTAATGGGTCGAAGGGGGTCATAGGACCCCTAGGGACATATGTCATCACGTAATGGGTGGAAGGGGATCATAGGTCACCCTATGACACCCTTCAAACCATATGAACAAATCTAATATGTCCCTATGGGTCCAAGGACCCCTAGGGACATATGTTGTAATGCAATGGGTTAAAGGGGGTCATAGGCCACCCTATGACCCCCTTCAACTCATATAAATAATTCTAATATGTCCCTAGGCATCATAGGACACCTAGGGACATATATCTTCATGTAATAGGTCGAAGGGTGTCATAGGCCACCTTATGACCCGCTTCAACCCATATTAATGATTCTAATATGTCACTAGGGATCCTAAGACCCCTAGGGACATATGTCATCATGTAATGGGTCTAAGAGGGTCATAAGCCACGCTATGAACCCCTTCAACCCATATGAACATTTCTAATATGTCCTTAGGGGTCCTAGGACCCCTAGAGACATACGTCACCATGTAATGGGTTGAACGGGGTCATAGGCAGGCCTTTGTCCCCCTTTGACCCATATGAACGATTCTAATATGTCCCTAGGGTTCCTTGGACCCCTAGGGACATATGTCATCATGTAATAGGTCGAAGGGGGTCATAGGCCACCCTATGACCCCCTTCGACCCATTACATCATGACATATGTCCCTAAGGGTCCTTCTGCTAGGGACATATGTCATCATGTAATGGGTCGAAGTTAGTAGGGCACCCTACGACCCCCTTCCACCCATATGAATGATTCTAATATTTTCCTAGGGTTCCTAGGACCCATAGGCACATATGTCATCATGTAATGGGTCGAATTGGGTCATAGGCCACCCTATGACTACCTTTGACACATATGAATGATTCTAATATCACCTTAGGGGTCCTAAGACCCCTTCAGACATATATCATCATAAAATGGGTCGTAAGGGGTCATAGTCACACTATGACCCCTTACAACCCATTCCATGATGATATATGTCCTAAGTGGTCCTAGGACCCCTAAGGACATATGTCATTAATGGGTCGAAGTGGGTCATAGGCCAACTTGTGGCCCCCTTCAACACATATGAATGATTCTAATATGTCCCTAGGATTTCTAAGAAACCTAGTGACATACATCTTCATGTAATGGGTTGAAGGGGGTCATAGGTCCACCTATGACCACCTTCGACCCATATGAATGATTCTAATAAGTTCGTAGGGGTCCTAGAACCCCTAGGGACATATGTCATGATGTAATGGGTCTAAGCGGGTCATAAGCCACCCTATGATCCCCTTCGACACATATGAATATTTCTAATATTCATATATGTCATCTTGTAATGGGTCAAAAGGGGTCATAGGCCACCCTATGACATCGTTTGACTCATATGAATGATTCTAATATGTCACTAGGGGTCCTTGGACCCCTAGAGACATATGTCATCATGCAATTGGTCAAAGAAGGTCATATGCCACCCTATGACCCCCTTCGACCCATATGAATGATTCTCATATGTTCCTAGGGGTCCTAGGACCCCTAGGGACATATGTCATCATGTAATGGGTGGCCTATGAACCCCTTCAAGCCATATGAACAATTCTAATATGTCACTAGTAGTTCTAAGACCCCTAGGGACATATGTCATCATGTAATGGGTTGGAGGGAGTCATAGGTCACCGCATGACCCCCTTCAACCCATATTAATGATTCTAATATGTCCCTAGGTGTCCTAGGACCTCTAGGGACATATATCATCATGTAATGTGTCGGAGGTCATCATAAGGTGACCTATGACCCCCTTCGACCCATATAAATGATTCTAATATGTCTCTAGGGGTCGTAGGACCCATAGGGACATATGTCATCATGGAATGGGTCAAAAGTGATCATATGTTGTGTTATGACCCCCTTCAACACATAAGAATGATTGTAATATGTCCCTAAGGGTCCTAGAATCCCTAAGGACATATGTCATCATGGAATGTGTCAAAGGGGACACATAAGAAAAATTCTAATATGTCCCTAAGGGTCATATGACTCCTACAAATATATGTCATCATGGAATGTATCGAAGGGGATCATAGCTCACCCTATGACCCCATTCGAGTCATTATAAGGATTCTAATATGTCCCTAGGGAACTTAGGACCCCTAGGGACATATGTCATCATGAAATGTGTCTAAGGGGGTCATGGGTCATGCAATGACCCCCTTCGACCCATAAGAACGATTTTAATATGTCCCTAGGGGTCCTAGGACGCCTATGGACATATGTCATCATGTAATGGGTCGAAGGGGGTCATAGGTCACCCGATGACCCCCTTTGACCCATATGAACGATTCCAATATGTCCCTAGGCATCGTAGGACCCCTAGGGACATATGTTTTCATGGAATGTATTGAAGGGGGTGATAGGTCACCCTATTACCCCCTTCAACCTATATGAATGATTCTAATGTAATAATACTAATTACATAATATATTATTATATATTAATAACATAGGTCATAATAATAATAATATATTATAGGTAATAATTATAATATATATTATATTCATAGATTATAATAATAATAACATAATATAATATTATATATTAATAGATTATATGTTATATCATACGTAAGTTATTATATATATATCATAACCCACATATTCGGTTTTCCCTCCTATTTCTTTTGGGGGAATATCAGATATCCGATATGAAATCAAATATCTGATATGAATCTGAATATCCAATTTAAAATTGGATATCCGATATAACTAGCATCATTTTCCTAGATATTCCCTATCACTGCAGAGCTGACAACATCAATTTTTGAGGGTCTTTTTCATGAGTTTTACAAAAAGTCATGTTTTTGGCCTGACCAATCAATTTTTTTAAAAAAAATATAAGCATAGGTGTCCAATATTGTCATTTGAATGTGAAGTATTAGTCATCAAAAGGCTAAATGCAAAAGGAAGGTATCCAATGAAGACATTGTGACATGTAGGGAAAGGGACAAAATGGAACACCAAAGAAAAAGACAAGGTATGTTAAATGTCAGTCAAGTTGACGATGAATTAGTCAAAGCTGAAATAAAAGAGTCGAATAATGAATATGTGCAGTTGGATAATGAAAGTGTACACATTGAAAATAATAATGCTAGAATTGAATATTTAGAGAATAAAAATTTTGAGGACAAAATGCTACTAGGCCATAATGTAAATTGCATAATTAACCATGCCGAACATGACAATGCGTAGGAACCTAATGTACAAGAACCTTACATATCTCCTAATTATAATTGACATTAAGGTTCTAGAATGCCAAAATAGATAATTGAAATTGATGAAACAATTATTACTAGTTTGGAGGGGAAAAAATTAGAAAGAACCATTTGGTTATGGGCTTCAAGACTATATAAGATGTTTTTTAGCAACAAGATAGTGGTTGAGCAATGTCAACTTTTCATGCACTTATTAAAGATGCAAAAGATGAGACCTATGCTTTCCAAATTGAAGATTCATGTCATTAAAAAGTTGGCAAGAAATGCCATTATTGTGAAAAATCTTTTTAGTGCTCTCAATAGCATTGGGAAAAATAGTAGAGAGAAGGATAACAGAGTTGCTCAAAGGTTTATTATGACCTCTTTGGTAAGTCATCATTTGAGAAAGTGTAGATATATGAAACAAACTTGTATTGATTTGAATCTAAATCATACTACTTTGAGAAGAGGACTTATTCAATGAGAAAAAATTGATGATCCTCTTCAAAATGAAACATGAGCATTTGGTGGGAGACTTCCATATTTTGATAAGAAGCTATCTGATGATTTGAGCGAAGAAATTATACAATTTTGGCACTCTAGATCACGAGTATCACCCAATGCTAAAGACATGTTAAAGTTGAGAATTGACAACAGAGAGCATGCGACACATCCTAAACACTATTTGGAGGTAACTGAAACTATGTTGTTCAAACAATTTAGAGAGAGTCATCCAAATCTACATATATCACAAAGGGTTTTTGAATATTTGAAGCCATTTTATTGTGTGCCACTCAAAATTTAAAATACATGTTGCAAATATCATGTTGAGTTTTTTATGCACCATGAGCTATTATGCTCCATTCGTTCTACTTTTCATAGTAAATAAATGGTGGAGGATTGTGGTGCTAGTGGGCTCCTAAAACCATCAAGAGACTTGCTAGATCAACTTTTATGTCATAGATTTTAGGGTTGTTTCTTTTATAGATATGCTTGCTTGAATGAGAAGTGTTCAGAATGTGGTGGCTTATCCAAGTTTTACACATGTTTCCATGAGGGGTGCAAACAAGATCTTGGAAAGACAATAGTAAAAAAAATGTATATGAAATGGTGAAATAGACATTGAAGAGTGGGGGTGAGAGCTCTAGATGTGAATTGGTTGGAAAAGATATCAGTGTGACTAGTTTTATTTCAAATTTCAGGGAAAATCTTTTCTACAAGTATGCAAGACATAGTCACAAGCCTCAGTGGTTGGATCAAAAATTTAGAATGTATAAGGAGACTTTTCCCATTGGCACTATTATATTATATAAGTTTTTTATTTTGCTGAGAACTACACATTGCATCCTCAAAATGAGACACAATCTTAGTATTACAACTCCATTCAGATTTCTATTTTTATTTACATAACATATAGACATGCCCTTGATAGTGCGGAAGATAATCAAAAGATTATCAGAGAGTATCATTTTTATATGAGTGATGATAGATCTCACTCTCACAAGTTTTTGCAACATTGCTTCAAGAATTATTTTGATTTCTTACATGAGCATGCAATTGCTATGGATAGACATATCATTTGGTCAAATAACTATATAGGTCAATTCAAGAATGCTCGCATGTTTTATTGGTTGTGTAGGATGTAGGTAGAGAGGGGGGTTCCTCATATTTGGAGTTTTTTTGAGTCTGGCCATGGAAAAGGGGAACATGATGGAGCAGGGGCATGTGTGAAGAGAGCTCTAGTTAAGGAGCAACTAAAGATTTCAGCAATAGACCTTCTTTATGCTCATAGCATTGTTGATAGGTGTAGTTTAGCATTATCATAGGGGGGACTCTTGATTCAGTGGTACATAGGTTCTTTTTGGTTGGTTGAGAAAGGTTCCATAGCTGATAGATTAGATTTTTGCTACAATGAGACACTCATCAAAAATGCATTCATTCCAGAGCTCTAATTCTAGTACATGGACCATTTACACATGACAACTAGTTTCCTTTTGTCCTAGTTGTTTTTAGTGTGATTGGGATCACTGTGAGTCGAGTGAGTGGGTGGACACATGGGATCCAAATTACCTTACTCCATTGTCTATCATACCCTCTATCAGAAATGATGACATGGAAAGTTCACTTGGGCATAACCATCTATCAGATCTACTTTAGCCAGGACATGTCTTTGCATTGGTTGCACCACAGGAAAATGATGAGAAATCTGATTATTGGTTAGCATGTTGTGTAAGAGGTAAGAAAAAATTGCACAACCAATCATAGATGATGATGGATTCACATATCCTACTAGTTCAGTGGTTGTCACTGGAACATGGTTGCGGACATACATACTTAGAAGGAATAGAATTCCTACATTCAAAGACTATCAAATGCACAAAATAATTCTCATATATTCGCATCTAATTATAGGAACAAATGTAAATTTGTTGAAAAATAAAATAAGACCAAAAGTAAAAGAAATTTTTACTATTTCTAATGTTGATCATGAAGCCTTGTTGGAGACCCTAAAATAGAGAGAGGACCCTACTAGAACACTCGACTAGGTATATTTACTTCTTATGTTATTTTCTTCATAATGATTCAATGAACTGATGATTATCTTGTTTAATACAATAA
Organism: Cupressus sempervirens; assembly: GCA_028749045.1. Lineage (NCBI taxonomy): Eukaryota > Viridiplantae > Streptophyta > Pinopsida > Cupressales > Cupressaceae > Cupressus > Cupressus sempervirens. The sequence continues at coordinate 109,494,703 of CM053791.1, read as the reverse complement.
GTTACTAATTTTTATATGATATTGGAATGTAGGTACATCATGAAGAGTGCCAGGGGGGTGATGGTGGGGAGAATTCCTAAGATTTATGATGTATTATGATATAAAATGTGAACTTTTTTGAATATGGTTTTTGTAATAATGAAAAACACAGGTTAAATTAGTTGCATATTCTAATTTTTATTTTGGTAGGTTTTTGTAATAATCCATAAAAGTGCACAAAAATGAAATTCTATAATATTAAAGGATGCTAGTCCCTTTGCATACACCCTTTAGCATCTCTAGAAGAACAAGTGATTTTCATGTGGATTCAATATCACCCAAACATGTTGAGCCCTTAAGCACACCCATTTGAACTAGTAGGAAAATTGATTGGTTATCCAACAATTCTCATGCTAAGAAAGCTTGTTAATTGATGACATACCAATGACATATCATCAAAAAAAAAAACCAAGTAACACATACATGAGGTATGCATAATCACTAACCATTCCATGCACTTTTTTATCACATCAATACATGGAACACTAATGCAGAGCACCTAATTTTTTTCTTTTCTTGATATAATAAGGTGTAGGGATAGATCTAATGATATTCCTATGACCATCCATATTTGTAATGAACACAAGACCCCATGATGCAACTATAAGCATTGGGCATCAATTGGTCCAATAAAGTGGATTTTTGGTAAATTCCATATTTTTTAGGTAAGTCTAGATGTTTAGAACATTATTAGGGTCCCTAGGAGTTTTTTCAGATTTTTCATGTGTAGTATGGAACCAAATGGTTGAAGAGTGAAGTTTTGCATTGATAAGTTTGCACAAAGAGCATCTGTAGCCACCCTGTACCATAGAGTCTCCAAGGTGCTCTAAGTGTGTTTCAAGGTCAATCTTTTGAGGGTCATAACTCAGAGCTCGTGAGGGCTATCAATGAAATGTTGAATTCTATAGGACAGCGACATTGATACCTAAAATAACCTATCTCATTTTTGAGAGATCACATTCTGTTTGGATTCAACACAGTGATCTCGTTCAATGCCAAAACCTACAGTGTGCCTCAATTCATAGGTGTACCACAGCGTAATTCTAAAACCACTAATCCTGGCATTGAATCATCAATGCCATTAGCTCTAGTTGGGTGGGTGAACCCTAGTGAAACCCTTGTTTCAACCATGGAGATCATCCATCATCTGCGACCACCCCGTACCGAGGAGTCTCAAAGGTGTTCTAACTACATTTTGAGGTGATCTTCAGAGGGTCATAACTCAAAACTCGTGAGGGCTATCGATGAAAAATTGAATTTTATAAGATGGTGATGTTGATACCTAACTTAACCTATCTCATTTTTAGGAGATCACATTTTTTTTGGATTCGGCACAGTGATCTTGCTAGATGCCAAAACTCGTAGCGTGCCTCAATTCATAGGTGCACCAAAGTGTAACTTTGAAGCCATTGATCTAGGCATCGAATCATCAGTGCCATTAGCTCTGAGTGGGTGGGTGAACCCTAGTGACACCCTTTTTTTGACCACGATGATCATCCATCATCCATGGCCACCCCATATCGAGGAGTCTCTAAGGTGCTCTAAGTGCATTTCGAGGTCGATCTTCCAAGGGTCATAACTTGGAGCTCATGAGGGATATCAATGAAATGTCAAATTATATAGGATGGTGATGCTGATACCTAAAATAACCTATCTTATTTTTGAGAGATCACATTCTGTTTGGATTCAACACATGGATCTCACTTGATGCCAAAACTTGTAGTGTGCCTTAGTTCATAGGTGCACTAGAGTGTAACTCTAAAATCATTGATTTTGGCATTGAATCGTCAATGCCATTAGCTCTGGGTGGGTGGGAGAACCCTAGTGACACCCTTGTCTTGGCCACAAAGAGCATCCATCATCCATGGCCACCCCATACCGAGGAGTCTCCAAGGTGCTCTAAGTGTGTTTCGAAGGTCATAACTCAGAGCTTGTGAGGGTTATCGATGAAAAATCAATTTCTATAGGACAATGATGCTAAGGCCTAAATTAACCTATCTCATTTTTTTTGGATTTAGTACAATGATCTTGCTCGATGCCAAAACTCGTAGTGTGCCTCAATTCATAGGTGCACCAGAGCGTAACTCTGAAACTATTGATCTTGGCATCAAATCATCAATGCCATTAGTCTCGGTGGGTAGGTGAAGCCTAGAGACACCCTTTTTTTAGCCACGAAGAGCATCCATCATCCACAGCCACACCATACTGAGGAGTCTCCAAGGTGCTCTAAGTGCATTTCAAGGTCAATCTTTCGAGGCTGATAACTCAGAGCTCGTGAGGGCTATCGATGAAACATTGAACTCTATAGGACAATGATGCTAATACCTAAAATAACATATCTCATTTTTGAGAGATCACATTCTATTTGGATTTAGCACAATTATCTCACTCAATGCCAAAACTCATAGTGTGCCTCAGTTCATACGTGCACCAGAGCATAACTCTCAAACCACTGATCTTGGCATTGAATCCTCAGTGCTATTAGCTCTAGGTGGGTGGGAGAACCCTAGTGACACCCTTGTTTCAGCCATGGAGAGCATTCATCATTTGTGGCCACCCTGTATTGAGGAGTCTCCAAGGTACTCTAAGTGTGTTTTGAGGTTGATCTTTTGAGGGTCATAACTTGGAGCTTTTGAGGGCTATTGATGAAACGCCAAATTCTACTAGACAGTGATGTTGAGGCCTAAAATAAATTAGACCTCATGAGGGCTATCGATGAACTATCCAATCAACTCTCTTAAGTTGAGATATTTTTAGGTTATTTTGAAATTAAAAAGTTGTAGTATGAGGATAGTAACAAAGTGAAGTGCTAGTTATCAAAGATTATGAATCTAGGAATGACTTCGTGGTTGGGAATAGAATCCATGGTTGAGGAGTGGAGTCCTTAACTATGTTGAGATTAGATTTGAAGCCAAGAGTTAGTTTCAAGGTTGAAGGTGGAGTTTAAAATTAGATTTGGGGCTATCTGAACCTTGTGTAGGAGGTTAACAAGTGTGTTTATATCATGATAGCACTTCAAATTAAACATTGCATCCAAATTTGATAGTAAAGGTTGTTATAAAGTTATTCAAAAATTATTACATTTGAATAAAATATAACAAACATAATCAAAATTAATGATATTCCATAAACATGAACAATACACATGATCCACAATAAATTGAACAATACTAGATACTACATTAATATGTATATCATTGTGCACATAAATGAAAAAAATATATATCAAAATACATGTATCCATAGACAAAATTTTACACAAATATATATCAAAATACATAGATCCATATACAAAATGTGGCTAATCATGCCATCAAAATGTGTATAATATCAATGTTTCTATATGCAATGTGGCATATGCCATCTCAAAATCTCATGATGCATCCTACGACAGCTATACTATCCTAAGGTGCTGGTGGATGATCAAAATGCAACCTCTTCAATGCACTAGGTGGATCAGATGCCTCCTACATAAATAAAAAAGGAAAACCCAAAGTTAGATTACTAAATTTATATGATTCTTTATATCTAACATTGAATTACTCAAATGCATAATGATCTTTTTTGTAATGAAGATTTATACTATCAAAATTTCATAATAAATAACTCTCTCGTCAACCTCTTGTACTAGTAAGGAGTCCTCTTGTATGCCCTCAACAATGCTTGTACCTCATTGATTATGGGCTGTGTATGTTTAAATACATTTGTCAAATGAATCTACAACTTAAACTATAACATTATAATTCATAGCATGCTAAATTTATAACATATTTAATCATGAATTCAAACTACAACTTACTATTGTAGGCTCCTCCTTAGGATAGAGTGACTACATCATCAAATCTACATAACTCTCATGTTGGACCTCATGTGCACTAGTAGTCTGCTACGAGATACAAAATAATAGTTGTTAAGATCATAGAAATCAGTTTTGAATTTATTTATGAAGATAAGGAAAATAAAAAATAAATGATACCTGTACATACAATGGGGCTATCAGTGCAAATGGAAATGCCTAATTGTCTATGAAACATAATCTGTACAAGCTCATCACTAGTAGCCATGCCCTATATAAAATAAAGAATGTAATTAAATTTCATTACCACAAACATTTATGAGAATGCATCAATATTTAATCAAATAGAAAGCACCTAATTACCTTTCCTTTGTCAATGCATGTTGGCTCATCCCCCACACTTTGTCCCACTGGGATAGGTGGTACCTGCAAGATAAAAGAAAGATTAGCAACCATATATGCTACAATATCAAATAGAAAAAAAAATGGGAACACAACATAATGTATCGTAGATGTCTCAAGGCCAAATGAAAGTGTCAAGAGCATGACATCATTAACTAAACATTAACTAAACATGAATGAAGATCACATACATGTATAAGTTAGTAAACAAACAAAATCATGATAAAATTTATTGAATTTATGTTAAAAAGATTTTTAAAAAAAACCTTATATCTGATATGGGATTCGATATCCAATATCCGATCGTTGCTCCAAATACTAGCATCCAAATAAGAAAAGTAAGGGCCCACGGGTCTCTATTTTTTTTTAATATTGGGACACAGGTATCAGATATCTGATACAATATTGGATATCTAATACTATATCAGATACCTGATATTGTATCAGATATCCAATATCTATGGTGGTTAACACAATGCATATATTATATATTATATTATAATATATTACTTTTTTTTATTATATATTATATTATTATATATTATTATATTATTATAATATAATAATAATATTATAATAATAATAATAATATAATATTATAGTATAATAATTATAATAATTATATCATGTATCAGAAATCTGATATCATATTGGATATCCAATAAGGCTCGGCCTTACTTTCTAGGTATGGTGCCTAGATAGGTGAAAAAAAGTCAAAGCAAATTTTGAAGCACTTTTAGATGTCTTTAAACTCTTTTTTTTTTCATATTGCCACTTTTTGGCACACCATGATCTTGCACATACCTTGTTCAATGTAAACCTCTTCACTTAGTATACCATTTAGAAATATAGACTTAACATCCATTTGATAAACTTTGAATCCTTTATATGTAGAATAAGCAAGCAGAGTTCTTACTCCTTCCAACCTCGGAACTAGGGCTAATGTCTCTCAATAGTCAATTCCCTCTTCTTGTGCACAACCTCTGTAGACTAACCTTTCCTTATTCCTTGTTACTTCACCATTTTAATCCAATTTCTCTTTGTATACCCACTTTATTCCAATAACATTATTGTCCTTTGGTCTCAGTAATAGTGTCTGGGTTTTGTTCTTCTCAATCTAATCAATTTCTTCTTTCATGTCTTGAATCCAATCTTCATTCTTTAATCCATCTTTCACTAATTTAGGTTCATGTATTCTTAAAAATCATGTTTCATTCCTTAATCCATTCCTTATCATTGGTCCATACTCTTTTTCTCCAATAATTTTTTTAGCAAGGTGATGTCTTCTAACATATTTTGATAATCTTGGCTCTATTCTTATTTCTTCAAAAATAGATCATTCATGAAATTTAATCTCAAGTTCACTGTGTATTTCTTTATCAAGTAACTCATCATTCCTTTCCTATAAACTGATCTCAACATCAGAATGTATCTCAACTTTTGATTGTAACTCGCTACTTTAATTTAACTCGACATTCGTTATATATGACTCGTTAGTCACCAATTCTTGTTCATTAGCAACTTGGTTCATAGTATCATCAACACTAGCGGACATGGCTTCATAGTAGTACATAAAGTTTTTGTAATTCTTAGGTTCCTTCTTTTGTTTATCTTCATGTATTTCTGTATATTCATCAATTTTCACATTTGCACTTGTTGGTGTTTTTTTTTTTAAAAGGACTAAAACTACTAAGCAACAAAATGCTTAATACCAAGATGATAATACTCATACAATCTAAAGGTCAGCCAATTCTTGTTAACAATTGCATGTGTAAAGAATTTGGACCCAACTTCGACAAAACCAAAGGTGGTTTTCTATTCTTTTAGCTCTGCAAAACTAGGGTGGGTATACCCAGGGATGATTAAAGACTGGGAAAACTATATCAGGATTATTTTTAGTTTCATTCTGATTCTCATTTCAAAATCCTCAAACACATACATAATTCTTAATAACTTGATAAAAACATCCCATATAATAGATATGGCCAAAATTTCTTCTATAGATCTGCAGATGTTCTTAACAATAGTGGCTAACTAAAGCTAAAACATTCCATGCAGACAAGTTTTGGCCAACTTTGAAGATCTACAGGAAACAAAAGTAAAATTGATTTAATTTTTCATTTTTGACAACCATTTGTGACATACTTCTCCTTCAGCTGAATCAATTTGATCAGTGTCTAATCCATTGGGGTTCAGAGTTTGTAGCAAATTCTTAGATCTAACTTGTTGCCTTCCAACAAATTCTATCAACAATTCTTATCAGAATTCATCATTCAAAACCCTTTCCATTACTAAAGAAACCTTATCACATTCATCAAAGCTTTAATTTAATCCATTGAATTAACAGCAGTGATAAATAGATATACAACCTAACTAGATTGCATTCAATTGCACAAGCCTTTACTTATATAATATCAAGACAACCAAGTAATTGGAAGGAGACAAGATTTAGAAAGAACTGATATGGGGATAGTTCACAATTTGTATTCATTTTCTTTGAAAATGGTATATCATTTACAATAGACTCAGAATGACCTTCAGAAAGAAACACATCTCATTCTATATTCATGTATTCTCAGAGAATTGACAGAGAAAATACATCATTAACTTTCTTTCAAAAATTTGGACCAAAGACAGACTAAGCATATCACTTAGAAAATTAGAATTTAGACCATTCTTTAGCCTTGGAGTCTCACTTAAATAGTGTGAGATGCAACAAACTTTAGGCTTAAAAAAATGACATGTGTCTTCTAAAAGATACTGACAAATGTCTGTCATAAAAGACAAAAGCCAATAACAGAAAAGCTATTACATCGAACATTCCTTGGTGGGTCCCTTTCTGTTATGCTTCTCAATTGTTGAGACAAGAAAATATGATTTGATTCTTCATTTATTGTTCATCCTCAAATTAAGTGGCCATGAGGTTAAAAAGTGACATGCCATCCTCAACTACCTACAAACTTACTTTAATCTGGGGATTTTCCATGTCTTCATTACTAACTATGAGGGTAACTTTTACTTGTGCATCTTCCTCCTCATCACCTTCTGACATTTGTTCTACAAATTGATTTTTCCATTTATTATAAGCAGAATCATCTGGCCAATTAAAATTTAGAGCCTTTCTTTGTATAATCACTAAAGAAGTTGCAATTTCCTCTAAATCATCAAACTCTTTTCTAATGGCATTATAAAATAACTGTATCTTTACTAACTCTTCATTTGTCCTTTCCCAGAACCAATGGCCAGTTTCACTCATGATGTTCTTGATCCTTTCATAAAATAATTCATCCAAATCCTTTTTCCACTTTTTGTTTTCCTTTATTGTATCAATAGATTCTGAAGCACAAGGAAATAAAGTGAATTTTTCAGCAATATACTGGGAAAAACAAAGTGTTAATCTCTTCTACAAAGAATCCCTTTTATCATCAAAATCTTCTAGTTTATTTAAAAAATAAAAAATTTTCTCCACTTGATGATAAAGCATTTGGACGACAGATATACACATAATTGTGATATCATTATTCCTCTCCCTCCACTTCTGTGCAAGGGGAGTCAATTTATCCTTATCTCTGTTCAACTCATCTATGAGGGTTGAAATTCTTGTCAACTGATCAAAGAATATTGACCATTATATTTTATCCCTTAAATACATCACACCCTACTTTAATTTTCCTTCATATTGATTTATTAATTCTACTTGCAACTCATGTAATTTGGTTTTTCCTTCTTCAAAGTCCTCTATATTATAGAATTGGGGCCTTTCAAGGCTATCTGGTATTTCAACAATAGGGGTTGTTCTATCAAATGATTGTGGAGGGTATGCAATTCTAGGTGCACTGGATTCTCCCACCTTTCTTTTCCCAAGTATCTTCTCCATTTGAGACACTTTGTTTTCCATTGACTATATCTGTATACCCCTTTCCTCATATGCTTTTAAAACTTCTTCAAACCTAGCATTGAGTTGGGTAAACTTATCTTCTTCCTGGCCAGATATAACACCACCCAATTTCAGCACTTCTGAGGCCATTCCCATTATTTGCTTACTACTTACTTCACTAGCCTTGTATACTGTCAATGTACTAGTATGCTCTGTAGTGGGAAACTCATGCAGCCTGGTATTTTCACTCTTTTCCATAGACCATATAACAAGGGCTTGGTGGTCATCACTAAATTTGACTCCTCTATAAGCCTATAATATTTCTTTAGCAGTTGTTACTTGAACATCTTTTTGCTTCCTTACTGAAACAAAAACAATTGCATTTTCTATATCCCATTCTAGCAAAAGGAGGACTCCTGACTATCTAACTATTTGCCTCCCAACTTTAGGAGTAAACTGGGCAAAGTCATTCAAAAATTTTGACTTCACCTCTCCCTTAATAACTGAGTCAAGTTTATCTGGTTGCTTAACTTTGATTTTCTCACAATCTTTCTCAAAATTTCCCATATTTAATCTCCACAAAAACTGAGCAAAAGCCCTAGATCTTACAAAATTTTCATCATTAATAAATCTTTTAGCAACCTGTGCAACTATTGGGTCAATCTCCTTACCTTGGTAATAAGCAATGGCTAGGTCCAAGGAAGGTACAAGAGGTTCTTGTGGCTCTCCAACATCCAAGTCTATAGAAGTGACAATCACATCCCCTTCTCCACCCATTTGTCTAAGCTATTCCCTTAGAGATGCTTCATCATCTATATGGATTGGGGATTGGCTTGGGGAGTATTATTTCTTTTCAGAAGAAGAAGACCCCTGCTCTAATTTTTGCCTTTTTGGAGAGTGGGTTGTAGATGGGCTTCTTGACCTTTGCTTCTAATGAGAGGTTGCTTGTTGCACATTTCGAATCATAAAATAACCTGCCCTCTTCTGCAATGTTTATTGGCTAGGAGCTACCACATTTCTACTGCTTATTCTTCTTTGTACTTCTGCATCCTTGTCTGGATGTGTTTCAACATACATAGCTTTCTTTTCATTCAAGGAGTGAATTATTATGGCAAAATTATTCATTAATGCTTGTATTTTAGCTCCCCAGTATTTCTTGTCTTTCAATGGGTCATACTGGGGGTCAAAAGCATTAATAAATTCCAAGGTCTTACTAAAAACTATCCATTTCTCTTTTCTCAATTCTTGTTCCTGCAATGTGAAGATATTTCTGATTATATCTTTTAGATAGTAGACCTGATGTACCATATGAGAAGCTCTTACCCTTTGTTTTAAGATGTCATAGAATCTTTCAGGGTCACTAAATATGGCGTGAGACTCTACCATGTTATATCTATCCAAAAAAAAATTTAGGTGCTTCCACCCTTTTCTGACAAAGACAAAATCATGCACTACAGTAACAATTGGAAAGAAACTGCCCTTCTTAATCAATTCCCTCTCATCTATAGTGCCTATCTACCATAAGAGCTCAGCAATCCCAATCTTCAAAGGCACATGAAAAGGCAACACATGTGGCTTTCCCATAAAACCATGTACCCTTATCATAGTTGAAACATTATAAGGGATTATATCCCCCCAATTATGACTAACCAACAACCCTTGTGCATGATCTTTAGGTCTAATCAATTCCAACAATGCTTGTATAATTCTAGGGCTGTCACTTCTCAAAAGAAATCTTAGACTAGATGCGAAAAATCTGTCAAACCTTACATAACTAGCATTTGTGGCTTATGAAGTCATATCCACACTCCATAACTGCATTGGATTCCTTTCTCCATCCTTGGTTTTTTCCAACTCCATACCCTTGGAGAAGAAAGCGTGTCCCTTGTATAAGCATACATGCATCAACAATGAATACCAATAGAATGGTTTGTTTACTTTTCCCCTTGCTATTCCAACCAAACCATTGTGAATCTCTTTTGATAGAAAAGTGGCAAAATCCAGAATGGTACTCATTCCAAATTGAAGAGTTTGAGCCATTATAAGGACAATAGAACCTAGAATTTGATCACCTTCATCTATCCCCAAAATCTTGCAAAGAGAAAAATATAGTGCTTGAGCTCTCGAGTTGAAATGTCTTCTCAACAATGGCTCTAGGGTACTAGCTATAATCACAAGCAAATTACCAACCTTGGCAACATGCTCCTGTAGTGGCCCTATTCTTCGATAAATTCGTTGTGCATCATATTTGGCTTGTAGATCATCCATATCAATGATTTCATGCACAGTGTGGTGAGGGTTAAGGTTGAAAACCTCACTGAATAGCTCAGGGAAAACCCTAAAAAGATTGATTCCAGAATGATTTTTTACCCATCCCATAATAGGATCATATTTCTTTGCTAGGTCCATCAATAAATCACTATCAAAGAAAACAATGGGGACTACTAGTTTACCAATATCAAACTCCCAAACATTACTCATAGGAGTATCCAGTTTTTTCTTTGAAAACCATTTCTTGAATAACTCTAGACCTCCCATGGAAACTTGAGCATCTCTTACCCAATTAGCTTTGTCATAAAAATCCTCTGCTACAACTATTCTAGGATGTTTCGGGATGAGTTCCCTCCCCTTAGTTATTTCATGCACTGATAAGGGGAATTGTTTAAGAAATTCATCATGCATAGAATGTTTCAAATAATCTGTTTGCCTAGTAAACACTTTTTGGGGAGGCATTTTGAATGAACCCTAGAAAATTCTACAACAGTAGATACTTCAAATTTACTTAGAAAACCACAAATTACTTACCTGCCGAAATTTGCAATTCTGGACTATGAGAAAACTTCTACAATTCTACTAGATTGTTAACCAAGAATTTTCATGCCCTAGCTCTAAGAATTTTGTATGCCCTGATATTCTCTCTGTGCTTTAGTGGGTCATTAATGGTGAAATCGTGGACTCTTATCATGCAATAAAATTGCACGTATAAGGTCTGGATCATATTTACTCTTAGTAATGGTTACCCACAATTTGCATCCAAGTTTGAATCCCATCCATAGATTTTCATTGCATCAGACGGTCCTGATTTAAAAGGTAACAAGAATTACAACTTTTAAAACAATGCTACATGTCACAATTTTGCTTCCACACATTATTTAAAATCCCTTCATCTTAGAATTGCAGGGAAGCACCGTTCGTCGATCAAGACAAGATTGACAATCTGACTAATCCACTTTCTAATAAAAACTAGTCAGCTGTACTGACCAATAAGAAACTGTCATATGAGCTCATGTTGTCTGACCACATTCTATGCCAGCAGATCCCGCATCATCTTCTAGGTGAGAAAGTACTTGGCATCATTTAGTACATGTGTCATGCTGGCGCATTCTCGCTTTCCTTATTTAACAAGTATTTTCAAATTGTGGGCTTGCGCCAGTGGTCGATCTTTGAAAGATCAATGGTGATACTGACCTTACCTTGTAGGGCATCTAAATAGAATTTCCCATGTCACCACGGACACGTGTATGCAAGGCACATTCCTACTTTGTTTAAACATCGCTCAAATTCAAAATGTGAGGAAGTGCCTTTCGTTGATCAGGATAAAAATCAATGATCAGAAACAACTCTTCACTTTATTCTCACATTATCCACTTGGGCCAATGACATGACTACTTTTAACTCGCATGTTCTAACTATTGTGTTTATTTCTGACACCTTTCTGGCCCAGGTCATAAATATCTCCAGCTAAGCACCTTAGGCAAAACCTATAGCATGACTCTGCATTCTTCATGGTTTGGTCCCACTGTGACACGTGTCGCAAAGGCACATTCCCACTTTCCTTATTTAACGAGCATTTTCAAATGCGAGATTGTGCTAACTATAGATCTTCAAAAGATCTACAGTTGATAAGACTTCATTTCCATCTAGTAGTCAAAAGTCCTCCATGTGGCACATCTGGAAGTACATGTCATCAATTGTTTACAGTGTGGCATACTACTTTGCAAATACCTAACCCCACCTTGCCACATGTCACAAATTTGCTTGCCCACATTACTTATTTCCTGTGCAATTTCAAAGTGCGGGCATGCATTGGCCTTTGGTCTCTGATAGATCAACAGTTACATAAACTTTGCCTTTTGAGTAGCATATTGGCTAATAGTGACGAATGATGTTCCTCCACCTGTTCCAACTCATTTGGCATACATCGCAGAGGACATCTCACCATTATTCTTTTAATAGTGGGCCCATCTCATCAGACTATGCCACTTGTCCAACTTTCGCTTCCTCACATTATTTATCTATCGAGCATATTCTTCTTGCAAGAAAATGCTAGCCCTTGATTGATATGAAATCAATGGCTGATGCTTCTTGGTGATAAACTACATATCTCTGCAGGCGAATTCTCCAATGGCATTGTGGGAAAATAAGGATGTGCGCAAAAGTACTAACAAACCTGCAAAAGTTCCTAACAATTTATGATTCACCAGAATTTAGGAATGTAAAGGCAACGTGTCACCAAGTCACAAGCCCACTTTACTTAAAGGCCTTGCATCTTGAAATTGCGGGTATATGATTCTCATTGATCTGAACAAGATCAACAATTAAAAAAACCTTTGCATCATCAAAGCTAATTGCTAACAAAATGATTAATCAATTTGTATGCTAAGTGCAGTCATGTAGGATTAAACAAAATATAATGACCTCATGCTTATGCAAGCCCTCCCTTGGGGAAAATTTCATTGAAAACATTTTTTTGAAAACAATTTTGAGGGTATTCTAAAGTAAGGGCAATCTGATGACTTTGAAAAATACAAGGAATAAAACCCTAATTTTCAAAATTTCAAGATTTAAATGATTTTTCACAAGATTTTCCTTTAACCTCTGCATAGTGAAAAATCAAGCCAATAGCACTTTCCACACCTTTTTTAGTGTTACTATTTAAACACTTATAAGCTTTACTCCTTGTGGAGTATCCTACAAATATAACTTCTTCACTTTTTGTATCAAGTTTTCCATTTCTATCATCCTTAAGAATGTAACACTTGCTTCCAAATACTTTGAAATATTTGAGATTAGGTGGGTATCCATACCATAACTCAAAGGTTATGAAATTCGCACCTTTATTGACTTATACTTAGTTCAAGATATAGACAGTTATACTGAAAGCTTCTCTCTAGTATTTCAAAGCAACATTCTTCTCCATCATCAGTGTTCTATCACAATCCATCATAGATATGTTCCCCCTTTCAGCTATCCCATTTTATGGAGGCATCCTAGGTGTAGAAGTTTGTCTTTTGATTCATATGTCATTGCAGAAATTGTTGAATTCATTTGATATAAATTCCCCACCTCTATCAAATCTTAGACATTTCAAGCTTTTACTAGTTTCTTTTTCAACTTTTTCTAGATACCACTTAACCATTAGAAAAGCATCATATTTTTCTCTCAAAAACATCACTGTCATCATTCTAGAGTAATCATCAACAAATATAATACAATACATGTCACTTTTGTAGCTTTGCACATCAATTGGTTCACATAGATTAGTATGATCTAATTCCAAAATTTCTTTTGAAGTATGAGTCTTACTCTTAAAATTAGACTTTTTCATCATGTGTAACTGACATTGTTTGCAAATCACATTATTAGGCTTCTTTAGTTTTGGCAAACCTCTGACTCTTTTCATCTTACTAATAATAACCGAGTCATCAAAATTTACATGACATGATATTTTGTACCATAGCCACACATAATCAAATTATATAAAAAAAAAAATTTCTTTAGTCATGTCAAGATAAAATAGATTACCTATTGTCTAATCTCCACTTCCAATGAGTTTTCCATTAGCATCATAGATCTTAACCTTCTTGTGTTCAAATTAAACTTTGCATCCTAAAGTATTCAATTGTGACACAGTCAACATATTATAGTTAAGTCCTTCCACATAGTAAGCATTGTCACACATGATCTTGTTTGTCAATCTTATGGATCTTTTACCTTGCACTGGAAAAGGTGCATCATTACCAAATCTAACACTGTTTCCATTATAATGCTCAAGGGTAATGAACTTACCTTTTCACCAATCATGTGATGAGAATATCCATTATCAATGGTACATATACCACTTTTGGTTACACAAGCTACTAATGCAGTTGGATCATCTTCATTTGAATCATCTTTCATAGCAACATAGAAAAGTTCATCATTATGATCATTTGATTCATCATTAGATTCTTCTTGAGTAATGTAACAAGATTTATTTCCCTTGTCTTTATAGCTTTTGTTACTCTCATCTTTTCTACTTCTAGATTTGTCTTCATTTATGTTGTTTGTCTTCTTAGGATATATTACTACAATATGACAAACTCCATTACAATTGAAGCATATTATGGGTAACTTATCTTTTTCTTTTCCTTTACCTCTATGAAATCTCCTAGCCAATAGTGCTTCCATTTCTTCTAGATCTTCATCAATTTTTTCACTATCACTAGCAAAATGATTGACCTTTTCCTTTCCTTTAGGTTCTTTGAGTGTTAATTTTAGCTTCAAAACACGAATCAATATTCTCAAATTTGGAAAATATCAAAATTTTTAAGTTCAAAAGTAGTGAGTCTACCAACCAGTTCTTCAAGGGCTAGATCACTACAAGGAGTACACCTCATTTATTTTATAATAGAGACTCTAATAGCATAGATAGGTAGGAGGGTTCTTAATACATTTTTTATCATAGTCTCATCTTCAATAATTTCATTTGGTCCTCTGATTGAATTTACAAAATCTTTGATTCTTGCATAATACTAGACTATAGTAAATCACCTTCTTGCATTCTCATTTCATAAAATTTTCCTCTTAGACTTTTTGCTTTTCTCTCAACATATTCTTGTCTCCTTTAGAAGTAGCACATATTTTGATGTCTTCAAACTTTGAATAGCTTAGGGAAGATGCAACCTTCAACATTACTTCATTGTCTTCTTTCTTCTATTTTAGTTGTTTAGTAGTTAGTGTAGACACCTAAAAACCTTTAGAAAATAAAGTATTCTTATTTTCTGAAAAATTCTTGATGACATCATCATTTATTAATTAATTATTTATTTAATCAATTAATTTATTTTATGCTATTAAATCCCTTTATCTTAATTAAAAATATTTAATTAAGGAATCCCTCCCAAAAATGTTTAAATCTTATTTAAACATTATTTTCTTATTTATTAATTATTTAATTAATAAATTGACCAAAAAACCCAAAATAAATAAAAAATTTATTTTTTGCCCAAAACTTGGCCAATTTCCTAAAGACCACTAACCTCTTCCAAAATCTTCTAATCCTTCTTTAATTTTGATTAAAGGCTAATCCCATCATTTCCTACCCCTACTCCCAACTCAAAGTATTTAATTAAGATTAAATATTAGTCCTCATGTTTATTAAATTTTTTTTAATAAATATCTCCTCAACTCAAACCCTTGAAATAAATAAAACATTATTTATTTCCTAAAAATCTAATTTATCCTTATCCTAAGAAGTTCTAGACTCTTCTAGAAAGTCTTCATCCTTATCCTAGGAAATTCTACACTATTCTAGAAAGTCTTTATCCTCATCCAAAGTCTAGAATCTTCTACAAGATGTCGTTAAACCTAATCTTAATCCCCTCCTAACCTTGTCACATTCCCCAAACATGGGTTAAGACTTACTAACCCAAGCCAAAGTTAACAAATATCTCCTCCTTCACCCACCCTCATTAAATGCCATCCACTTGCCTATCCTTAAGATAATCCTAAACCATCCTAATCCATCTTTTAATCATTTGCACAATCCTAAGCAAGCTTAAAACCTTCCTAATCAAGCCCAAGTCGAAATTCCTCTCATCTCCTTCAAAATATTCCAACCATAAAACTTTATGAAGCCCACTAGGCCATAAATGACTCTTCCAAGCCCTTTTATTGCTCTTACAAGCCATTATGAGAGTCTTTATGAAGATTTAATCCCTTGAGCCTCCTTTGTTGACTCATCCTTCCCCTTTCCTCCATCCTCTCACCCTGTGACTTGTGTCACTGCCTGATTGGCTGTAAGGAAGCACAATCCATGTGTTCTCCTCTCATGCAATTTGAGCCCTCCATGAGCTTTTTCCCATCCTTGCATCTTAGCCCTCAATCCCTCAAGCCTCTTGCCTATGAATTGGATCCTTCCCCTTTGCAAAATAACACAATCCATGAAGTAAAGCCATAATGCCATTTTAAGAAGCCATTTTACATCAAAACCATACACTCACACCCAAATTCCAACTCCATTTGAATCCCTTTTTGAAGCATAAGCTTGACCATACATCCTATCTATTTAGACAAAGCCACTCAACAAGAGAGCTTCTCATTGAGAGAGTCCATTAATGGCTCATATTCTCAATTGAGAGTTCATCTTAGTCTATCTTGAAGTTTATGAATTTTGTTTGGTTTGAAGAAGCTTTATTTAAATTTGGTTTCTATTAGCATACTAACATTGCTCATATACATTTTGGCACGCCTGGTGGGACCCCGCATGGGTCATCTTTATTAGCTTTTTTAGTCAAGTTTTGTATGTCATTTGCTAATTTTGGCTAATTTTGTTTGTTTTTTTGATTGGTAGGACTGTATAAATTGGTTTTGTAGGTCCACATGAGCATGAAAAAGACAAAGGAACTCATAATCTATCTCATAGTGTTTGCAGATTTTTCAAGCTTATAGGTAGACAGAGCACTCGGAATTCTTCTTCCTCTTCTTGTCTATATTCTTCTTATTTCATCTACTTCTTCTTCTTCTTGTGGGAGATCTTGGCCATTTTTTTTGAAGGAAGCAAAATCATACACACTTCTTTTTAGTACTTAAAATGAACCCCTAAATCATACTTAAATCCATTAAAAACTAAAAATTTGCAAAAAAAAAAAAAAAAAAGCCTTTTAACAAGTGAAACTAAACCAATTCAATCATTTGCATCCTTGCAACATCAAGGTTTTAGATGCATTCATGCAAAGTTAGGAACACTTCATTTTTGGAAATTTAAAAAGAACTTCAAGTTTCCATTTCAAAAGGTTCAAAATCAACACTAAGTGCACACTAAAATCTAAATCAAACTCAAAGCATCAATCAAGGATAAAATGAACCTCATTTGCAAATATTTTAAAGTTCTTTCAAAAATCTCATGAAAACTAAGAGTCCTAAATGGTTGCCAAAAATTTTTCTAAAAGCTTTGTTATTTGTTCCAAACAAATGTCTTGTTGCAAAATCTTGAATGTTTCTTAGGTTTTTCATGCATCAAAATAATCTAGGAATATCATTTTTGGGCTTAAAATATGCAAACTAGAACACAAAATCTTGAATGAAAACCAAAGTCCAAAGAGTCATTTTCACTTTTGAGTCCAAAATAATCTTGAATGATCTAAGGTTAAAACAAAGCACTTCAAAGTTCTTAAAACAACACACAAAATCTCAATCTTGAATGCTCAAAGGAAAAAACTTGAATGTTTAATAACTTGTCTTTGAATGCATGTTGCTAAACACACTCTTGAATGCCATGGATTAAAATCAAATTTTCCTTGAATGCATGATTAAAACAACAAATCCAATCTTGAATGCCAAGGATAAATTAACCATTGCAATATGAAACACTTCATTTGGAGCTTCTAAAATTGAACAAAACAAATCTCTTTTCCACATGCAATTTAGGTAAAGTTTGATTTTTGGATATTTAAGAAACTTTGTTAAGTTAAATACAAATTTGGAAAAATCAATTTGAGTAGTTCCTTGGACTCACCTCTTTTTTAATCACCCATCAATTCAACCATTGGTTGCAATCTCAGTGCCATTTATGGAGATGGGTCTACCTGAAAAAGGTGTTAAATGTTCCACAATCTAACTCACTCACTTGGTCTTTACGTTTGCTTTAACTTTATCAAAAAATTTAAATGACCAAAACTCTAGATTAAATCAATCACACTTCAAGTTTGGGCACTAAAATTGAACAACTATTGATGTGGAGGGCCTCCGGGTGTGCGCTTGACAAATCAAGTCTCACACATCTTTGCTTTGGGCTTAAAACAAAATCACACCAACTCTTGAATTTTTTAAAGGAAATTAATCGATACTTGACATGGAGGGCCTCTGGGCGCGCGAGTTTTCTTTTGTTGACCCTAACTCTTCTTCTTGTTTGCATTCTTCGATCGATTTACTTTTGTTGGTGCTTCAAGTTCAAATTGAACATTGTCTCTTAAACATGAGTGCTTGCAAAGTCTAGATTAGCACACATAAGAGTTAGTTGGTAAAAGAACAAGCATGTTTTTTTTTTAGCCCAAGGTCATCCAAGTCTTCTCTCCCCTTGTCGTCTTTCGAGGCCATCTTGGGTGCATAAGATTAGGATTTAAAACCTTATTTCTTTTTAGGAGGCCTGCTTGAGGATTTTATCACCCCTTGCACAACCTCAACTCCAGTGTTCTGGTAGAGTATAAGAATCGGGAGGTGAATCGAAAGACACTTGTCTTGGAATCAAGATTTTTGTCACTCGGGCTAAGCCTCAAGGAACTTTATACCCTTGAGAAGTGAAAGAGGAGAAGTGGGTTACCGCTCCTCTCGGCTGTGTGGCATCTTGTTGGTTTCATCTATGAATTTGGGCCTCATGTACCTTTGGGTATATTGAGGACTCCCTAGCTAAACCAACTGTTAGCCTTGTAGACAACCATCTAGAGTGTTAATGTGTTTGAAGTGACTGATTGAAACATTTGTAAAACATACACACTCCTCAGTGCAAGCATCACATTCTGAGAATCAAAAACTTCTATCTGGTTGTTCCTATCTATTTCTTGCCTTTTTATTTGTTGAATGAATGTTTGCCAAACTTGGTCAATCCTAGCTTAGGGTACACTTAGCGTAGTCACTGCCTATTCTAGAAGTTGAACAAGTTGAAGCAACAAAGTTAAACTCAAACGATCTCAGGCATACCAAGAACTTTCAACCAAGAGAAAGGAACTAACACCAAGTCTTTGAATTGCCAAACTCCACAAAGCAGAGGATAAAGGTGCCAACGAAGCACTTCAAGAGTCCTAGTTAGAGCGCACCATCAAATTTAGCCAACATCCTAGAGTTAATCCTGCTTATGCCTTACCAATTAGGCATGATTTCTATGATTAGACACCCTTGTTTCTCCGCACCTTCTTGGATAAGCTTAACCTTAGAGTCATCTTTGTAGAAAAATTAGCCATCTTAGGTTATCCCCTTAAGCATTATTAGCTCATCCATCTCATTTAGGACCAAACCATCTAGCCAGCAATCCAAAATCTTCACATCCAAGCTTTCAAAAATTGTTGTCACCTTGCTAAAAGTTTGCCATTCCTAAAATCTTTCAAAACCACCAATTTCACCAAGGTTATCCCTTTGAAAAAGCTTTGTCTAGGGTAATCTAGCTTTGCCACTTATTATCCGTCATCACCTTGAGCTAAAGGTTGGGATCCGCAAGTGGTCAATCTCGTGTTCTTCCTAAAGGATCATCAGTCTATCCTTAAGTTGACACAATCACCACCAAGCTTGTACATAGGAAAGCAGACCTTTTGTGCTTTGGCAACATATCTTTGAAGTTAGAATCCCCAACCCAATCCTCCTTAGGTTTTTTTATATAGCTTTGCCTCAACCTAGGAAATCATTTGCATAGAAAAGTCTTTCTCCCTTTTGCATCCACCAACATTTGTTGCATCTCATCCGTAGGAGCATTTTTCATGCCACCCATCACTCGCTTAGCCAAGAAGAAAGAAACAATGGAGCCCTATCATTTGGATCAAACAACCTCACCCCCCTTGAGCACTCAGCCATCCTTTAGCCTAGAGAAAGCTATGCCATCATCTACTGACATTGAAGCTTTCATGAACCAACCAGGAAATGTAGTATTGGTAAACACCATTATAGACAAGAACAAAGAGACAATCATGGCTAATTTTCAAAGGGACAATGTAGGAACCTTTAACTTTGGAATACCCCGTCCATTATCAGATCCATCTCACCCGTTGTTTGGGTAGCTTCCACCACCCATAGGCTCTTATGATCCAAATTATCCACAATATATGCCAAAAGAAGAGCCTCCAGCCAACCCATATGATCCAACAGACCCAAACATACCATCATCCACCCAAGTTGAAATCTCCATGCCGCAAGCCAACCAAGCCACCACCACTCCATCCTTGGTTCATACCTCTTCGCTTCAAATCCTCTTTACCCAAAACACCTCACCGTTCATGCCCTTCACTATTGTTGCTGCTGCTCCCCAACCCAGCCTTCGAAATCCACCCATCTCCCAAATCAGTGCTAGCATCTTTTGCCAACCTCAGCAATATACAACAGGGATGCTGCCCATGGGGCCAAGTAATCAACCTTTCATCACCCCTAGCTTTTTCACCACAGCCTAAAGCACAATCCCATCATTTCCATTAGGTCTTGGGAGCTCAGTGCCATCAGCCACAAATCCACAAGCTACTACCCTCACTCCACAAAGCTATCGAACCCCACAAGCCACTACCAATGTTTTGCCTAGCTCTCAAGTGACCCAAGCTCCCGCCACCACTCTACGAAGCTTCCAAATTCAGCCACCAAGCTATCAAACCCCATCAATTCCATTTCCTAGCTTTCAATTCCCACCACCTCCACCACCAACTAATCCATTACCTCCTATTACCAACTACTTTTCGATGCCACTTCTAGGAGGTAACCCACCAATCCAGCCAACCACCAATTATTTGCAAGTACCATCCCAAATGGGGGCGTAGCCCACATACCTTGGTCAAACCCCACAAGCCCCCCAATCCTTTCCCCAAGCTTCACAACCATCTTATACCTTACCTCCAGAAAGCAATTCATTTAACCCACAGCCAGCTTATGCTCCTCAATCCCAACCTCAAATCCCATTTCAACAGCAAGCCTCGCAGCACATGCAACACTATGTGCCACCTCCCCCTCAGCAAACCATCATCCACCATGCAGCTACCCAAACAATGTACAATCCCTATCAGCAAATCCCTTACAGCCATCCATATTCAGTAGCCCCATCTAGTGCATACCTACCTCAAGGCACTCCTACATTGGGGGCACCCCAACCATCACCCATTAATTCAAAATGGGAAGCCATGAAAACAGCTTTGAAGAACATCCAAGAGGGAAATGATCCAAAAAATTTCAAGTTTAAGAATGTGTGCCCTTACCCATTTTACAGAGCCATTACCATGACACCATTCCCCAAGCATTTTGAGACACCCAAATTTGACAAATTTAGAGGAAAAGGAGACCCTATCACACATATCAAAGAATTTTACATACACTACCAAGAAGTGGCATATGATGATGTCTTCCTCTTGCATCTCTTTCCCAAAAGCTTGGCCAGACCAGCTCTTGAATGGTTTTATAGAATCCCCTATGGCACAATTAAAAATTTTGCTGAATTATCTGAGGCATTTGTAGCCCAATATGCCCATCTTGTTGAAATAGAGCTACCAGTAGTTGATCTTGTCCACACCAAGTAAAAAGGTGGAGAAAGCCTTCCCGAATATCTACAAAGATGGCAAACCCTTTCCACCCACATATCTTGCACCTTGCCAGAGCGCCATTTGGTGATAATGTTTATTGATAATGCCCATCCTAGCTTGGCTCACCACATGACCATGAACTATTTGCAGACCTACAAAGATATCAAAGAGAAAGGAATGATTCTTGAGCAAGGACTCATTGAAGACGGTGTGGTCAAGATTTACAAGGAAGCCAATCAAAATCAATCACATTCCAATGACAAGTCTAGGTATTGGAACAAAAACAAGCATGTTGCAATAGATGGCGTCACTGACACCAGACATGTGAATATTGTTGGTCCTTCTCACAACCAGTCCAACCCACCCTATCAACCAAACAATCAGCAAGCTATCAACTACCAACAGTAGGATAACCACAGCTATCAAAACCACAATCCAAGACCAAACTTTCAAGGGTCTAGAAATCAAGCTAATGCCATCAATGTAGCAGCAGGACAAAAGCCCAGATTCCAACCTACAGCTAGAAACTATACACCGCTTGGTGAGCCATTGGATGTCATTTTTGAGAAATTAGTTAAGGAAAACCTCATCAAATTTCCTCCTACCCAACAAATTGACCCAAGCCAATCCAAAGCTGCATGGTACAAAGACAATGAGTACTGCAAATTTCATAGGGTAAAAGGTCACACTACCCTCAGATGCATGAAACTGAAAGACTATGTGCAGGACCTCATTGATCGAAAGGAAATCACTTTTGGTGCCCAAACCTCTCCCAATGTAGGCTTACAGATCTATCAAAATGCTTTTCCTCCTCACAACAATCAAAATCCTAGAAAAGAACCTATCCAAACCAACAACAACAACACCAAAAACTGTTAGCCAAACCAACAGCATGGGAGAACAATGACCACACTTCATCCTATATAGACTATGGTAGCCTTATAGGTTGTATATATGAGAAAGAGCCTTCTGTCAATGTTATCAATATCTAAGGACCAAACAATGAGTGTGCAGTCACCACTCGAAGAGCCCAATTTAACATCGCAGGCCCATTCATTTCACCAGCACCATCAGCTCCATCAAAAAGCTAGTACAATATCTTGGAACACCTTGGGAACATGCTAGCCCAAATCTCCATTTTAGACCTTCTCGCACTAGTCCTATGTACAAGAACATCCTTGACAGTGCTCTCATAGAATCCTGTGTCCCTTCTGATATCAATGCTACTAATTTTCATAATCTTGTTGGACACCTTTCATCCTCATGTGCCCTATCATTCAAACCCACCGACATACCCGTGGTCGAGCCAGATCACACCCTTTCGCTTTGCATAGCCATCATGGTATCCAATTTTGCTGTGAAAAGAGTAATGATATATAATGGATCAGCCTTAATTATTTGCACCCTAAAATTCATAAAAAAAGCTGGGTATATTGAGGTAGATATCATCAGTGAGGTTATCACCATCAAAGCTTATGACAACTTGGAAAGAACCACAGAAGGAACTATTTTGCTACCAATCAAGGTTGGGCCAGTCATCCAAGAAACACTCTACCATATTATTGATCTAAACCTACCATTCAACATCCTCCTCGGTCACCCATGGATTCATGCCATGAAAGCTGTTCCATCCACTTACCATTAGTGCATCAAATTTCCTCATCAAGGCACTGAGGTAACCATCCATGCCGATCCAGAACCCTTTGCTTACTGCAGTGCGGTTGAAGCTTCATATACAAACCATTGCCCTAGAAAAGATATCGATACATTCATCACCAACTCATCCCACACTTGTAATGACCTAGAAACCATCCTCACCTCTACCTTGTCTACAGTGAAGATCAATAACAAGGGCTGTGGAGAGTATAGTCTGTCGAATGCATTTGCTGTCAGGGCACTGCCACTTGATCCACATGCCCATGGATGACTGACATATCACAAAGCTAAGGAGATTCCACCTCCTCGATACAAACAGTTTGGCCCAATAACCTTTGTATCCTTGAAAATCCCTCTTCATGAGGAGCTCACTCCAGATATCAACAATTGGTTACATAAGGATGCACCTCAAAGGAATCAGGCATGCCTTGATCACTTTAGCTAGAAGTATCCCCAAGAACATAAGCTCATCACTGACAAATGGAACTATCAAGGTGGCGGTCTAGGACCAGAAGAAAGAGGCATGTAGTGCCCCATCGACGCACACAAGTGGGAATCGAAGTCAAGTCTTGGCTTTGGCATACCCACAACTGAGGGCACCAATACAGACAGTCACACTTTTTTGAACATTCACCGTGACCTTGTCGAAATCGAAGACATTCCTGAGGAAGTTGAAAAGAGAGCCTACAACGATATCCTAGACCAAACCTCCCTTGGAGACTCTGTTCTCTAAGAACTATCCATCCACCTCATTGACCTACCACTCACCCATCCACAACTCATAGATTGGGACCAACCAAGCATCATACACATTGATGAGTTCACATCAGAGGAAGCGCTTCTAAGATTCATGGGAGCTAAAACACCTCACAAGAAAATCAACCCAGATTCTGCCTATATCTACAAGCTAGATCCCAAGGGATATTTTGGAGAAAATCCCCAACCTAGTTCCGATACACCCAAAACTGGAACTAAGGTGATTCTAAGACTAGCTAAGGCACCGAAGAGAACCCCTTAGCGAGAACATCCAGAGCCACAAGTAGAACATGAGGATTTAGCATTACCTCCTCAAGATAATCGACCAGAGATATCTTGTATTCTAATTGAGGATACTAGGGACGTAAACATCGGTTCTTCAAAGATCCCTAGGCTTGTTCACATTGCTGCATCCCTATCACAAGACCAAGCTGATCTCCTCTTTGAGGTCTTAAGAGAGAACATTGGCCAATTTTCATGGTCATATCAGGACATGCCAGGGCTTGATCCAAAGCTTGTAGTTCATCATCTTGCAGTCAATCCACAAATCAAGCTCGTCAGACAAAAGCTTAGAAAAATGCACCCCAAGGTGGCATTACTGGTCAAAGCTGAGTTAGAAAGAATGTTAGCTGCTAAGGTTATCCGACCTATCGACTATTCAGAGTGGATCTCCAACATGGTCCCCGTCACTAAGCCTTCTGCTGACATCAGAATCTGCACTGATTTTAGAGATCTTAACAAAGCTTGTCCAAAAGATGATTTTCCCTTGCCCAAAAAAGATATGATTGTAGATCTTACAGATGGACATGAAATTTTGTCCCTCATGGATGGATTTTTTGGGTATAATCAAATCAAGATTTCAGAAGAGGATCAACATAAGACATCATTCACTACCCCTTGGGGAACCTTTTGCTATAACATGATGCCTTTTGGCCTAAAGAATGTTGGGGCTACCTATCAAAGAGCTATGACAACCATCTTTCATGATCTCATCCATAACATTTTGGAGGATTATTTGGATGATATCTTGGTCAAATCTCATACCTTCATGGATCATCTTGTTGACCTGGAGAAAGTCTTTGATAGTTTAGCCAAATATCATCTCATGCTGAATCCCAAGAAGTGTGTCTTCGGGATCACATCTGGCAAGCTTCTAGGCTTTATAGTGTCTAAACGAGGTATAGAGATCGACCCCAAGAAGGTCAAGGCTATCTTAGACATGCCTCCTCCCCAGACACTACGACAGCTTCGCTCTCTTCAAGAAAAGCTTCAATCCATCCAGCGCTTCATCTCCCAGCTTGCAGTTAAGTGTACACCATTTTCACATTTACTAAAGAAGGATAAGAACTTCAAGTGGGATCCTTTATGTCAGCGCACCTTCGATCAACTCAAGCAGTATCTCACCAATCCCCCTATCTTGGTTCCACCAGTTCCTGGTCATCCCCTAATTTTGTACATATCAGCAATGCCTACTACTTTAGGGGCACTTTTAGCACAGCTCGATGACTACGACAGAGAAAGAGCCATCTACTACATCAGTAGAACCCTAGTTGGTTATGAACTCAATTATACTCCTATGGAAAAAGCTTGTTTGGCAGTTGTTTTCTCAACTCAAAATTTTTGCCATTACATGCTAAGTCATACCATCCTACTAGTCTCCAAGATTGACCCTCTCAAGTATATGCTCTCCAAAACAACACTTATAGGCTGTTTGGCCAAATGGGTTATGCTCCTTAGTGAATTTGACATCCAGTATGTGGACAGAAAGGCAATCAAAGGGCAAGCTATAGCATATCACCTAGCTGATGCACCTCTAATAGATGCTTATCTATTGATCACAGAATTTCAGATGAACATATCTATCTAATTGAAGAACAACCCCCATGGAAACTTTATTTTGATGGCTCATACACATCTCATGGATCAGGGGTAGGAATATTGTTGGTCACACCTCAAGGAGATTACATTCCAAAAGCCTTCAAGCTACAATTCCCTAGCACCAACAATATAGCTAAATATGAGGCCCTCATAGTAGGATTAAAGATAGCTGCAGAATGGAACATTGTTGAGCTAAAAATCTTTGGTGATTCTCAGCTCATCATCAAGCAAGCCCTAAATGAATATCAAACCAAAGATGAAAAGCTATTACCCTACAAAGAGCTAGTTGATCAGCTAACCCAACATTTTACAAGGCTTCAGTTTACACAAGTGCCTCGAATATAGAACAAAGCAGCAGATGCTATGGCTACTATAGGCTCACTCTTGGAAATTCCCCAAGCAGCTACACAGTATGAGTTTTTAGTGGAGCATCTCCTCACACCCGCCTATGCGAATGAGGATTCAAACTGTGTTTGTATCTTAGTTGGTCCCCAATCCCCTTGGTACCATGAGATTCACACTTACCTTAACGATGGTATCATATCCCCTCACCTCACACATACCCAACACCAGAACCTCATCCAAAAATCAGCCCGCTATGTTATCATAGGCAATACCCTATATCGTCAGGCTTATCACGATACTCTCTCTCGATTTTCAGACCAAAATGAGGCCGCGATGGTGTTAAAGGAAGTACACTCTAGACTTTGCAGTGCCCACATGAGTGGTATTGTCCTAGCGCAAAAAATCCTTAGAGCAGGCTACTATTGGCCTACCATTGAAGAAGACTCCTGTGACTTTGTTAGAAAGTGTCTCCCATGTCAGCAACATGCAGATCTTGTGCACGCTCCAGCACAGGATCTACAGCCTATTGCACCACCTTGGCCTTTCGCTGTTGGGGCCTTGATCTAGTTGGAACTATCACACCCCTCTCATCTAATGGACATAAATGGATAATAATAGCTATAGACTATTTCAATAAATGGGTGGAAGCATTCCACCTAGTCTCAGCTACAGGAGTTTAGGTCTCCAAGTCCATCTTGTACCACATTGTTTACCACATTGGCATCCCATCCACCATCTTCACTGACCATGGAGGTAACTTTGAAAATCTCAACATGGAAGAATTATGCACTTCCCTCCACATCCATCAACACTTTTCTAGCCCATATTTCCCACAAGGTAATGGCTAGGCAGAGGTAACTAACAAAACCCTCCTCAAAATCCTAAAGAAAGGTCAATGATTTTGGCCGTGATTGGCACCTACAAATAAATCCAACCCTATGGGCCTATCGAACTTCCTTTTGTACATCCATAGGCACAAATCCATACTCCCTAGTCTATGGTGCTAAAGTGGTACTACCTATAGAGGTTGAACTTCCCTCCTTGCACATATCTTTGCAAGGGCAAATATAAGATGAAGAATACAGAGTAGCTCGACTCACCTAGCTAGATCTCTTAGACGAGAAGCGACAACAAGCCTATGATCATCTCACAGTCTATCAAACTCATCTCAAAACAAATTTCAACAAGAAGGTGCTTCCATGACACTTTCAGCCAGGTGACATGGTCCTCAAAGAAAACATGAAAGTCCAAGCAGATCGAGAAAAGAAAGGCAAGTTTGAACCTACATGGCTTGGTCCTTATGTTGTATCTGCTTCCTTTGGCTCTGGAGCCTATCAGCTATCTACACCAGAAGGAGAACTCTTGAATGATCCTACTAACATCATTCATCTTAAGAAGTTCTATGCTTGAAAATCCTTGGTATACCCAGCTTTTGAAAAATACAAAAAAAAAATAGTAAAGATAAATATGCATCCAATGGTGAAAACTTGGCAATTCAAGCGACTTGGATAGGTACCTTGGTGAAAACCTGATAATTCAGGCACCTTGTGTACTAAGACTAATCCATTATCTATCGCTATCCTATCCCTCATCCATTCACCCACCATCCCATTAAACACCTGCTTGTTCCCTTGGTGTTCCAACCAAATATCCAAAATCTAATGGAGCTTGTAAATACCTCCTATACAGCTTGTAAAATCTTGTAGCTCAGCTTGTAAAATCTTGTACCAAAGCTTGTATTATACCTTGTAAATCTTGTTCCATACCTTGTATATCCGAATCTTGTCCAAATTTTGTACCATATTCCAGCCTATAAATAATCTTGTATCCTAGCTTGTATACTATCACGTGCACACACAAAACCCCATTTTCACTTAAGCTTTTCGCAAACCATCTACCTATCCACCTATCACCTATTATAGACATCCCATCCTTCACAAACATTTCCATCACACAAAAACCAAAACATGAACAAACTTGTACATTTGTAACATATCTTGGTCCATCAGCTTGTACATCCTCTTTAGCTTAGTAGCATTGTATCTACCTAGCGTTCATGTCAGTTCATCCTTGATCAGCATCTTGCCCCCATTAGACCTCTTGGTTAGCTATTCCAATGCATCCTTTAGCTATATTTCCTGTCACCAAAGTGTTATCTTTCTTAGTTCAGCTTGCTAGATGCATCACTCATCCAAATCCACCAGCTTAGGTGCTCTCCAATAGGTCCTTGTAGGATATAGCTTTCCTCATGTCTGATCTTGGTCCGTTAGTACCTCGTCCTACCCATCTCGTCGGCAAATGGTTCTCTTTTGGATTTTCCCTTTCTTTTGATTTGGACTCTTCCCTATTGGGTCTTGAAATATCTTTTCCAAGAAATCTCCTTGTTCCCTCCTCAAGGTTTCCACGATCTTCCATATCATGGTATACTGCAAATGGGGCAATCAGAGTGTAAGGTCTTGATCATGTCTTTTTCTTGTTTTCTTTTCTGCTTGTGGGTTACCCAATGTCGTTTCCACACAGCTTTCTCTGCGATTCATGTGTGATATTGGGGCAATCCTTGCGTGTTTGTTTTGATTCAGTTCGTCAGTCCTCTGGAGAGTTGGTGAACACACCTTGATGTTCTTGGTAACCTTGGCAATTAACCAACAATCCTATAGAAAATCTAGTGCTCAACTACATGGTGGTACTTCTCTTTGAAGTATCCCCCTGCTCAAAAAGCTTCAATGGTTTTCCTTCATCTCCATTATCCCCCATCCATATCCAAGATCCATCTCTCCTACCCCAGCTTATGCATCAGCATCTCTTTGAATCACTCCTCACCTTTAGCTTTAAGGATCCACAATCCTAGTCTTAGGGATCCACCAATCCAAATCAATCCACCAAGCCTCATCTTTCGAGATCCACAATCCTAGTCCTAGGGATTTCTGAAACCCATCTTCTGGCAATCTGACTCTTTCAAATCCTATTGCATCGGCTTTATAATCCCCTCATCCATCTCCCTATCCTGGATTCCTTTTTATAGCACTCCACTCCTTCATCCTCCACCTTCCCTAAAGTCTTAAGCTTGCTTCCTCTTGTGCATCTGATTCTCCTTTATCATTCTCCCATAATGAGAGTTTGAGCTAATTCAACCCCTTCTCTTTGCCAATCTGAGTTTCCTTGCTCATTCGAGATTCTTGTACCTTTCAAGACGCCATCGAGCCTCACTTTATCTCGCTACTGCCTTCTTGAGGGGATATCTCATAGTCCATTCTCTCCTCTTCTGTTCTAGCCTTGGGCATCTTATTTTCTTATCTTTGATGCCATGCCACTTGTGGCATCACATTAAAGAGGGGCAAAATGTAGACACCTAAAAACCTTTAGAAAATAAAGTATATTTATTTTCTGAAAAATTCCTGATGACATCATCATTTATTAATTAATTTATTTATTTTTATGCCATTAAATCCCTTTATCTTAATTAAAAATATTTAATTAAGGAATCCCTCCCAAAAAATTTTAAATCTTATTTAAACATTATTTCCTTATTTATTAATTATTTAATTAATAAATTGACCAAAAAATCCAAAATAAATAAAAAATTTATTTTTTGCCCAAAACTTGGCCAATTTCCTTAAGACCACTAACCTCTTCCAAAATCTTCTAATCCTTCTTTAATTTTGATTAAAGGCTAATCCCATCATTTCCTACCACTAATCCCAACTCAAAGTATTTAATTAAGATTAAATATTAATCTTCATGTTTATTAAAAAAGTTTTAATAAATATCTCCTCAACCCAAACCCTTTAAATAGATAAAACTTTATTTATTTCCTCAAAATCAAATTTATCCTCATCCTAAGAAGTTCTAGACTCTTCTAGAAAGTCTTCATCCTCATCCTCAGAAATTCTAGACTATTCTAGAGAGCTTCTCAAAGCCACTCAACAAGAGAGCTTCTCATTGAGAGAGTCCATTAATGGATAATATTCTCAATTGAGAGTTCATCTTAGTCTATCTTGAAGTTTATGAATTTTGTTTAGTTTGTAGAAATTTTAGACTATTCTAGAAAGTCTTTATCCTCATCCAAAGTCTAGACTCTTCTAGAAGATTTCTTTAAACCTAATCCTAATCCCCTCCTAACCTTGTCACATTCTCTAAAAATGGGTTAAGACTTACTAACCCAAGCCAGAGTTAACAAATATCTCCTCCTTCACGCACCCTCATTAAATGCCATCTAGTTGCCTATCCCTAAGCTAATCCTAAACCATCCTAATCCATCCTCTAATCATTTGCACAATCCTAAGAAATCTTACAACCTTCCTAATCAAACCCAAGTCAAAATTCCTCTCATCTCCTTCAAAATATCCCAACCATAAAACTTTATGAAGCCCACTAGGCCATAAATGACTCTTCCAAGCCCTTTTATTGCTCTTACAAGCCATTATGAGGGTCTTTATGAAGATTTTATCCCTTGAGCCTCCTTTTTTGACTCATCCTTCCCCTTTCCTCCATCCTCTCACCTTGTTTCATGTGTCACTCCCTGATTGGCTGTAAGGAAGCACAATTCATGTGCTCTCCTCTCATGCAATCTGAGCGTTCCATGAGCTTTTTCCCATCCTTGCATCTTAGCCCTCAATCCCTCAAGCCTCTTGCCTATAAATTGGATCCTTCCCCTTTGCAAAATAACACAATCCATGAAGTAAATTCATAATTCCATTTTAAGAAGCCATTTTACATCAAAACCATACACTCACAACCAAATTCCAACTCCATTTGAAGCCCTTTTTGAAGCATAAGCTTGAGCATACATCCTATCTATTTAGACAAAACCACTCAACAAGAGAGCTTCTCATTGAGAGAGTCCATTAATGGCTCATATTCTCAATTGAGAGTTCATCTTAGTCTATCTTGAAGTTTATGAATTTTTTTAGTTTGTAGAAGCTTTATTTAAATTTGGTTTCTATTAGCATACTAACATTTCTCATATATAGTTAGAGCTCCAACTATTTCAATATGTTTAGTTGTGATAGTTGACTATGCATAACCTCCAAGTCCTCCTAGATTTAGTTTCATCAAAATTTGTCATGTAGGAAAATTTTCCTAGTTTAACTTGGGCACCTTCTTTCTATGCATCTTGATCTTTAGCTTCAAGTAGCTTCAAAGATTTTCATTAATAAGTACTTAGCACTCTAATACAAATTTTTGGAATAATTTTGAATAACTAAGAGGAGGGGTGAATTACTTATCCAAGGTCCAATTGTATAAATAAAACTTTTCAATACTCAAAAAATACATGTGCATGCATTGATTAGATCATCAGATATCTAAAACCTTAGTATATTACTATACTAGGTTAGATGAACTTTGAAGAAATGTAAACATGAAATACCAAAAGTTTTATCACATAATTTGACACAAGGATTTAATGTGGAAACCCAATTTAGAGAAAACTACCAATAACATACTACCAATTTTTACTCTTCTAAAATGAGCCATGTGAGGAGTTAACCTTGTTAAAGGTTACAATATTTACTGTCAAATGTGACCTTTATTAAAGGATTTCAATCACCATGTTAGGAGTGAGCCTTATTAGAGGACTTTAGAACATTTCATTAGAATGCCACCTGATTAAAAGATTTACTTATGACTGTTAGGCCAAATTTAAACCAAAGGATTTTTCTAGACTAATACAATTTCTAGAATGTAATAGTAGGACTTGATCTGATAATAAAAGAACTCACTTATAGATTAAATATCTTTCATTCAGCTCTACGTTTGGTTTGGCATTCATTCCCCAAGTCATCTCTAATCTCTTGTTCACCCTTCAAGCCTTCACATCCTTAATCCTTCATCATTAGTATCCCAACTATAGGTTCATTCCTTTAACCACCATATGAAGCAACACCTCCAAACTTCCTTGTCTATCACTAGTTAACACTCTAACACTTTGCTTCCAGTTTGTTATCTCCTTATCTAGAAAATTTTGATCTTTTGTCACTTCATCACAATCATCCATCTTAGGCTTAGGCCAAATTGAGTGAATCTACCTTGTTTTCCATTTTTTCCCTCTAGAAAATTCTCTTACAATCCTCTTCAAATTCATCTTCAAATGATTCATCTTAAATTCTATGCCACTAGATCATCCTACTTATCTTCAACACACTTCACACAATTTAAGAAATTAACTCTATTGGCTCAGATTTAGTCAAATCTTTCATCGAACTCATTATACTATCACTCAAAAATAACATAATGTTTTCTCAGCAATAGCTATCTTATGATCCTTAGTCAACATTAGGGTGCTTAGCATACACTAAGTCTTTCTAGTGTTTAAAAAATAATAAATGTCCTTTTCTCATCCCATATAGATTATTTTTTATTGCAACTAACTTATTGGTTAGCCTAAACTAAATGATTGGCTTCCATTATTTTCTTGGTCATGCTTGGGAGACACATTTCTTTCCTTAGTCTTCTTCTTGTCTTTGCTAAAGAATCCTTCCATTGTAGCCTTAAGTAGATAAGTAATACATTATATCATCAAAGTCTTATTTGGTATTAGTGCTATTCTAAATGATATAACTCAACCTTTCTCTAGGAACTATTTTTATCCTTTTTTTCAAAGCCTCTTCATAAATCAATTTAAATGATGGCATTCAGACCAAAGTTAGCAATTTTTTTACTAGCAAGTAGCAAGTTTGACATTAGTGACAAAATAATGATTGTTCTATGATAGGTTTCTACAATATCTTTCTTTTCTATACGTCAACAATCATTTTTTTAATAGATGCGTCATGTAATGAAGAACTTGAAGACAATAGTACATTCATCTATGTAGATGATGATGCTATAAGAACTCAAAATGAACACACAAGTCAAAATGAAAGTGCCCATCAGACCAAAAATGATAAAATGTAAATGCAAATTACCAAACAATAGAGAGTGGGTATCAAGCAATAGAGTAAAGATGTCGAGTCATAGAAAGGGAATGCCAACCATTAGACAGTGAATCCCAAGCATTCTAAACCTGAACTAGAACCAAAAGAAGAAAGAGGAACTGTGCAAGAGATTTTTTTTACAAATGAACTTGAAGAAGAACAAGGAAGAAAGCTACTTAAATTAGCAAAATATGTGAGAAGACATCATAAACACAATTAAATCATTGGAGATGCCAAATCAAGTGTGATTATAAGGAGGAAACTCAAAGGTGGCATATAATTATAATGTGAGTTTGAGCCTAAAATAATAAAAGATTCTTTAAACAATGATGATTGGAAAAAAGCTATGAATGAAGAAATTGACTAGATTGAGAAGAACAATACTTGGAATTTAGTGCCAAGTCCTAAAAACCATACTTGGAAATTGACTAGATTGAAAATAAAAATACTTGGAACTTAGTGCCAAGTCCTAAGAACAATCAGAATGAAAATGTTGAAGTAATAAGAAACAAAGCAAGATTAGTATGCAAGGGTTACACACCTGAAGGAGTTAACTATGGAGAAACTTTTTCTCCTGTGGCTAGACTTGAAGGAGTCAGAATTCTACTTGCATACTCAGCTTACATGAATTTTTAGGTATATCGAGTGGATGGTAAATCTACATTTTTAAATGGAATACTCCAAGAATAAGTATACATTGAACAACCTGAGGGATTTGACAATCCAGACAAGAGGAACATGGCATGTAAACTGAACAAAGCCCTTTATGGATTAAAACAAGCACCAAAAGCATTGTATGAAAGGTTACATAACTATTTAGTGAAAATTGGTTTTGAGAGGACAAATGATAACAACAATCTATATTTGAAGAATGGTAAGAACAATGAAGTACTATTATCAGGCATATTTGTTGATGATATCATATTTGGAGGAAGAGAAGCAATATGTAAATCATTTTGTCCTAAAATTGAAAAGGAATTTGAAATGTCTATGTTTGGTGAAATCAAATTCTTTTTTGGATTACAAGTACATCAAATGAAGTTTGGTATTTTCATTTAAAAGACCAAATACGTCAAGGAAATATTGAATACTTTTGGTAAGGAAAATTCAAGGCTAGTGTGCATACCTATGTCTACAAGACATAAGATATCTAGGAATGATGATTCTACTGATGTGAACTAGACCTTATACATATCCATGATAGAAAAATTGCAATATTTTTTTCACAACAAACCAGATATTGCATTGGTAGTTAGACTAGTTGCTAGATTTTTAGCAAAACCTAAAAAAAATTATACATGATGGCTATAAAATTGATGATGAGATATCTAAAAGGTACACAAGACTATGGATTAGATTACAAAAGAAGTATGAGTGCTATACTTTCTTTGTTTGTCAGTTTTCCTTTTGCATTACCTTTACCCAATGGGGTCTATGTGATCTAGGAAAGGTTGGGATGTGTTCTATTGTCCTCCTAATGAGAAGTTAAGTGTTCCACATTTCATTATCTTCCATCTTTCCCTAAAAATTCACATCCCATAGTTTCTAAGCTTTCAAGCCCTTGAGCGAATTAGATCAAGTGCAAATCTAAAGGATGAAAGCATGACAATAATTAATAGGTCATGAAAATGATTTTATTGTGCCAAAAGGCCTGCGAAGGTGTGGATAGAACCTTGAGTGAGTCTCATTAAAATTTGTGGTTATTAGATCAAGTACTATGAGGGAACATGGATCCATGGGGTTTTAGCTGCATATTCATGGAAATGAGGTTGTTTAGTTCTTTTTATGAAGCTATATGAAATTGAGCCAAATATTAGTTCAAATGATCAAATAGTGAGAACATGATGTTGAAAGAACCACTAAAATACTCATAAATAGTAAGGCATGCTCAAGATCTAGGTTTAAAGCCATCAGATTGTAGTAAAAGGTTGAATGTTGTTTGTTGTGCTTTAGTAAAAGAAATATTATTAAGAGAGGGATTTTTCATCCCAAGGTAATGAAAAAGGCTACTTTTCTATGGACTTTGAGGATAGAAAGTCAAGTTACCCTAAAACTAATATATTCTTTAGAGATGCCCAAAGGATACTTCTAGAGAAGTTAGTGTTGGAAATATGATCCTATTATCCTTCTAAGGGTGTCCCAACTCTTCCAAAAAGAACTAAAGCCGTATCATCTCCTTGGCTTCCTCTGTAGCAAAAACATACTCTTCCTTTTTAGTGGATAAAGCATTAACCTTTTGAAACCTAGAAACCTAGCTCACTACTACTCCACCAATAGAAAATACATAACCTATAGTACTCCACCTGGTATCAATATCCCTTGCAAAATCTGAGTCAACATATCCCTATAAATAAGTAGTAGAGCCCCCAAAATATAGACACTTACTGGATGTTCCTCTCAAATATCTAATAATCCATTTAACTGCAATCCAATGCTCAAGCCCTGGATGAGTCATATACTTCCTAATCGCTCCCACTACATGTGCAATATCTGGTCTTATACATACCATTGCATACATCAAGCTTCCTATAGATGAAGCATAAGGTACCTTGGACATCTTATCCTCCTCTTCTTGTGTCTTGGGACACATTTTATTATTCAACTTCAAATGACCAAGTAAAGGTGTGCTTATAGCTTTAGCATTCTCCATATAGAAACGTTGCAACACCTTCTCATGATAATTAGCCTAAGATAAAGTCAACTTAGTGTTCTTCCTATCTCTACAAATTTTCATACCAAGGATTTTTTTTCTACCCACAAATCCTTCATAGAAAATACATGTGTTAATTGGCATTTTAGCTCCTTAAGTGATCAATGTGAGACCCATCTACAAGCATATCATTTTGGACCTAGTAGAACTTATGTTAATCCATGTTTAACATTTTGGACCTAGTAAAATTTGCTTTGAATGAATTACTTTCATACCTTTCTCATTCATGTTCCCAAGTCTATTGTGCCACAATGCTATATCAAAATCTATAGTAGAAATTTGTTCTTCCTACTCAACTATAGCAACTATTCTTGAACATTCATTTTTCTCTAAAAAAATCAAAGTAGAAGGAGTAATATGACTTGTACAAAGATATAAGTTGCCTACTTTAACATGTTTTTCTACTAAAAGGGAACCTTTTGAAACCTTCAAATTTTTGTCACCAAAAGTAACTACACAACACTCATCACTAAGTTGCCCCGCTGAAATTAAATTTCTACTCAACCTTGGAACATGTCTCACCTCATTTAGTAGCCAATGATTCCCATTCTATAACTTAATCTTAACTTTTCCCTTTCCAACAATCTGACAGGGTTCATTATCCCTCGAATAAACAAGCTCGAAATGCCCTTAGACTTAATCAATGAAATAACCTCTATGAGTTGTAGCCTGAAATGAAGCACAATAATCTAACACCCATGAATCATTAATACTTTCAAAAGAAAGAAGAAAAACATCCTCTTTGGATTTGGTACTTACCACATTTCTCTCCTTCTTCCCTCCTAGTTTATCTTCTTCATTGTTCTTTCAAGTCTAGCTATCTTTCTTCATATGCCCTATTTTTCCACAATACCAACAATCTCCTAGTCCTCTAGAATGAGGCCTCTTCCCCTTTGAATTTCCTCTTGATTTCTCACAATTTCCAATATTCCTTCCTAATGTAGATCCACTTGAGGATTTCCTATGAGTTTCCTCCCTCAAAATAACACTGACAACATCATCATATTTATTTTATTGGATCCATAAATAGAATTACGCATGACCATTACCAAGCCATTCTAGCTTTTAGGAAAAGAACACAAAATCAAGAGAATCTTAATTTAATTATCAAAATTAATACCCATAGAAGATAACTTTCTAGTAATATTATTAAACTCATTTAAATAATCCACAATAGATCCATCTTCTACCTTTTTCATATTAAATAAATGATTAATGAGAAATATCTTAATTGAAGTGGAGGGCTTTCAATACAATTTCACTAGGGTTTCCAATAACTCTTCCTTCATTTTCTATTTTGTAATATTAAATGTCACTAATGGTGCCAAGCATAACCGAATTCTTCCAAGTTTATTTTTGTCTAAAATCTCCCATTATTCATTTGTCATAGTTCCTTGGTTCTTATTTTTTCCTTCTAGCAGCTTCCATAAATCCTTCTGATAAAAATAGTCCTCCATTTGCATCTTCCATAACTAAAATTTATACCCATTAAACTTGTCAAACCTTAGCTTACCCTCATTTTCTATTGCTCCCACTCAATTATGAGACTCCCATTTAACCATGAGACCTCCTTGCAAAGAATTTCTAAAAAAAATGACAATTTGGCTAAGAAAAACAAATGATGACCATCTAGCTCTGATACCACTTGTTAGGATTAACCTTAGATAGAAATAAAACTTACATGCTAAAATAACTAATACAAGAAAATAATAGTTTGCACAAAAGAGAACACAAGAAAACAAGATTTAATATGGTTCAACCAATCCCTAGGCTATGTCCACTAACAACAAGTCCAATATTATTATTATCCAGTGATTATAACATGTAATCCTTTATAGCTCAATACCACTACAAGAACAAATTTTTGCATCACATATGTTAGTAAACAGTTTTATGCTTTAGATAGAAATGAAAACAATGACTAAATATGCTTGAGAAGAAGAACAAAATGTACTAAAAATTGGATAGATTATCATTTAATTGATAATCTTCCTCTGAATTGAGAGGTACAACTCCCTCATAAAAGATATTAAATGAATGTGATATCTAGTTGTCTCTAACCTAAAGACACTAAAGGATTTCTAACATCTGTCCATCAACATGAGATGAATGTGATTATAAGATTAATAAGTTGATAATGAGAGAAAAAGCAACAAAAAACCATAGGACTATCTACCAATCCTTTCACATTATAGAGAAAATTGAGGAGATTGCATGACTTGTTCTGCAAATTGCAAATTTTTCAACCAACTGATTTACAAACATACACATCCTTGACATAACACTACAAGATTATATGCCAAAATTAGAAAGAAACAATTATATAATTGATTGCAATCAGAAAAATGAATATTTAGACCTCAAGATCTGATATGAAATATTTCTCTTTATTTCAAAGAAACATAACAAAATGACTATAAAATCATTTCGTCCCTAATAGTACAATCAAATTGAATAAAAATAAACTAATTCCTCTAATCCCTCTATTACAATCCTCAAAACTCAAAATGTGTTCCCCTTTCTTGAAAAATTTACAGACATTTCCCAACCTAAGAAGAACCTATTACAATTCTTTTTCACGTATTAAATGATTTTCCCAAAGAAATTTGGCAACCACCACAACTTCCTACTGAACCAATTTTCCCATTACAATTATAATTAATTCTATTAAAGAATTAATTATTTTGAACTTTCCAATTTAATCTACCCCATACTTACCATTTTACTTTCATGGTCATATTAATAATTAATTCTTGATAGAATTAATTATGAGGGAAATACATGTTTTTAATAAGAAAAATAGGTTCTGGAGGGACTTTGAAACCCTTTACAAATCTAGAAATTTTCAATGAAGTCCAAACCAAAAAAAACAACAAACCTAAGGTGAAACAAGTCACTGAACAAGACACAGTGACCAGAGTGGAATCACAAAAAATATAGTACTCATTAGCCATACAAACAAGTTTTGAATGGGCACCTGTAACTTGAAACTCAAGGTGAGACATGTCACCAAGAAAAAGAAGACCAATGTGGCAATAAATAAAAACACTATAGCCACAAAAATAGGTTTTAACCAAGCTCTTGAAACCCCATGGTGAAACACACTACAAAGAATAATAAACCAAAAGAACTAGGGGACAACTGGCAAAGATCTAGGAGAAAGGCCAACCACTTCAGACTTTTTGTTTTGAACCCTTCTTATTTGACTATAGTACCATATGAAAAGAGGGAATGGATGGCTTTCCCTTTTTTCCTTTTACTATATTCCATCCATCCTCCACCAATGGAGCAACCTTTTGCCAATAAATATTGTCACCATCATATCCAAAACATGTAACCCACGAAGCCAAGGAAAAGGTCATAGAAGAGAAAGAGAACAAAAACCCGAGACTGAATATTGGCACCCAAAGAAGTAGCCATAGAAGGAACTATCTTGGAAACTCCAGAAGACAGACTAGGAGCAACCATAGAAGGAGCCAATAATGGATCCACTTTCAAGAAGTCAGAAGATGATAGACAAATAGAGTTAGTAGCAAAGTCCTTACCATAAAATGGGACAATGAAATCTAGAGATGGACCAAATGCCACTACAGAGAGAGCTAAAGGAGGGGACAAGCTAACAACAATAGCTGTAGCATCCACACCAGGAACTAGGACAGAAAAATCTAGAGATGAACCAGCTTCCACCATAGAAGGAGCCAAAGCAGGGGACATACATACAGTAATAGCTACAGAATCCACACCAAAAACCAAGGTAGAAAAATCTAGAGATAGACTAGCTACCATCACAAAAGTAGCCAAAGGAGGATCCTTCTTCAAGATGCTAGGAGAAAATAGTCTATCAGAGACTATAGTAGAATCCACCACCAAAGTATCTTGCAAAGAGATACCACTCCCCACAAAAGGCTGATACGAGTAGTGATCATCCGAGACCCCCTTC
The DNA here is from genome assembly GCA_028749045.1 of Cupressus sempervirens. Taxonomy (NCBI): domain Eukaryota; kingdom Viridiplantae; phylum Streptophyta; class Pinopsida; order Cupressales; family Cupressaceae; genus Cupressus; species Cupressus sempervirens. The sequence continues at coordinate 109,454,867 of CM053791.1, read as the reverse complement.
CACCAAGAAGGGAGCAATTTCTATCTAGTTTTACTAGAAGAGTAGCTAGTAGCCAGGTGACAAGTGAAGTGGCATTTCCTACAGTAGAAGAGAATACCCTCATATTCAAGGAGAATATTCCAAGAACCAAGAGAAGAATCCAATGAAATTATATGTAGGAGTCCCTTAGTTATGTCAAACTCAACCAAAATACGAGCATACATAGTCTGAACCACTTTCAAAGAACCTCTATCAATCATGATGAATACACCGAGTTCCTTACCCACCTCCTCCATGACCAAAACGTACCAAAGATGAAGGGGGAGATTCAACAGCCTAACCCATAGATGGATATAATTAAAAGTTATCATTAATGGGTTAAAATCATTATGCCAAGGTTTAAACATCAAAGGATACTTATCATCCCAACTGAAACCATAGTCAAAAATGGAATTTCTATCTTCAAAAAAATCAAATTTCACTATGAAAAAATCCCTAGCCAAAGGGTAAATATGGGAAGTCCCTGAAATGAACTCCCAAGTAATGGAAATGTATGCATGCAAATCCAATAGAGAAGGCTAGAAACCCTTGAAATGAAAGACAATAGTAGTGGCCGACAAATCAACCATATTGCTAGAAACTTTTTCAACTAGAGAAGATTTCAAATTAAACCTTACTGAGTTACATACTACAACTGACACAATTTCCCAGTACCTCAAACACACTTGAAGCCTAGGATGCAAAGACTGACCCCCAATCCCTGCCTCATAGGCAACCACATCAGCATAGGAAATAGTTGAACCCATAGCACCAGACAATTGAGAACACCCACTAGGATCAAGCGAAACCCTAGTCTAAAAAGAAGAAGCTAATGTGGTCACCATAAAGCTACATGTAGGAGTAGAAGCCAAAATGACCATCAAAAGATGGACAGAAAAAGCTGAATTTGGACATAGGAGACCAATCTAGACTTAGGAACCAAAGTTGAAGCTAGGCATAGAAGTCGAATCCAAAGCCGAAGCCAGGCACAGGAAGCTAGGTAGGAAGCTAAATCTAGATGCAAGAGATAGATCAAGACTTAGGAGCCAAAGCTAAAGCTAGGTATAGAAGCCAAATCTGAAGCCAAAGCCAAGCATAGGAAGATAGGTGGGAAAAAAATTCAAAACTTCAAGAGAGAGAGAGGCAATTGATTATAATTTACTTAAAAATTTTAATGTTTAATTTTTGGATGCATTAATATTTAATTATATGAATAATTAAATATTATGAAAAATAATTTACAGTATTTTAACATTTAAAGTATTTTAATTTTATAAACTAGAATGGGTAATACTTAGGGTTTCAAAACCCTAGGTAATAGAGGCTCTCTCTCGGGTTTGCATTCTATGCCAGGATGTGGAGAACACTAGAATCTTTGGTAGCAATCTAGTGTCTATCCATTGGGGTGTAGAGTCATTTCAGCTATCACTTGAACCAACATAACATATTCTCTCATCCTAATGGAACAAAGCCATGTGTAACAAATATTGAGGAACATAGAAAACCTTAGCATCATAGGCTTGAACTTAATGTTCTATAATTTTTTGTTGTCATAGATATTTACCATTAATTATACCACCTTTAAGAAGAGCTTGTCATGTTTCCATTAAAAATATGTTTGACAAGTAACTTGTTAGTGCGTTTAGTAAGATGAGAAGCATCCCATAACACATATTTTTCTTTATGACAACCGAACACATGTTAAAAAGCCCTTGTATTTTCCTTTTCCACAACACCCTTGATTCACCATCTCAAAACCATGCACTTTGGGATTGGTGATGTAATCCATGTGCATGTAAAACCCATTGGAGTAGAAAAATATAGATCTAGGTAGCTGCTAAGTAAGTTGATTCAACATGGTTTTAGGAGCCCCATTGAAAGTCATTGCATATTATTTGAGATTTTTCACACACTGCCCTGTAGAAGAGCTAAATCTATTTAACATTAAAGGAGCACATCCAATGGGTCCTAGACTACTTATAGCTATCTTGCAAGCTCCAAGTATATATAGATCCTTCAAATATTCTACAAAGTAGAAATGAGGATCAAAATGTAATGAGTGGGTGTGTAAGCCTTCCACTGATTTGTAGTGGGAAGAAGATAATTATTAACCCAATCATTACCTCCAACATTGACATTATACCTCTACCTTTAAGAAGAGCTTGTCATGTTGCCATTAAAAAAATGTTTGACAAGTAACTTGTTAGTGAGTTCAGTAAGATGAGAAGCATCCCAGAACACATATTTTTCTTTATGACAACCAAACACATGTTAAAAAGCCCTTGTATTGTCCTTGTCCACAACACCCTTGATTCACCATTTAAAAAACATGCAGTTTGGGATTGGTGATGTAATCCATGTGCATGTAAAACCCATTGGAGTAGAAAAATATAGATCTAGGTAGCTGTTGAGTAAGTTGATTCAACATGGTTTTAGGAGCCCCATTGAAAGTCATTGCATATTATTTGAGATTTTTCACGCACTGCCCTGTAGAAGAGCTAAACCTATTTAACATTAAAGGAGAACATCCAATGGGTCCTAGAATACTTACAACTATCTTGCAAGCTCCAAGTATATATAGATCCTTCAAATATTCTACAAAAGTAGAAATGAGGATCAAAATGTAATGAGTGGGTGTGTAAGCCTTCCACTGATTTGCAATAGGAAGAAGATAATTATTAACCCAATCGTTACTTCCAACATTGAAATTATATATGGCATTATTGATAAGTTTTGTTGTTGTAGGTCTTCCTATTAATCCAATCAAAGAGTTATGATATTGAGAGAACATTTGCAGCTATCTTGGAATTGTCAGTCTATTTATAGAAACAAATCCAATATCATCTAAAATGCCACACCCAATTGATTCAAAATTTACTCCTCTTAGAAGATTATTTCCTCTCATTTGTGGGCTTAGCCATGTCTTCATTATCTCTATGCCCATCATATTACAGAGAAAGTCTAAGATAAGTCAGTCATTGGAAAATCTTCCACTAGCACCTTGTGAAAAATCAACTCCATTATCAATCATCTTTTAGTGCTTCAAACATACCATTATTTGTTTGTTGGTTGACCAAATTGATCAGCATAAGGTGGCTACAGTAGCAAATTATTATTTCCAATCATCATCTCTTATCTTTCAGGTGTCACGTCACCACCCTAATTATGGTTAGTGCATTTTAATTGTGAGACTTTGTGATTAAAAATATGCTATGGATCAAGCTTTATAGAAGTCTAAAACTCTAAAGCTTTTTGAGATTACCCATATTCCATAGATGAAGATTATTTATTTTATAACAAAACTCCATGCTTTTGGGCAATGAACCAACTTCTGATGAAATAGACAACTCTAGTGTCCTTACAACCATTGAGACAACTATATTTGCAACATCACATTTGCACAATACAATTTTTGATAGATTCTTATACCCACTAAGAAGTGGTGAAGAAACCTTTTAATAGTAATAATTGAGAGCAACACTTTGAAACTCCATACATCCTCTATAGTTGAGGGGCCCCATCCATTGCTAGCTCATCCATAAAGAAAGGCTACATAGCTCTTGAGTTTCAAAATCTCCACAAGCATCTGGCACTCTCTATGCACTATATTCCAGTTTACTCAACACCAAATTCACTCTCTTCCTAGTATCACGCTCTTCCAGATAAGATGGAAGATCCAGCTGATTCAACCTATTATCTTAATGCCCTAACCCTAATCCAAAATTAGAATCTTGGCCATATGTACTCTGCCTGGATATGAAAGCTTCTTGAGTGCCCCTCTATTCTAATGGGGCTTGACCCTTGTTGGTCCTCAAAATTGCATTCCTATTTTGAGTCATTGTGAACCCCTATGACTGCTTTTCTTGCTTGAGTACCTAGTTTTTGTATTAATGCTTAAGTGGTGTTTTATGTTTCTAACACCCTTCACTTAGCCTATGCATGTGTTTGGTAATGATAAACTGATATTTTGAACCATTTTGCAAAGTTCTATTTTGAGTAGTCCCCAGTTTTGCATTTTCTGCCCAAGTGTCAAACAACGATAGAGGGCTTAGTTTGCCTTTGAATATATTTTACCTAGTTAAGATTCATGACTCACCACTTCAAAAAAATTTATTATGCATATCAAAGAATCTATGTTCCAAGTTTCAAGTTGTTTCAACATGTTTTGACTAGGTTTTGAATGTCTCAAAGTTTGTTAGTTGCCTTTGTTGTAAATCTGCAAATTGTGCATATTTTAAGGTAGCCCTATTCAACAAACTATAACTTTTGACCAGTTCACCCAAATAAGGAAATTCATTTTGCATACTATTCTAGGGTTAGAGACTTTCTACGCTCTTGTTTTGAGTTTATGACCAATTTATTTGATTAGTTTTCAAACCTAATCCTATTTGCAATTTATAAAGTTTCACTGGTAATCAAAAATGCAGATTGATCCATGCCCCTGTTCGGGATGTCATATCTCTGAGTCTATGATTAATGGGATCAAATGGTTTTCTCCCCTATATTCTACTCCAAAAAGACTTCAATTGTGCATGTTTTCAAATCTTGATGAATCCATCTACACACTTTCCCATGACCATTTCATTTTCAAAAAACACTTTTCTGATGTTTTCACTATCTTGCAAATTTAGGTAGCCAACTTTAGAACTTTCCCAATTTTTTCTAGTCATTCACCAAGAGTCCGAATTAGAATTTTATACTCTCTATTTTGGTGTCTACTATTGCCCCATTTTCTATAGGCTCAAGTGCACATTTGCCCAAATTTCAAAGCTAAAACCAAACAAAATTTTCTAGTTTTTTGACAAGTTTATGTGTAGGCAATTTTAAGTATGCAACTTTGGGGTTGATAAAAGAACAGTGATAAAATGAGCTTTAAGTGATGATTCAACACTTGATTTGATTTTAGTCATTTTGAGAATGTCGATGGATTAGTTTGCATATTAGTTGTTCAGAAACATTTTTTTTTTAGCTGGACCCCTCTTTGGGGCCTAACTAATTCCATTAGATCAACAGTTTGTTGTGATGGAAAAACTATCTCAAATGGTTAATTTGATTATGATCACCAAGTTTGCTTTCATTTTACACATGTTATCATTAGTCATGATTTGATCAATGTGTCGATCGAGGAATGAGAAAGTCCAAAGAAATATTGATTACTAATATGCTATTGTCCAATGTGTAAGTGGGAATCTTCCAAATGGGTTTTATGCCAGAGCAATGTAGCTTATAGTTTTATAAATATCATGAGTCTGATGTGTAGTATTAGATGAACATGAGGCAGATTTTGGGTAGAAGATGTTGAATTCAAATCTCCATCCATATGAGAAAAATTAAAACCTATAACTGACAAATAAATTTTAGTATCCATTGACATCTTTGATACATAAATAATGCCCATTAGGTTTATGTATATTCTCTCCTTAATTAAATATATAACCACCAAGACTATCTCTTCCATAAATTATATCATTGATTACATTTGTTATGATTTTTCATTGATGTGTGACCATTAAGAAGGGGAGACACTCCACAACTATTGGAGAGCTAAGTAGCCATAGGTAGGAGCAATCCATGGGCAATCAACTCTTTCCATTACATGGGCAAGAAACTAAACATAAGGAAGAGAAACAATCAATGATGATATAGTTCACTAAGGGATCACCACATAGGGAAAAGGTGCCATTAGAGGAAGCAAGCTATAGAGTTGTGTGGAATGTCCACCTGATGAAAGAGGATGGAAATTGTAGAGGTGTCACATAGCATGGGAATTGCACATGTTTTGAGTTGCATCCCATGCAAAACAAAGAGTTCCAAAATGTCCTTAGTGGCAGGAGGAAATGTGGAAGGCAACAAGACTAGGGGCAGCAATATAGAAGATGAGGCTCTCCATGTCTACATCATGAAAGATGAAAACCACCATAGGCCAAAGGAGGAAGGTCCACATTTTATGTGTAGGGGGAAGCACAAGAGAAACTACAGTAGGAAGGAGTGCCCATGCTAAAGAGGCCCATGGCTGGTACTAAATGTGTAGAGAAAAGGGGATGATAGGCAATGAAGAATAAGAACATCTACATCTAGGGAGATTCATGCCATGGAAAGAGAAACACACTTACCTTGGATGCAATAATGAAGAGAGGGAGCATAATAGGAACCTATAGCTATAGGGGTAGATGCAATTATTTCTAGTAAAGTAGTAGAGGAAGCCATCAGTCACATTGTCCCACATGCTTGGTGAGAATGAACATTTGTTGTTTTATAATATGAACACTGAGTTGTGTTAGTAACTCAAGTAGCCCACTTGATGATGATGTGGATGGAGACTTGGAGGGGCCCATACAACTAACTATCATGGAAAGTCAAACAAAGTTTTGACACCAGTTTCCAAGTGCTCATCATCAGATCATAAAGCAAGAGGAGGGTTTTCAATATTACAATGATCATATTATTGCAAGAGGGAAAGTTTGAGGCCCTGAAACTATGACTGGCATATGGTTGGGGGATAGTTATTTATGGTCTATGATATTATGAAAATGAAAAGGTGAGTTTTTCATGATTTTTACAATGGAAACATTGAAGTCTCTAATGCTACGATGGGTTCCTTGTCATGTGGTCATGAGGAGAAATTTTGGGTTCTATGATGATATGTCAAAACATTATGTAAGATCAGAGGCCAAATAAACAAGAGGTAAGATCATACGATGTCCCGATTGTCGTATGGTCATAGAGGTTAAGATGAAAATATAAGGTTCTATGAGGGGAGGTTTAAAGGTTTAGTATATTAAGTATATTAATGTTTCCAATCATGAGATGGAGGATTGAAGAATAATTAATATAAAAATTAATTATTTAAAAGCATTTCAAATGATGATGGTCCAATATGAATCTGCCAAGTGGCATCAATAGACTTGTAGAGATAAGGGAAGGAAAGTAAAATGAATATGAAAAAAAATTCATAAAGAATTCAATCCTCAGAATTGTTTTAAGATTTTATATAGTTCGGTTATATAGCATTTTAAATTTTTCAATTCTAATACTTTGTTCAATCTAGGAGCCAGATTTTTGAAATGGTCTTAGGGGCATGATTTGAATCCAAAATATGCACTATAATATACCCTTGGAACTAGGAAGAAGCAAATTTTCCATTTTTTCTATCAAATTTTGCACAGGTATTAACTAGAAGAAACTATAGGCATATTTGTGTTTTCGAGGGCTTCTCAGTGAAAATTGTAGATTTATGTTTTCAGAAGGAAATTGGTTCAGATATGATCAAAATTTCATCATGCATGACTTTATGAGAAAGTTTTGAGGATGATTTGATTGTTTTTGAGGTAGTTCAAAGTAATTAAGTTTTATTGACAGTACAATTGAAATGCTCGACAAAAGAAGAAGTGACAAGCAAAGATCAGAGTTCGAAGTTCCTAGCACAACTTATGATGTATTTGATATTTTATTCAAAGTGGATATTTTGCTAGTTTTTTTAATGAGATATATCAAATAGTTTTGCATCATTTATGGTTTTTGGTTGCAAGCAGTTGTAGGAAGTTTGGTTTCAACAACTTCAGATTAAAGACATTTAAAGGGGACACATGTCAGTTTTAGATGGTAGATTCTGAAATATCTTATCTTTTGTATATTCTCCCTCTCTACTCTTCATAAGGGTTCTAGTTTTTGGATATTTTTCATTACATTGTAACTACTTTGTGGTTCTAGTCTGGTTGAAATCCTTTCCCATTACTGTGATATCATTTTTCCTCAATATTCCTCTATTGTGAACATCAATATTGTATTATTTTTTAGGCATGTTAGATATAAAATTATTTCTTGGTGTTCTTTTCTAAATTTTGGCATATAGATGATGTGTTGTTTTCAAGGAAATTAATACAAAGAGTTTCATTTCTTTTAGTTTCATTCTAATTCTCATCTCCTGCTTCTTTTATTTGCAATCTTTTGTGTTTTAGAACAAAGAGTTTGAAGTCAATTGCAATCCCTTAAGGTTGTATGTTAGGATGAATTTGTTGTTGGAAAAAAATTTATGTAAATGCTTGTTTACATTGATAGGGTTGTAGGTCACACCAGGAGGATATTACAATAAGTATGAGAGTTTTTATGAAGATTGATATATATTTACAAATCAAATAGATAGATCAAATGTATGAATATATGAGTATACTTCAAGTATCCATTTGTATGTGAAGGTTTAGTTGATGCCCAATGGACAACAAACTAGTCAACTCAGAGATTACATGTTCTCTAATGTTGCATACCTGGGCTATGTTGAGATCCAAATTATCAATTGAATATCTTTCCCTTTATGTTTAAGGAGCTAAAAGGTTTTTCCTCACTTCATTTATCAGGTTCATGTGCTCTATTATTATCTATTTCACCCATGAATGCTTGCATAAACATAGAAGATTAAGGGATTTTATCTGTTATTGAGATTCAATTATATGTCTTTACACTAGTACCATATAATGAATTTGAGGTCTACCTGCCTAGGTCTAATAGAGCCTAAAGAAGAAGAATGAATTAACTTTATAGGTGGCCCAAGACTATAGTCAAGTGCATCCATTATAGGAATTTGCTAACCTTAGATGTATTGGTTTGGTTTCTTGGTTATTTTCAAAACTATTAAATCAAAATCCAACAATATGGTGGCTCTGTCAGGGAGTATTGCAATCTAAAGGTGATTCAATACAATTATGAGAAAGGTGTGTGCACAATTTTTTATTAGCAGCAAGGTCATGCTGAAGTTTCAGGCCTCCTAGTGATGTTTTATCTAGGATAGCAGTAGCTTTGAAGGTTGAAGAAATATTGTATTATCACTAGTGATTCCATCATTAGTCAGTTCAGCTTGGGAGTGTTTTCATAGTGTTGTAGTGTTTGGAGTCAAGAATGAACAAGTGTGGTTTGTTCTCTATTTTCAAGATTGTAAATCTATAAGAGTGGTTTGATGATTTGTGTTTTTCTACCATTGAAAGACTGGTTTTGATTTTGTCAAGTAATAAATTTTGTTTTATTTCTCATATTTATGAGTGGTAACTCTGTCTCTATACTAGTATATCCTAGTTGATTTCATGTTTAAAAGTTGGAGGAATTTTAGTTGTAAGGGAAAATTTGAAGCTCTTGATAGTTTCTTGGAACAGAAGTGTTCTTGAGCAAGGTGCGGTGTTATTGTTCTTGCACTTATAAAAATATGAATGTTTGAAAGTAAATCACATCTATGATTTATTTGTCCTTTTAAAGAATATGGCGGCTCTACAATGGTTTCATATATAGTGTGAGGAAGTTCATGTCAGCACCAGTGCCAGAATTAGTAGATGAAAGTTTGCATCGACACTTAAGGTATTTTACTTTTCAGTAGTTTCATTTTCATGAAAGTTTAATGTTAAAAATCAATACCTCTATTCAATGATTTTGAGCACTAGAGAAAGTAGTGATATATTTATTTTAAGATGGATTCAGACATCAAGTCTAAGGTTAGTCTACAATTTTTTGATAGGTTGAAAACTATGGCTAGTAATATTGTTATGTTGAATAAGAAAATTCACAATATGATTGTTAGCATAGTCAAAGGGAAAATGGGAAGTCTTTAGGGTCTAAATGTTCAACAAGTTTAAATCAGTAATTATTATGATGCCTTTGCATTCTAGACTAGAGGAATCTTCCCTACGAAGTGCTTTCCTAGATATTATAGCACCTGATTCAGTCAATTGGCCAACACCTCTAAAGTTACAAGAGCTTTTACAAGTTGAGAGATTCATGAAGGAGACAGAAGATGATAATGATAATGTTTATATTATGTCTTCTAATGATGATAATGTAGACACCTAAATTTGATTACACTGCTTTGGTAATCTAATTTAGCCATCTCTAAAAGGCATCATTAATTAAATTTTTATTTAATTAATCCTTTGCCATCCCTAGTTGATTAATTTAATTAATCATCTATAATCCTAATTGATAAATCAAATAATCTATTATTTATCAATTAAATCCTTTTCTCCTATCTAATTCCAAAAATCCCCATTTATTAAATAAATCTATTTGATAAATGAAATCCTCAAATTCAAAAACCCCTAACCTATCTCTAATCCTCCATTTAGCCTAATCCACCCCATCCACCCATACTAACCTAGCTTAGCCACTAACTCACCCACTCTCATTAATGCCATCCACTTGGACATCTCTAACATCCCTAATCTAATCCTAAACCCAAGCCTAATCCACACCCTAATGTTGTCACATTCCTTAAACAAGTTTAAGACTTTCCTAATCCAAACCAAAGTCTCCCCTCAAAAAAGCCCAACCACTAATTCATGAGTGCTCTTACAAAATATAAAAGACTCTTACAAGCCCACTCATGACTCTTACACCCATCTTCCACACTCTCCCCTCTTCCACACTCATTCCTCTTACATCTCTCTTACATACTCAGCCCCACTCATCATGCCTTTAACCAACCCTTTACCCTACCCTCTCACACTCATCCTCCTTGTGACAAGTGTCACCTTCCCATTGGTGCTAAACAAGCACAATCCATGTGCTCTCCTTTGAGTGCATCCTAGCCCTCCTTAAGCCTTCATCCATCCTTGCATCTAAGCCCTCCATCCCTCTACCCCTTAGCCTATAAATTGAATCCCATCAAAAGCCATTTCATCAACAATCTTTGAGCTAAAGTTACCATGCTATTTTGAGAACCAAAGCCATCAATATTATGCTTATAATGCCAAATTCAGAGCTCACAAAGCTACCAATTCGCCATTACCCATCTCCATTGAAGCAACTTTTGAGCATCTTGAGCATACATCCACAGCAAAAGGACACATCTACAGAATCCAGAAAGCATGGAGTGTTTTCTTTTATGAGGTCAAAGAATGCACTTAGGAAGAAGAAATACCATCTAAAAAAAAAATTCGCATTTTTCAACTTTTTTCATGTAGTTTTGGCGTCTACAACCTGTTCTGTCTGCGAAAATTTGCGTCTGCGCAAATCGATGTTTGCAAAAATCCGTGTCTGCACAAATCGACGTCTGCGAATCCACGTCTGTGCAAATCGATGTTTGTGAAAATCTGCGTCTGTGCAAAATCTGTTCTGTCGTCTTCGAATACTAGCGTAGAAAAAACAGCAAAAAAAGTTAAAATTTTTTTTCCCATAGTTAAGCTCTCATTTTTGAAGATTTTGGCTAACTAATTAAATTGTTTTTTTTTGTCTCATTGCAGGTTGGAGCACATATGGAACCACTAACCATGTTTCTTGCAGGTTTTCATGTTGCTAAAAAATGAACTTGAATGTTTAACCATTTGTCTTTGAATGCATGTTGATAAAAAAATGAACTTGAATGGTTAAACACATTTTCCATTGAATGAATGTTGCTCAAAACACACTCTTGAATGTCATGGATTAAAATCAACTTTCCTTGGAATGCATGCTTAAAACAACAAATCCAATCTTGAATGCCAAGGATCAATTAACCATTACAATATCAAACACTTCATTTGGAGCTTCTAAAATTGAACAAAACAAATCTCTTTTCCACATGCAATCTAGGTAAAGTTTGATTTTTGGACATTTAAGAAACTTTGTTAAGTTAAAATACAAATTTAAAAAAGTCAATTTGAGTAGTTCCTTGGACTCACCTCTTTTCTAATCACCCATCAAATATTAACCATTGGTTGCAATCTCAGCGCCATTTATGGGGATGAGTCTACTTGAAAAAGGTGTTAAATTTTCCACAATCTAACTCACTCACTTGGTCTTTGAACGTTTGCTTTAACTTTATCAAAATTCTTAAATGTCCAAAACTCTAGATTAAATCGATCACACTTCAAGTTTGGGCACTAAAATTGAACAACAACTGACGTGGAGAGCCTCCGGGTGCACGCTTGAAATTGAATCTCACGCACTTTTGTTTTAGGCTTAAAACAAACTCACACTCAATCTTGAATGCCTTAAAGAAAATTAATCGATACTTGACGTGGAGGGCCTCCGGGCGCGCGAGTTTTCTTTTTTTGACCCTAACTCTTCTTATTGTTTGCATTCTTCGATCAATATACTTTTGTTGGTGCTTCAAGTTGGAATTGAAAATTGTCTCTTAAACATGAGTGCTTGCAAAGTCTAGATAAGCACACATAAGAGTCAGTTGGTAAAAGAACAAGCATTTTTTTTTAGCCCAAGGTCATCCAAGTCTTCTCTCCCCTTTTCGTCTTTCGAGGCCATCTTGGGTGCATAAGATTAGGATCCAAAACCTTGTTTCTTTTTAGGAGGCCTGCTTGGGGATTTCATCACCCCTTGGAAGACCTCAACTCCAGCGTTTCGGCGGAGTATAAGAATCGGGAGGTGAATCGAAAGACACCTCTCTTGGGATCAAGATTTTGTCATTCGGGCTAAGCCTCAAGGAACTTTATACCCTTGAGAAGTGAAAGAGGAAAAGTGGGTTACCGCTCCTCTCGGCTGTGTGACATCCTTTTGGTCTCATCTATGGATTGGGGCCTCACGTACCTTGTGTATATCGAGGACTCCCTAGCTAAACCAACTGTCAGTCTTGCAAAAAACCATCTAGGATGTTAATGTGTTTGGAGTGACTGATCGAAACATTTGTAGAACATACACACTCCTCGGCGCAAGTATCACATTCTGAGAACCACAAACTTCTATCTGGGTGTTCCTATCTATTGCTTGTTTTTATTTATTGAATGAATGTTTGCGAAACTTCGTCAATCCTAGCTTAGGGCACACTTAGCGTAGTCACTGCCTATTTTAGAAGTTGAACAAGTTGAAGTAAAACAACCAGAATCTCCCAAACCCAAGAAAATTCAAGAATTTATGTCGAAACAACCCCAACCCCAACCCAAACCCAAATAGAAGTTTCACAAGGTCAAACTCAAGCCATCTCTAGCATATCAAGAACTTTCAGCCAAGAGAAAAGAAATAACACCAAGCCCACGAATTGCCAAACTCCACAAAGAAGAGGACAAAGCTACCGACGAAGCACTTCAAGAGGCCTGGTTAGAGCGCACCATCAAATTTAGCCAACATCCAGGAGTTAATCCTACTTATGCCTTACCAACTAGGCATGATTTCTATGATTAGACACCCTTGTTTCTCCCCACCTTCTTGGATAAGCTTCAGTTTAGAGCCATCTTTGTAGAAAAGCCAGCCATCTTAGGTTATCCCCTTAAGCATTATTAGCTCATCCATCTCATTTAGAATCAAACCATCTAGCCAGCAATCCCAAAATCTGCACATCTAAGCTTTCAAAATTGTTGTCACCTTGCTAAAAGTTTGCCATTCCTAAAATCATCCAAATCCACCAATCTCACCAAGGTTATCCCTTTGATAGAGCTTTGTCTAGGGTAATCTAGCTTTGTCACTTGTTATCCCTCATCACCTTGAGCTAAAGGTTGGGATCCACAAGTGGTCAATCTCGTGTTCTTCCTAAAGGATCATCAGTCTATCATTAAGTTGACACAATCACCACCAAGCTTGCACATAGGAAACCAGACCTTTTGTGCTTTGACAACATATCTTTGAAGTTAAAATCCCCAACCCAATCCTCCTTAGGTTTTGTCATATAGCTTTGCCTCAACCTAGGAAATCATTTGCATACAAAAGCCTTCCCCCTTTTGCATCCATCAGCATTATTGCATCTCATCCCTAGGAGCATTTTTCATGCCACCCATCACTCGCTTAGCCAAGAAGAAAGAAACAATGGAGCCCTATCATTTGGATCGAACAGCCTCACCCCCCTTGAGCACTCAACCATCCTTCAGCCCTGAGCAAGCTATGCCATCACCTACTGACATTGAAGCTTTCATGAACCAACCAGGAAATGCAGTATTGGTAAACACCATTATAGATAAAAACAAAGAGACAATCATGGCTAATTTTCGAAGGGACAAAGTAGGAACCTTTGACTTTGGAAGACCCCCTCCATTATCAGATCTATCTCACCCATTGTTTGGGCAGCTGCCACCACCCATAGGCTCTTATGATCCAAATTATCCTCAATATATTCCAAAAGAAGAGCCTCCAGCCAATCCATATGACCCAATAGACCCAAACATACCATCATCCACCCAAGTTGAAATCTCCATGGCGCAAGCAAACCCAGCCACCACCACTCCATCCTTGGTTCATACCTCTCCGCTCCAAACCCCCTTTACTCAAAACACCTCACCGTTCACCCCCTTCACTATTGTTGCTACTCCCCAACCCAGCCTTCCAAATCCACCCATCTCCCAAATCAGTGCTAGCATCTTTGGCCAACCTCAGCAATATACAATAGGGTTGCCACCCATGGGGCCAAGTAATCAACCTTTCATCACCCCCAGCTTGTTCACCACATCCCAAAGTACAATCCCATCATTTCCATTAAGTCTTGGGAGCTCAATACCACCAGCCACAAATCCACAAGCTACTACCTTCACTCCACAAAGCTATCAAAACCCACAAGCTACTGCCAATCTTCTACAAAGCTCCCAAGTGACCCCAGCTCCCACCACCACTCTACCAAGCTTCCAAATCCAGCCACAAAGCTATCAAACCCCATAAGTTCCATTCCTAAGCTTTCAATTCCCACCACCTCCACCACCAACTAATCCATTACCTCCAATTACCAACTACTTTTCAATGCCACTTCTAGGAGGTAGTCCACCACCCCAGCCAACCACCAATTATTTGCAGATACCATCCCAAATGGGGGCACAACCCACATATATTGGTCAAACCCCACAAGCCCTCCAATCCTTTCCCCAAGCCTCACAACCATCTTATACCTTACCTCCACAAAGTAATCCATTTATCCCACAGCTGGCTTATGTTCCTCAATCCCAACCTCAAATCCCATATCAACAGCAAGCCTCGCAGCACATGCAGCAATATGCGCCACCTCCCCCTCAACAACATGTCATCCACCATGCAGCTGCCCAAACAATGTACAATCCCTATCAACAAATCCCTCACAACCATCCATATTCAGTGGCCCCATCCAGCACATACCTACCTCAAGGCACTCCTACATTGGGGGCACCCCAACCATCACCTATCAATTTAGAGTGGGAGCAAATGAAGATAGCTCTAAAAGCCATCCAAGAAGGGAATGATCCAAAGACATTCAAGTTTGAGAATGTGTGTCCTTACCCATTTGACATAGCCATTACCACGACACCATTTCCCAAACACTTTGAGGTACCTAAATTTGACAAATTCAGAGGAAAAGGAGACCCTATCACACATATCAAAGAATTTTACATGCATTGCCAGGACGTGGCATACAATGATGTCTTCCTCTTGCACCTTTTTCCCAAAAGCTTGGCTGGACCAGCTCTTGAATGGTTTTATAGAATCCCCTATGGCACAATTAAAAACTTTGCTGAATTATCTAAAGCATTTGTAGCCCAATATGCCCATCTTGTTGAAATAGAGCTATCAATAGTTAATCTTGTCCACACCAAGCAAAAAGGTGGAGAAAGCCTCGCCGAATACCTGTAAAGATGGCAAACCCTTACCACCTGCATATCCTGCACCTTGCCAGAATGCCATGTGGTGAAAATGTTTATTGATAATGCACATCCCAGCTTGGCTCACCACATGACCATGAACTGTTTGCAGACCTATAAGGATATCAAAGAGAAAGGAATGATCCTTGAGCAAGGACTCATCAAAGATGGTGTGGTAAAGATTTACGAAGAGGCCAACCAAAATCAATCACATTCCAATGACAAGTCTAGGTATTGGAACAAAAACAAGCATGTTGCAACAGATAGGGTTACTAACACAAGACATGTGAATATCGTTGGTCCTTCTCAAAACCAGTCTAACCCACCATATCAAACAAACAACCAACAAGCTATTAATTACCAACTACAAAATAACCAAAGCTATCAAAACCACAATACAAGACCCAACTTTCAAGGGTCTAACAATCAAGCTAATGCCATCAATGTAGCTACAAGACAAAAGCCCAGATTCCAACCTGCACCTAGAAACTATACACCCCTTGGTGAGCCATTGGATGTTATTTTTGAGAAATTGGCTAAGGAAAACCTCATCAAATTTCCTCCTACCCAGCAAATTGATCCAAGCCAATCCAAAGCTGCAAGGTACAAGGACAATGAGTAATGCAAGTTCCATAGGGTAAACGGTCACACCACCCTCATATGCATGAAACTAAAAGACTATGTGCAAGACCTCATTGATCGGAAGGAAATCACTGTTGGTGCCCAAACCTCTCCCAATGTAGGCTTACAGATTTATCAAAATGCTTTTCTTCCACACAACAACCAAAATCTTGGAAAAGAACCTATCCAAAACAACACCAACAACTAGCAGCCAAACCAACAGCATGGGAAGAACAATGACCACACTTCATCCTATATAGACTATGGTAGCCTTATAGGTTGTATATCTGAGAAAGAGACTTCTGTCAATGTTATCAATATCCAAGGACCAGACAATGAGTGTGCGGTCACCACTCAAAGAGCGCGATTTAACATCGCAGGTCCACCAGTTTCATCAACACCATCAGCTCCATCAAAAAGCTGGTACAATATCTTGGAACACCTTGGGAACATGCCAGCCCAAATATCCATTTTAGACCTTCTCCACACTAGTCTTGTGTACAAAGATATCCTTGACAGTGCTCTCATAGAATCCCGTGTCCCTTCTGATATCAATGCTACTGATTTTTGTAATCTTGTTGGAAACCTTTCATCCTCATGTGCTCTATCTTTCAAACCCATCGACATACCCGTGGTTGATCCAGATCACACCCTTTTGCTTCGCATAGCCATCATGGTATCCAATTTTGCTATGAAAAGAGTAATGATAGATAATGGATCAGCCTTGAAAATTTGCACCCTAAAATTCATAAAACAAGCTGGGTATACTGAGGCAGATATGATCAGTGAGGTTATCACCATCAAAGCTTATGACAACTCTGAAAGAACCACAGAAGGGACTATTTTGCTACCAATCAAGGTTGGGCCGGTCATCCAAGAGATAGTTTTCCATGTTGTTGATCTAAACCTACCATTTAACATCCTCCTCGGTCGCCCATGGATCCATGCTATGAAGGATGTTCCATCCACCTACCATCAGTGCATCAAATTTCCGCATCAAGGCACTGAGGTAACCATCCATGCCGATCCAGAACCCTTTGATTACTGCAATGCGGTTGAAGCTTCATATACAAAACATTGCCCTGGAATAGACATCGGCACAGCCATCGCCAGCTCATCCCACACTTATAATGATGCAAAAACCATCCTCGCCTCCACCCTATCTACTGTAAAGATCAACAACAAAGGCTGTGGACAATATAGTCTATCAGATGCATTTGCTGTCAGAGCAATCCCACTTGATCCACATACCCATGGACGGCCAACATATCACAAAGCTAAGGAGATTCCACCTCCTCGATACAAATGGTTTGGCCCAACCACCTTTGTGTCCTCAAAAATGCCTCTTCATGAGGAGCTCACTCCAGATATCAACAATTGGTTACATAAGGATGCACCTCCAAAAAATCAAGCACGCCTTGATCACTTCAGCCAAAAATATCCCCAACAACATAAGCTCATCACTGAAAAATGGAACTATCAAGGAGGTGGACTTGGACCAGAAGAAAGGGGCATCCAATGTCCCATCGAAGCACATAATTGGGAAACGAAGTCAGGACTTGGCTTTGGCATACCCACAACTGGGGGCACCAACAAGAACAATCACGCTTTTTCGAACATCCACCGTGACCTTGTCAAAATCGAAGACATTCCTGAGGAAGTTGAAAAGAGAGCCTACGACGATATCCCTGACCAAATCTTCCTAGGAGACTCTATTCTCCAAGAACTATCCATCCATCTCATTGACCTACCACTTGCTCATCCACAACTCATAGATTGGGACCAACCAAGTGTCATACATATTGATGAGTTCGCATAAGAGGAAGCGCTTCTAAGATTCATGGGAGCTGAAACTCCTCATAAGAAGACAAAGCCAGATTTTGCCTACATCTACAAGCTAGATCCCAAGGGGTATTTTGGAGAAAATCCCCAACCTAGTTTCGATACACCCAAAATTGGAACTAAGGTAAATCTAGGACTAGCTAAGGCAGCGAAGAGAAACCCTCAGCAACAAAATCCAAAGCCACAAGCAGAACATGAGGATTTAGTATTGCCTCCTCAAGATAATCGACCGGAGGTTTCTTCTATTCTAATAGAGGATACTAGAGAAGTCAACATTGGTTCTTCAGAGATCCCTAGAATTGTTCACATTGCTGCATCCCTATCACAAGACCAAGCTGACCTCCTCTTTAAGGTTTTACGAGAGAACATTGGCCAATTTGCATGGTCATATACGGACATGCCAGGACTTGATCCAAAGCTTGTAGTTTATCATCTTGCAGTCGATCCAAAGATCAAGCCCGTCAGACAAAAGCTTAGAAAAATGCACCCCAAGGTGGCATTACTAGTCAAAGCTGAACTAGAAAGAATGTTAGTTGCTAAGGTTATCCGACCTATCGACTACTCAGAATGGATCTCCAACATGGTCCCTGTCACTAAGCCTTTCGGTGACATCAGAATCTGCACTGATTTTAGAGATCTTAATAAAGCTTGTCCAAAGGATGATTTTCCCTTGCCTAACATAGATATGATTGTAGATCTTACAGCTGGACATGAAATTCTGTCCCTTATGGATGGATTTTTTGGGTATAATCAGATCAAGATTGTAGAAGAGGACCAGCATAAGACAACATTCACTACCCCTTGGGGAACCTTTTGCTACACCATGATGCCTTTTGGCCTAAAGAATGCTGGGGCTACCTATCAAAGAGCTATGATAGCCATTTTCCATGATCTTATCCATAGCATTTTGGAAGATTATGTGGACGATATCCTAGTCAAATCTCACACCTTCATGGATCATCTTGCTGACTGGGAAAAAGTCTTTGATAGGTTGGCCCAATATCATCTCATGCTAAATCCTAAGAAGTGTGTCTTTGGGGTCACGTCTGGCAAGCTTCTTGGCTTCATAGTTTCTAAACGGGGTATAGAGATCGACCCCAAAAAGGTCAAGGCTATCTTAGACTTGCCTCCTCCCCAGGCACTGCGACAGCTTCGGTCTCTTCAGGGAAAAATTCAATCTGTCCGGCGCTTCATCTCCCAACTTGCAGATAAGTGCACACCATTTTCAAACTTGCTAAAGAAAAATGAGAACTTCAAGTGGGATCTTTTATGTCAGCACAGCTTCGATCAGCTCAAGCAGTATCTCACCAATCCCCCTATCTTGGTTCCACCAGTTCTTGGTCGTCCCTTGATCTTGTATATATCAGCAACACCTACTGCCCTAGGGGCACTTCTAGCACAACATGATGATTATAGTAGAGAGAGAGCCATCTACTATATCAGTAGAACCCTAGTTGGTTATGAACTCAATTACACTCCTATGGAAAAAGCTTGTTTGGCAGTTGTTTTCTCAACTCAAAAGCTTTGCCACTACATGCTAAGTCATACCATCCAACTAGTCTCCAAGATTTACCCTCTCAAGTATATGCTCTCCAGAACAGCACTTACAGGCCGTTTGGCCAAATGGGTTATGCTACTAAGTGAGTTTGACATCCAGTACGTGGACAGAAAGGCAATCAAAGGGCAAGCTATAGCAGATCACCTAGCTGATGCACCTCTAGTAGATGCATATCCTTTGCTCACAGAATTCTTGGATGAGCATATCTGCCTAATTGAAGAACAACCGTCATGGAAGCTTTATTTTGATGGCTCATACACATCTCATGGATCAGGGGCAGGAATATTATTAGTTACACCTCAAGGAGATTATATTCCAAAAGCCTTCAAGCTACAATTCCCCAGCACCAACAATATAGCAGAATATGAATCTCTTGTAGCAGGGTTAAAGATAGCTACTGAATGGAATATCACTGAGTTAGAAATCTTTGGCGATTCCCAGCTCATCATCAAACAAGTCTTAAATGAATATCAAACCAAAGATGAAAAGCTATTACCCTACAAAGAGCTAGTTGATCAGCTAACCCAGCATTTTACAAAGCTTCAGTTTACACAAGTGCCTCAAATGCAGAACAAGGCAGAAGATGCCATGGCAACTATCGGCTCGCTCTTGGAAATTCCCCAAGAAGCTACGCAGTATGAGTTTTTAGTTGAGCAGCTCCTCACACCTATCTATGCGAATGAGGATTCAAACCGTGTTTGTATCTTGGTTGGTCCCCAATCCCCTTGGTACCATGAAACTCACGCTTACCTTAACGATGGTATCATATCCCCTCACCTCACATGTACCCAATGCCAGAACCTCATCCAAAAATCATCTCGCTATGTTATCATAGCCAATACCCTATATCGTTGGGGTTATCACGATACTCTCTCTCGATGTTTAGATGAAAATGAGGCTGCGATGGCATTAAAAGAAGTACATTCTGGACTTTGCGGTGCCCACACGAGTGGTATTTTCCTAGCATGACAAATCCTTAGAGCAGGCTACTATTGGCCTACCATTGAAGAAGACTCTTGTGACTTTGTCAGAAAGTGTCTCCCATGTTAGCAACATGCAAATCTTGTGCACGCTCCAGCACAGGATCTACAACCTATTGCACCGCCTTGGCCTTTTTCTTGTTGGGGCCTTGATCTAGTTGGAACTATCACACCTCTCTCATCTGATGGACATAAATGGATAATAAAAGCTATAGACTATTTCACTAAGTGGGTGGAAGCAGTCCCCCTAGTCTCAGCTACAGGAGTTCAAGTCTCCAAGTTCATCTTGTACCACATTGTTTGCCGCTTCGGCATCCCATCCACCATCTTCACTGACCACGGAGGTAACTTTGAAAATCCCAACATGGAAGAATTATGCACTTCCCTCTGCATCCATCACTGCTTTTCTAGCCCATATTTCTGACAAGGTAACGGCCAGGAAGAGGCGACTAATAAAACCCTCCTCAAAATCCTAAAGAAAGTTGTCAATGATTCTGGCCGTGATTGGCACCTTCAAATAAATTCGGCTCTATGGGCCTATTGAACTTCCTTTCGTACATCCACAGGCACAACTCCATACTCCCTAGTCTATGGTGCTGAAGCGGTATTACCTATAGAAGTTGAACTTCCCTCACTATGCATACCTTTGCAAGGGAAAATCTAAGATGAAGAATACAGAGTAGCTTGACTCACCCAGCTAGATCTCTTAGATGAGAAGAGACAACAAGCCTATGACCATCGCACAGACTATCAAACTCGTCTCAAAAGGAATTTCAACAAGAAGGTGCTCCCATGACACTTTCAGCCAGGTGATATGGTCCTCAAAGAAAATATGAAAGTCCAAGCAGATCGAGAAAAGAAAGGAAAGTTTGAACCTACATGGCTTGGTCCCTATGTGGTTACTACCTCCTTTGGCTCTGGAGCCTATCAATTATCTACACCAGAAGGAGAACTCTTGAATGATCCCACTAACATCATTCATCTCAAGAAGTTCTATGCTTGAAGATCCTTGGTATACCCAGCTTTTGAAAAAAATAATACAAAAAAAATAGTAAAGAGAAATAAGCATCCAATGGTGAAAACTTGGCAATTCAAGCACCTTGGATAGGTACCTTGGTGAAAACCTGGTAATTCAGGCGCCTTGTGTGCTAAAGACTAATCCATTATCTATCACTATCCTATCCCTCATCCATCCACCCACCATCCCATAAAACACCTACTTGTTCCCTTGGTGTTCCAATCAAATATCCAAAATCTGATGGAGCTTGTCAATACCTCCTGTACAGCTTGTAAATCTTGTACCAAAGCTTGTATTATACCTTGTAAATCTTGTACCATACCTTGTATATATCTGAATCTTGTCCAAAGCTTGTACCATATTCTAGCTTGTAAATAATCTTGTATCCTAGCCTGTATCCTATCACATGCACACACAGAATCCCATTTTCCTTAAGCTTTTCACAAACCATCTACCTATCCACCTTTCAACTATTATAGACATCCCATCCTTCACAAAAATTTCCATCTCACAAAAAAAAAAAAGCATGAACAAACTTGTACATTTGTAACATATCTTGGTCTGTTAGCTTGTACATCCTCTTTAGCTTAGTATCATTGTATCTATCCGGCTTTTGTTTTAGTTCATCCTTGGTCAATATCTTGCACACATCGCACACCTTGGTTAGATATTCCAATGCATCCTTTAGCTAGATCTCCTATCACCAAAGTGTTATCCTTCTTAGTTCAGCTTGCCAGATGCATCACTCATCTAGATCCATCAGCTTAGGTGCTCTCTGATAGATCCTTGCAGGATATAGCTTTCCTCATGTCTGATCTTGGTCCGTTAGTACCTCGTCCTACCCATCTCGTTGGCAAATAGTTCTCTTTTGGATTTTCGCTTTCTTTTGATTTGGGATCTTCCCTTTTGGGTCTTGAAATATCTTTTCCAAGCAATCTCCTTGTTCCCTCCTCAAGGTTGCCACGATCTTCCATATCATGGTATGCTGCAAATGGGGCAATTAGAGCATAAGGTCTTGATCAGGTCTTTTTCTTGTTTTCTTTTTTTTCTTGTGGGTTACCTAGTGTCGTTTCCACGCTGCTTCCTCTAGGATTCATGTGTGATACTGGGGCAATCCTTGTGTGTTTGTTTTGAGTCAGTTCATCAGTCCTCTGGACGGTTGGCAAAAAGGCCTTGATGTTCTTGGTAACCCTGGAAATTAACCAACAGTCCTATAGAAAATCTATTTCTCAACTACATGGTGGTACTTCTCTTTGAAGTATCCCCCCGCTCAAAAAGCTTCAATGGATTTCCTTCATCTCCATTATCCTCCATCCATATCCTACATCTGTCGCTCCTACCCTAGCTTATGCATCAGTATCTCTTTGAATCACTCCTCACGCTTAGCTTTAGGGTTCCACAATCCTAGTCTTAGGGATCCACCAATCAAATCAATCCACCAAGCCTCATCTTTCGAGATCCACAATCCTAGTCCTAGGGATCTCCGAAACCCATCTTCCGCTAGTCTGACTCTTTGAAATCTTGTTGCATCAGCATTATCATTCTATCATCCATCTCCCTACCATGGATTCCTTTTATAGCACTCCGCTCCTCCATCTCCCCCCCCCCCAATCTTGGAAAGTCTTAAGCTTGCTTTACTATTGTGCCTCTGATTTCCCTTTATCATTCTCCCATAGTGAGAGTTTGAGCTAATTCAGCCCCTTCTCTTCACCAACCTACATCTCAGCTCCTCTCAATTTCTTATACTTTTCAAGAAGTCGTCAAGCCTCATTTCTCTCCCTGCCACCTACTTGAGGGGACATCATCTAAGTCTAGTCTCTCCTCTTCTTATCCGAGACTGGGGAAACCTTGTTGCTAAAACATCTTCCTTGTGTCATCTTCATCTGAACTTCTTTGAAATAGTGTTGTCTCAACACTATGTCAAAGAGGGGCAAAATGTAGACACCTAAATTTGATTACACTGCTTTGGTAATCTAATTTAGCCATCTCTAAAAGGCATCATTAATTAAATTCTTATTTAATTAATCCTTTGCCATCCCTAGTTGATTAATTTAATTAATCATCTATAGTCCTAATTGATAAATCAAATAATCTATTATTTATCAATTAAATCCTTTTCTCCTATCTAATTCCAAAAATCCCCATTTATTAAATAAATCTATTTGATAAATGAAGTCCTCAAATTCAAAAACCCCTAACCTATCTCTAATCCTCCATTTAGCCTAATCCACCCCATCCACCCATACTAACCTAGCTTAGCCACTAACTCACCCACTCTCATTAATGCCATCCACTTGCAAATCTCTAACATCCCTAATCTAATCCTAAACCCAAGCCTAATCCACCCCCTAATGTTGTCACATTCCTTAAACAAGTTTAAGACTTTCCTAATCCAAACCAAAGTCTCCCCTCAAAAACGCCCAACCACTAAGTCATGAGTGCTCTTACAAAACATAAAAGACTCTTACAAGACCACTCATGACTCTTACACCCATCTTCCACACTCTTCCCTCTTCTACACTCATTCCTCTTACATCTCTCTTACATACTCAACCCCACTCATCATGCCTTTAACCAACCCTTTACCCTACCCTCTCACACTCATCCTCCTTGTGAAAAGTGTCACCTTCCCATTGGTGCTAAACAAGCACAATCCATGTGCTCTCCTTTGAGTGCATCCTAGCCCTCCTTAAGCCTTCATCCATCCTTGCATCTAAGCCCTCCATCCCTCTACCCCTTAGCCTATAAATTGAATCCCATCCCAAGCCATTTCATCAACAATCTTTGAGCTAAAGTTACCATGCTATTTTGAGAACCAAAGCCATCAATATCACCCTTATAATGCCAAATTGAGAGCTCACAAAGCTACCAATTTTCCATTACCCATCTCCATTGAAGCAACTTTTGAGCATCTTGAGCATACATCCACAGCAAAAGGAAACATCTACAGAATCCAGAAAGCATGGAGTGTTTTCTTTTGTGAGGTTTGCACTTCTTGTTTGCTTTCTTTGTCTAAGCATATATGTGAATTTAGTTTTTGGTTTGTGAATGTTTACTTTATTTGTTAATTTTCTTTGCATACTAATTCTTGTTCTACAGATAATACATGTACTGAAAGTCAAGGTAATCTTGAATGTAATGAATCTATAAATAATGATAATCTATCTTTTGAGTGTGAAGAGATGGATTCGGCTTTTAATGAATCAAAAGATTGCAACTATCATGAAGAAGATAAATATGAAATTTAAAATGAGTCTTGTGATAGTGAATATGGGATTGAGGAAGTTTGTAACAATAGTAGAGGTGTTGACTGTTATGATAAGAATGAGCATTATAATGATTCTAATATTTTAGATTGTTGTATTAATGTTGTTGTTGTTATGAATTCTTCATGTCATCAAGATAATAATCACAACCAATAGAAGATTTGTGAGGAAATATTCTTGAGCCTTGATGAGATTTCAAACTTATTGGCTTGTGAGTTTGAGAAATATGTAAGTACTTTTAAGGATGTCTGTATTCTCCCTCATAGTTTTTCTTCATTTAGTCAAGTTACTTCCCCAATGCTTGATGTGGAAAAAGATATAAAATTTGAAAAATCTTTATCAAACTTTGGAGGTGCATATAACAATACCTCAAGTGTATATGCACATGACAACTTCATAGATGCAGGGGATGTGTTTGAGGGGAAGTTTGCTACTATTTCAATGTTTTCTCATGCTGATGATTGCAGTGAAATATGTTTTGATACTTCAGATGAAGAGGAAAATAATGAGAATCCTATTGTTGATTCTAATTTCCCTTTTATTACTAAAAAATCATGTAATAATACATTTGATTATTTTAAGGTTCCCTCTAATAGTTTTTTAGATGAAGATAAGGATTGTGATCAGTATATTTTGGATCAGAATTTTAAGAATAGTTTTTTAGATTGGGTGACTAATCAGTTTTTTTAGTGTGAAGAGTTTTCAGCGAATCATAAATCTGATGTGATGAGTAATATGACTGCAAAGAGGTAGGAATCATATTTTATGTACCCTTCACACCCGAATATACAAGGTGAGTTGCATTTTCTTGACATATGCAAGTTCGTAAACAAAGTGGAGTATGAAAATTTTGTGTTTCCTCTTGATAGCATGCATCCATCATATGTTTATGATGATTCTTAGTTTGATTTTTATATTCAAGATCATGTTGGTTCACAATTTCATAGTGAGAAAGATGAAGAAAGTATTTCAAGTTTTTATATGCACTATGAAAGTGATGATGATAGTTTTGTTTTGCCTAACAAAGAGATTGAAAGTACTAATGTGTTGGGTGAAACAAAGGATACTCAAAGTTTTAGCTTACCTCAAGAAGATGTAAATGAGAATTAGGTATATGATAGAGGAAGGAAGATTTGAAACTTTCTGGTCGCCTAGGGCCATAGTTTGTACATAGCTAAAATAGATTTCTTATTTTCAGTTTTGTCTGGAGAAAGTTTTTGAGTCACCTTCTTCTACCAGAGATCTGATTTCTTGCCATGCCTACAAGAGGAATGCATCCCTAGACAGAGCCACTATTGGTCCTCAAAATTGCATTCCCATTTTGAGTGTCCATTTCAAATTTCGAGTCATTGTGAACCCTTATAAATGCTTTTCTTGCTTGAGAACTTGGCTGTTGTATTAATGCTTAAGTGGTGTTTCATGTTTCTAACACCCTTCACTAAGCCTGTACATGTGTTTTGTAATGATAAACTGATATCTCAAACCATTCTATGAAGTTCCATTTTGAGTAGTCCTCAATTTTGCATTTTCTGCCGAAGTGTCAAACAATGACAGAGGGCCCAATTTGCCTTTGAATATCTTTTACCTAGTTAAGATTCATGACTCACCACTTTGAGGATGTTTAGTATGCATATCAAAGAATCCATTTCCCAAGTTTCAAGTTTTTTTGACATGTTTTGACTAGGTTTTGAATGTCTCAAAGTTGGTTAGTTGTCTTTGTTATAAATCTGCAAATTGTGCATATTTCCAAGTAGTCCTATTCGACAGACTATAACTTTTAACCAATTGACACAAATAAGAAAATTCATTTCGCATCATATTCTATGGGTTAGAGGCTTGCTATGTTCCTAATTTGAGATTATGATGAATATGTTTGATCAGTTTTCAAATGCGATTCCATTTACAATTTATAAAGTTTCAGTGGTAATCAGAAATGCAAATTGATCCATGCCCCTATTCAAGATGTCATATCTTTGAATCCATAACTGGTGAGATCAAATGGTTTGCTCCCCTAAATTCTACTCCAAAAATAATTCAAGTGTGCCAGTTTTCAAGTCTTGTTGAATCCAACTGCACACTTTCCCATGGCCATTTCATTTGCAAAAAACATTTTTTCTGATGTTTTCATTGCCCTGCAAATCTAGGTAGCCAACTTCAGACCTTCACCAATTTTTCTCTATCATTCATCATGAGCCCAAGTTGAAGGTTTATACTCTCTATGTTAGTGTCTAGTGTTACCCCAATTTCCAATGCCTCAAGTGCCCAGTTGCCCATTTTTCAAAGCTAAACCCAAACAAAATTTTCTAGTTTTCTAACATGTTTTTCTGCAAGCAGTTTCAAGTATGCAACTTTGGGGGTCAATATCCTTTGACGCTAATGTCATCATGTGATGAGTTTTGGCAAGCCTATTAAGTATGTTAGAAAGAAGAAAAGTTCAGAGTTTGAGAGCACGACCTATTGTTTATGTCAATTTTTAAAGCAAGTTATTAGGCCTTCCTATAAGTGAATCATAGTTTAAAGAAAAATGATAAAAAGAGTTTTAAGTGATGATTAAGTGCTTGATTGGATTTCAATCAGTTTGAGAAGGTTGATGGATCAGTTTGTATATCAATTGTTTGAAAATATTTTATTTTTTTAGCAGAACCCACTTTGGGGCCCGACTAATTCCATCAGATCAACAATTTGTTGTGAATGATAAACTGTCTCAAATGGTTAATTTGATTGTGATCACTAAGTTTTCTTTCATTTTACACATGTTTTCATTAGTCAGGATCTGATCAATGTGTGGATTGAGGTATGAGAAAGTCCAAAGAAATATTGATTACTAATATGCTACTATCCAATGTGGAAGTGGGCATCTTCCAAATGGGTTTTACACCAAAGCAATGTAGCTTACAGTTTTATAAATGTCATGAGTCTGATGTGCAATATTAGATCAACATGAGGTAGATTCTAGGTAGAAGATGTTGAATTCAAATCTCCATCCATATGAGAAAAGATAAAACCTATAACTGACAAATAACTTTTAGTATCCATTGACATCTTTGATACATAAATCATGCCCATTAGGTTTATATATATTTTCTCCTTAGTCAAATATAGAACCACCAAGACTATGTCTTCCATAAATTATATCATTGATTATGTTTGCTATGATTTTTCATTGATGTGTGACCATTAGGAAGGGGAGACACTCCACAGCTATTGGAGAGTTGAGCACCCACATGTAGGAGCAATCCATGGGCAATCCACTCTTTCCATGACATGGGCAAGAAAATGAATAGTCTATGTAGGAGAATGTAGGTAACATAAGGAAGAGACACCATCAATGATGATATAGTTCACTTTGAAAGACATGGCTAGAGAAAATAGTTGAAGGGATGCCCACATAGGGAAAAGGCACCATCAGAGGAAGCAAGTTACAGAGATGTGTTGAATGTCCACTTGATGAAAGATGACAAAAATGGAAGAGGCATTACATAGCATGGGAGTTGCACATGTTTTGAGTTGCATCCCATGCAAAATGAAGAGTTCCAAAATGTCGTCAGTGGCAAGAGAAAATGTGGAAAGCAATAGGACTAGGGGTGGTAGCATAGAAGGTGAGGCTCCATGTCTGTATCATGAAAGATGAAAACCACCATAAGCCATAGGAGGAATGTCCATATTTTATGTTCAAGGGGTAACACAAGAGCGGTTATAGCATGAAGGAGTACCCACGTTAAAGAGGCCCATGGCTGTGACTAAATGTGCAAAGTAAAGTGGATGACAAGCAATGAAGAAATATAACACCTATGTCCAAGGAGATTCATGCCATGGAAAGAGAAACACACTCACCTTAGACTCAAGAAGGAAGAGAGGGAGTAGAATAGGAACCTATAACTATAGGGGCAGACATATTTCTTTCTAGTAAATCAGTGGAGGAAGCCACCAGTCGCATTGTCTCACATGCTTGGCAAGAATGGACTTTTGTTGTTTTATAATATGAACGTTGAGTTGTGTTAGTAAATCGAGCAATCCACTGGATGAAAATGTGGATGCACATTTGGAGTGGCCCACATCGCTAGCTGGCATGCAAAGTCAAACAAAGTTTTGACACCAGTTTCCAAGTGCTCATCGTTAGATCTTAATGCAAGAGATGGAGGGTTTCTAATGTTACAACAATCGTAGTACTGTGAGAGGGAAAGTTTGAGGCCCCAAACCTATGACTGGTATATGGTTGGGGGATAATTTTTCATGGTGTACAATATTATGAAAATAAAAAGGTGAGTTAGTCATGATTTCAAGAATGGAAACATTGAAGTCTCTGATGCTATGATGGGCCACTTGCTATGTGGTCGTGAGGAGAAATTTCAAGGTCTATAATGATATGTCCAAACATTGTGTAGATTGGTGGCCAAATAAAGTCGAGGTAAGATCATATGATGTCCCAACTATCATATGGTCATAAAGGTGAAGATGAACATATAAGGTGCTCCAAGGGGTGATTTAAATTTCAGGGTCTACGATGATGTAAGATTGAAGGCCAAATAAAGACAAGGTAAGATCATACAATGTCCCTCATATGGTCATAGAGGTGAAGATGAACATCTAAAGTGCTACAAGGGGAGGTTTAAAGGTTTAATATATTAAGTATATTATTGTTTCCAATTGTGACATGGATGATTGAAGAATAATTAATATATTTAAATTAATTATTTAAACGAATTTCAAAGGTGATGGTCCAATGGGAATCTACCAAGTGGCATCAATAGAACTGGAGAGATAAGGGAAGTAAAGTAAAATGAATATAAAAAATAAAATTCATAAAGAATTCAATGCTCAAAATTATTTTAAGATTTTATATAGCTCAACTATATAACATTTTCAATTTTTCAATTTTAATACTCTATTTAGTTTGGGAGCCATATTTTTGAAATGGTCTGAGAGGCATGATTTCAATCTAAAATATGCACTATAATATACCATTGGAACTACGAAGAAGTGAATTTTCCATTTGTACTATCAGATTTTGCACAGGTATTAACTAGAAGTGACTACAGGAAGATTTTTTTTTCAAGGGGCTTCTCAATGAAAATTGTAGATTTATGTTTTCAGAAGAAAATTGGTTCAAATATGATCAAAATTCCATCATGTATTACTTAATGACCAAGTTTTGAGGATGATTTGATTGTTTTTAAGGGAGTTGGAAGTAATTAAGTTTTATTAATAGTACAATTGAATTGCTTGGCAAAATTAGAAGTGACAAGCAAAGATTAGATTTTCAAGTTTCCAACACAGTTGATGATGTATCTGATATTTTCTTCAAACTGGATATTTTGCCAAATGTTTTAATGAGATATATCAAATATATGTTGCATCATTTATGGTTTTTGTTTATAGGCAATTATAGGAAGTTCAATTTCAGCGACTTCAAATTGAAGACATTTTAGGGGAACACATGTCAATTTCAGATGCCAAATTCTAAAGTATCTTCTCTTCTATATATTCTCCCTCTCTGCTCTTTGTAAGGGTTCCATATGTTGGATATTTTTCATTACAGTGCAACTCCTTTGTGGTTCTAGTCCAGTTGAAATCCTTTCCCATTACTATGATACCATTCTTCCTTAGTATTCCTCTGTTGTGAACAACAGTATTGTATTTCTTTTGAGGCATGTTAGATGTACAGTCATTTCTTGGCGTTCTTTTCTAAATTTTGGCATACAGATGATGTATTGTTTTCAAGGAAATTAATACAAAGAGTTTCATTTCTTTTAGTTTCATTATGATTCTCATCTCTTGCTTCTGTTATTTGAATTTTTTTGTGTTTGAGAATGAAGCTTTTAAACTCAATTGCAATCCCTTAAGGTTGTATGTTAGGATGAATTTTCTATTGGAACAAAGATTTGTGTAAATTCTTGTTTACATTGATAGGGTTGTAGGTTACACCAGGAGGATATTACAATAAGTATGAGAGTTTTCATGAAGATTGATGTCTATTTGAAAGTCAAATAGATAGATCAAATGTCTGAATATATAAGTATACTTTAGGTATCCATTTGTATGTAAAGGTTTATTTGATACCCAATAGATAAGGGACTGGTCAACTCAGAGATTACATGTTCTCTATTGTTCAATACCTAGGTTATGTTGAGATCCAAATTATCAATTGAATATCTTTCCCTTTATTTTTAAGGAGCTAAATTGTTTTCCCTCACTTGGTTTATTAGGTTCATGTGCTCTGTTATTAGCTATTTCACCCATGAATGCTTTCATAAACATAGAAGATTAAGGAATTTTATCTGTTATTGAGATTCAGTTGTATGCCTTTACACTGGTACCATATAAAGAATTTGAGGTCTACCCGCCTACATCTAATAGAGCTTGAAGAAGAAGAAGGAATTAACCTTATAGTTGGCCCAAGAACTATAGTCAGGTGCATCCATTATATAATTTTCTAACCTTAGATGTAGTGGTCTGGTTTCTTGGTTATTTTCAAAACTATTAAATTAGGAGCCAACAACATGGTCACATGGGATTTCATAATGTGAATGAGGAGTTTCTCCCTTGCTCGATGTTAGGTAATTTATTTAAAAACTTTCAACACATGAAATCATGCTAAGCTTTGAGACTCATGCTAGTGTATATCAGATATAACTCCATGCTTTCTCCTATATATTTGAACAACCTTTTACCCAGATCTAGAAAGTCAAGTACTTTTACAATATAAATCATGATTCCACCCATATAATAAATCTTCCATCATCCATTGAATGGGAAACTATCATCATAATTTCCATGTGTCTTTCTTCTCTACCCTAATAGACTTTATGAAAACATTAGGGCATATAACTCTTTCACTAGTGGAAAAGTGTGAAGAAAACTCACAAATATTATTTTGAGTAACCACTCTATGTATTTACCAAAAACAAATGTAACTAACCACCCATCACAAGTCTCTTTTAAATCTCGAGCTCTTTGTGTTAATATTTAATTAATGAAAAGAACCATCAGGACTTAGCATAGTGAAACTAGATGAGGACCTTTATATCTTGAGATTTTCAAAATATGGATTGACATTGGGAAGGGTAAGGAACCAAACCGAGACAACCTTATTGAAGGGAAACACCGACCCAAACAAAAACAAAAATAAACTCAAGCCAAAAATTTCAAAAAGGGCAGTTACTTACAATGGAGAGGGGAAAACCTTGAAAACTAAATGTGGCCATTTACAAGCTGGAAAAACTATAAACCTTTCCCAACCAATTATTGGTAGAATGGAAGAATGTTTTTCACACAAGTGAGCAACATGGTCAATGTGATTTTTAATTCATATATGGAAAATGAATGCAGAGGAGGGAAAATAAATATAGATTTAAGACTTTCTTCCACATTTTTCATATCAACATTTCCTTTCACAAATCTAGGTAAAATATGAACAATTTTTGTCATACCTTGAGTCCTTTGATTTTTGGATTTCCCATGTGATTTCTCCATTGCAATTTTTTGCACTGATTCTTCCAAAGGAAGAGAGGGGAAAAGATCTTTAAGGGGTTGACAAACGCTTGAATCTTTTTTTGCTTCTTGGCTATCATTTGGTACTTTATGCCATATTAATACTTCATTAGTCTCCAAGAGATCAAATAGGAATAATTCATAATCAAATTCATGCTCATAGAAAGAGCCATTCAAGAATGTTGATAGATATTGCATTGTGTGATCAGCCATACATTTAGAAGAGCATTTGTCATCAATCTTTTCTTGTCTTTATTGATCCTTCATACTTTCTTGAACAACCTTATTTGATGAAACAGAATTAGAAGTCTCAAATATAAAAGAATCAAATTGTATGGTTGGAGAATCCCCTAATAATTTTTCATTTGATCTTTCACCCTCCAGGCTTTGTTCAATTTGAGGTATATCAAGGCCAATCATTGAGTAAGTTGACTATGAGGTTGATGAATAATCAACATCTAGATGGCTCCAGCCACACTACAGGGAGTTCTTTCAATCACAGGAGGGATTAGGTGATCTTCATCATTGAAAACTGTTAAACTTTGATAAATAGGAGGTGTTGATTTAACTGCTTTGAGAATGAGCCTTTTTTGTTTAGGCTTTTACAATAATTCTATTGTTGACAAATATAAAGTCTCACCTATGCAATTTCTTCGCACTTCATTCCACTTAGAAACATGTCGTCATCTAAACTAGTAGCTTCCCTTTGTGCATCTTGCAATGTTTGCACTCTCTGGCACTTTAACAAAAACTTGATCTTAGTTTGTAAAGAAACAATAAAAATCCACAATAAATTATTTTCATTTGCTTGGCTATTTTGAGGGATTTTACTAGCACACCTATTGAACCTATCTATAAAATCCCTCATAGATTCAATCTCCTTCTTTTGAATTTGAAAGAAATTTAATAATAACTTAACAACATCAACTACAGGGTTAAATCTTTGAAGAAATTTTACCTTGAGATCACTCCAGCAAGTGATTAAACCATTAGGAAAATTCTTAAACAAACCAGCAGTGCTTCTAATGAAACTCCCTGCAAATAGTCTAAAAAATATGTTCTCTTCCTACACACCAAGAATCCCATAGGTGACTATAGTTTCTTTAATGTGATCATCAGGGTCATTATTTACATCACTAGAAACCTAGGAGGTATTTCCTTGATATTTTAGGTAAGATTGACTATTGATATAAAGAAAATGGCCCAATTTGAGCACCGCATGGTTGGGTTGCAACCAAAGCCATAGCACACAAATTCTTTCACCAAAAATAAATTAGATCACCAACCTCTATCCTTGGGGAGGTACCTTTAGATTTATAAGGAAAGAAAACACTAGAACTTCACTTTCTTTTCCCATATGAGTTGCAAAAAATTGCTACTAAACAGTTTTATCCTTCAGATAGAAATGCAAACAATGACTACATATGCTTCAAAGGAAGAACAAAATGTACTAACAATTGGATAGATTATCATTTTATTGATAATATTCCTCTAAATTGAGAGGTATAACTCCCTTATAAAAGATATTGAATGAATGTGATATCTGGTTATGTCTTTAACTTGAAGACACAAAAGGATTTCTAACATTCACCCATAAATGTGACATGAATGCGATTATAAGACTAATAAGTTGATAATGAGAGAAAAATCAGAAAACAACCACAAGACTATCTACCAATTCTTTCACATTACAGAGAAAATTGAGGAGATTACATGACTTGTTTTACAAATTACAAATTTTTCAACCAACTAATTTATAAACATGCACATCCTTAACATAATATTGCAAGATTGTATCCCAGAATTAGAAAGAAACAACTATATATTTGATTTGAATCAGGAAAATAAATATTTGGACCTCAAGATCTAACATGAAATATATCTCTTTATTTCAAAGAAACATAACAAAATGACTATCGAATGATTTTGTCCTTGCGAGTACAATCAAATTGTACAAAAAAAACTAATTCCTCTAATCTCTTTACTACAATCATCAATACTCAAAATACTTTCTCCTTTCTTGAAAAATGCACAGACATTTCCCAACTTGAGAAGAACTAGTTACAATTCGTTTTCCCCTATTAAATAATTTTCCCAAAGAAGTTTGGCTACCACCACAACTTCCTACTGAACCAATTATCCCATTACAATGGTAATTAATTCTATTAAAGAATTAATTATTTTGAACTTTCCAATTTACCCTACCCCATACTTACCATTTTACTTTAATGATCATATTAATAATTAATTCTTGATAGAATTAATTATGAGAGAAATACATGTTACTTTAAAACTTTAATGTTTAATTATTTTGGATTCATTAATATTTAATTATGAATAATTAAATATTATGCAAAATAATTTATAATATTTTAACCTCTAAAGTATTTTAATTTTTTAAACTAGAAGGGGTAATACTTAGGGTTTCAAAACCATAGGTAACGAAATATTATGAAAATCCCTAGCCCTAAGTCTCTTTATACAATTTTTTTGACACTTACAAAATTAGGGCTAGAATAATAGAAAAAATAGTAGCTAACACCTTTTACAATATAAGGTCATAAAAGCTACCCAAGATCCCGCAGGGGCACTGTCCCTTGACCCTATCTCGGGGGCACTTCCCCCAAACCTTGATAGAAATATTATGGGGATAAAACTATGCCCAATAAACCTCTAAATCTAATAAGGCTCCATATCACAACATAGATTTTTTCGGATACCAATTGTTGGAATTCTTTAGAATGATTGAGAGCGGGGCGGGGGGTGGTGATTTAGTTATCTAAGGTTCAGATGTACAAATAAATATTTTTAAAACTTAGTGAACTCATATCCATAAAACATTTTCATCATGCATGCATCCATTAGATCATACAATCCCTTAAACTTGTAGGTTATCGTCAAATCAACTTTGAAGAAATGTAAGCATGAAACATAGTAGATTCAATAACACATTTGACATAATGATTTAATGTGGAAACCCAATTTGTGAAAAACTACTAGTAGCATGGTACTCTATCTCACTCTTCTGAAGTGATGTCCTATGAAAGGCCAACACTGTCAAATGTTACAATGCACACTATTAAGTGTGACCTAGTTAAAGGATTTCAATCACCCTATTAGGAGTGAGCCTTGTTAGAAGACTTTAGATCATTCACTTGGAATGTCACCCAGTTAAAGTATTTACAAATGATTATTAAGTTAACCTTACTCCAAATTTTTTACCTTAGATTGGTACAATAATTAAAAAGTAACATTAAGGCTTGATCTTTTAACAAGTTACAACAGACTTGCTGATTACAGATCTCTATTTTTAGTCATTCATTTTCCTTGGCTTTCAAACACTTAAACTCTGATAGCTAGTTCACCCTTCAAGAATCCATACCCTTAAGCCTTCTTGCATTGCTTCCCAATATTAGTCTCTTCTCTTAGGTCACTGAATGAAGCAATACCCTAGACTCCTTTTTCTTCCTTAGTTTCTCATACATGAGCCGATAGGAAGTTTGAAATTCAAGGTCTATTGAGAAATTGTGAACTATTAAAATACCATCAACATATCGATATAAAAGTATTTCTAGTTATTTCTATTTCCCAAAAAATTTAAGCGGGTTAAAAGCTCTTTAGCCAACTAGATTTTAGAAAAATAATTTCTTAAAATACTAGTATTAAAAAGTTGCTAGAGATTTTAATTACTCCTTAAAAATTGCATCTTACCTAATGTTGCAAAAATAAAATAATAAAAATAAAAAATAAGATTTAAAAATCTTATTTCATCCTATACTATAATTATTTTAATAAAAAATACTTCAAACTTTTATTATGAGGATATATTTTTAATATAAAAATATTTTATAATAACAAAGTTTTCTAATTTATTAAAAAATGATATAAATATTAGAAAACTAAAATTTAATTTTCTTTCCTAATTGTTTTTAAATGATTTTTTTCTCATCAAATCATAAGAAAGTTGAAATAGACTCTATAAAAAAACTTATATTCTAGTTAAAAATTATAAAAATGATATATAATTTTTTATGATAAAGCTATTTTTATAATTAAAAAAATCTCTATTAAAAATCTTTCAAAATTTGAAGTTTTCTTTTTGTTATATTTTCTATTTGTATAGATTTTGTTTCTATTGTTGAAATACAAAAATATATAAAATATTAAATCATAATTTATTATTCAAAATTTAATTTTCTATATTATATAATTTGTTTCTATTATCCAAATATAAAAATATATAACCATTAATACAAACTTCTAAAATGTTAAAAGTGGCATTCTAATTGTAAACAAATAGTATTCTCTTTTTTAAAAGTTCATCTTTATAATCTTTTCAAATAATTATTATAATCTTCTATTTCATAATTTTCTTAATAGATTTTCTATATGCACAATTGTTTTTCAATTAAAAAAAATTGGAGAAATGCTAAAACATCTCAATAAAAAATTCCTAGGTTTGAATCTATTATATTTACTTCATTAAAGCTACCCAAATATTATTGTGAAGGAATACATACAGTAAATTAAAGAAAATAGAATCACTCATAAAATATACAATTTATTTGATACCACATTTGACATGAATAGGCATATATTTCTAAAATATATAGCTTATTTGATATGAGAACCACACTTTAAATTTTTAAAAGCATTTGGAACCTAAATTGTATGTTTTGTCAATCTTAGAAATTGTGACCCTTTGAATTTTGATAATGCCCTAATAAAGAAACACAAAATATTTAGATTTCACACTAAAATATTGAAAACAAAATATCAATGTTGTAAAAATAAACAACATATTAATATTCCATAAAATAATTCACATATTTCACACATAAACTCACAAAAACTATAACAAGTGACCTACATTGAGCTTTTGCTTGAAATTTTGAAAATTCGTAATGAAAAATCATGAGTCTTTGTGTCTTGCAAATTAGGGTTTTTTTCCTTGTATTTTTCAAATCCTTAGATTTCCCTAGTTCATAGCCTACTCTCCGTGTCATTGAAAACCTATTAAATTCTCAAGGTTTGTCTTTAGAGAATTTCTCAAAAACCCTAGTGCCCTATCTTATTTTACCCTAGTTTTGAAAAACCCTCGAAATATTTTCAGAAAAATGTTTTTAATGGAATATCATTTTACCGAAGGTTGGGCTTGTGCAAGCATAATTTCATTAAATATTGTTTAAACCTTTATTAGTCGTGTTTTGTTTACATCGAGCTCGATTATTCTATTGAGAAAAGGTCCTATGTAACAAAGATTTTGTGTGACCAGTGATCTTGATTAGGTCAATAGGCATTACTTTCCTACAATAAGAAGATGTAGGGATTTTAAATAATACAGGCATGCGCTATGATCACATGTAGCCCTTCCTGACATTCTAGCCTCAGTGTGCTGCAAAAGGTTTGTGGTTGTCAGAGTTAGTCAGATCTTTTTGCAGAGTTGTCAGTGCTCTCGTACATGTTTTGAAATTCTTGCAATATCATTGGATCGTTCTTTAATGAAGGTATTATTTTATAGTTTAGAATTTCTAATCGTCGATCTTGCAAGAATCAAGGGCTATCACATTCCCACAATAAAAAAGTGCATGAATGTTATACATTGTGGGGAAGTGCCAATGTGACGCGTGGCATAGTGTAACATCATGGGCTTGCAATTCTCAAAAGGTAATAAAAACTTATCTTATGTGGTACTTGTCAGAAGAGCCAGGCATTAAAATAAAGCTCCACACATCAAAGGAAAATCCTACCATTTTGAACAAACTAGTCTACGCCCAATAAATAATCTACCAACCCAACAAACAGCCTACAGCTTGGACTTCCATGCAGAGGTAGAGCTACAAGGGGAACTAAAGTTTTGAAGTACATGATTCTCCATGGACGTTAAAGTCAAGAAGCTTATAGTCCATGCTAACACAAGGAGCCTGCAAGCACTTAAAGTGCAGGGCAGTGAACGCAAAGAAAAGAAGGAGATGTTTGTACAGAGAAGGGGATTTGTTTTATCCCACAACATAGCAATGAAAGAACCCACAAATTTGAAAATGGAAGAGCCCACGACCAATGCAAAGATGTAGTCAACATTTATAAGAAGCCACAGTATCGAGAATAGTCTATGCTGAGGAACTCACGCTAAGGTAAAAAGGGGAGGATCAACATATATAAAAAGGCATGTTAAAAATAGCAGTCATCCACGCAATGAAAGGAAGCTCACCTGTAATCAAGCAACAAAGGATACCCACACACGTCAGTAAGAGATAGAGGAAACTAACTAAATGCCATGAGAAGATGCCAAAAGTTGTAGCAGTCATGCATAAGCAATAAAAAAGGAGCCTCAGGCAGCGTGAAGGAATAAAAGCTCCCAAATCATAGTCATAACAAAGCTGCAAGAAAAATATATATCCCACATTGGTTCCGTAATGAACATTTGATGTTTTTAAATAATATTGTGCTCAATAGAGTTAATGCCTCAAGACAAGAGGCTTTTGTGAAAGCTAGCTCACACGCATGGGTCCCATTCAATAGCAAGAGGTCATCAGTCAACCAAATTTTGACGAAGGATGGAGAAATGATGACGTGGCACAAAAACTAGAGATGGAATGAGATCATGCCATGTGGCAGATCATCCAGCTATCACTAAGTCACTATACAAAAGTTGCAAGGGAGTTACTATAGTGACATAGAAAATGCTTAGGTGGCAGGACAAGCTAGAAATGAGGTGGCGATGATGTGGCATTGATGTGGAAGGAGAGAACAGATGGAGCTCGCCAAAAAAGTCACCAGAATATGAGGGTTTGTTGAATTCAACATTAATAATCAAACGTGTTTTACCCTTTTATGTTGAAGAGCTATCAATGTGTAACCCTCACTTAGCTAGTGCATTTTGTAGAGTTGTAATTAGCTATTGCACTTCTTTGATACTACATAAGGCTTTAGGAGATATAAGGGGTTTTCACCTGCTTAATAGATTTAGGGATATGTTTTTGCACTGGTATAGTATCAATTGAATATGAGGTCTACCCACCTAGGTTTAGAAAAGCCTAAAATAGAAGAAGGGTCATGCCTTATAGTTGGCCCTGTGTCTGAAATGGCATGTTGAAAATGGGAGTTAGCTGCCCCTAGATGTGTCATATTCTCATTGGGATAATTGAAAAGCCTCCAGTGTTTTCAAACACCAACAAAATGGTGACTCTGTTGAAGAATGTGTTGAATCTTTATGATGGACAAACCTTGAGAATTTGAAGAAGATTCAATACAGAAGAAAGTTTTCTATAGCAGGAAGGTCATGCAGTGTTTTCCATCTCTTTGTAGAATATTCATGTAGCCTAGTAAGTTTTGTCCATTTGCAACAGTGCCTTCAAGATTGAATACAGATTGTGTTACTAACTTTTATTTTCAATCAATTCAGGCAATTGTGATTTTCAAAGTACTATTGTCAATTCAGAGTCAAATTTTTTTAAAAGTGGTTTCTCTCTTGTAAGTGTTTAAAGATTTGTAAAGTTCAACAAGTTGACAACCCAATTCAGATATGTCATGTAATGAATCATGTTTTAAATCTTTCTCACAGGTGTGAGTGGTGACTCTCTAAAGGATCTATGTACCAGTGTAGATTGGTTTTGTATAAATGCTTTCAAAGAGTTTTCAATTGAGTTAGGAATATTTGAAAGTTATCTGAAGTTTCAAGCAAGAAGAGAAATATATATAAGTTCTTGACTAATGAGTTTTAAAGTGTTGTTTGATCTGTTGTCATAAGATTTCTAAATGTAAAAAATGAATCACATCAGTGATTTTATTTAGTTCTCCTCAAGGAGATGGAAACTCTATAAGGATATGATTAGTGGTATGAGGAATTAAGATTAGCACTAGGCCAATCAACAGATCAAGGTTTCATATAGCAACACTAAAGGTATTTTATACTTTCATGTGATTTTGTTTCTATGAAAGTAAGCTTTACAAAGTTTCTCTATGAAGTGATAATTCCATCACTAAATAGGAGATTGGTTTGGTACATTTCAACATACTTTGTGGAAAGTATATTCAAAAAAAGTGTTTTTACATTTTGAAGTGTGTTTGAAGTTTTGAATTGCTAGAAAGAATTTCAGATCTGCTGTGATTAATGAATTCTAAAAGTAATCTTGGTGATTGAGTTTTAAATTTGTTAAGAATGGAAAATGTTTCTTCACCTAGTATGTAGTCCATGGATAAGAATTATAGATATGTTTTTGCCAAGAGATATATGCCATTAAATTTCAATGGCATTTATGGTTTCCAAAATACTATGCCCTATGATCTCAGAAAGTATTTACCTAAGTTTAGTGGGAACCAAAAAAATTCAACCAGTCATCATGTTCAGTTGTTTAGTGACTTGGTTGGTGATTATGAAATTTCTCATGAAGACATTCATATGAAGTTGTTTGTTCAAAATTTGGAAGGGGATGCTAGGGATTGGCTTTCTTTTCTTTCGGCATGCTCAATTTCATCTTGGGATTAATTACTTTCAGCCTTCATGAAGCAGTTCGGGGAAAGAGTAAGCATCTCTGATTATTTTGATAGGT
Source organism: Cupressus sempervirens (assembly GCA_028749045.1). Taxonomy (NCBI): domain Eukaryota; kingdom Viridiplantae; phylum Streptophyta; class Pinopsida; order Cupressales; family Cupressaceae; genus Cupressus; species Cupressus sempervirens. The sequence goes on along the minus strand of CM053791.1, from coordinate 109,414,024 downwards.
TTTTTAAAATTAAAATTAGGAATGGTGAGTTAGTTCCTGAATTTAGTATCAGATTTGCAATTTTTTTTGAATGAGATTCCTAAAAGTTATAAGTCGGATGATCAAATGTGTCTAGTTGTTTATCTTGATGCATTTGATAAAAAGATCAATTACCTCTTAAGAGATAAGGAACCTAAGACTTTGCATCAAGAATTCATGACGGCAATAGAGATTGAAAACAATATGACATATGGCTTAACTAGGAGTCACTTCTCTAGGAATGTTTTCCAACAAGATGAGGTACAAAGCACAATTCAATGTCATAAGGAGTGTTTAATTTCAGATCAGCAAATATGTACCCGTGCTATTGTAAGTAATCTTGTTGAAAGTTTAGAAGTAAGAACATGTGTAGTTGAAGACTCTCTATTGCAAAGAGAATCTGATCCTTTTATTGTTGAAAATAGTGCATATGTTGGTAATATTATAGCAGTAGAAGACAAAGATAGTTCACTTGATGAGTTATATATGATATATTTAAATTCAGTCATTCATTCTCCTATTGGTGATCTGATTTATGTTGAAAACATAATGAATCAGGAAAAGGAAAGGTAATTATCTCGGTATGAGGATGAAGAGGCTAGAACTGATGTGTTAAGTGACAATAGTGAATTTGTTGATCCAATGTATTGTGAAGAAGCATCATGTGAAGACAATGGTGAGGGTGGTTGCTTGAGTCAAGAAGAGGACAATGTTAGTGCATATCCGTCTTCATGTGACTCAGATGCAAATTGGGAACAAGAAAGAAATGATGGAAGTTGTAACTCTTGTACTAGTAGAGGTATGAGTTCTTTTCTTAAATCTAAAAGTGAATTTCTAGTTCAGAATTGTGCAAATCAATTTGAGTTTGAAAGTTATGTAGAAGGTTTGTGTACACAATATGAAGACAAAGAGATTATCTATAAGGATGGATTGATTGCTTGTGTAGATAAATATCTTGAAGATAGGTGCAGTGGTAACCTGCAGTATACTAATGATCCTGAAGTTAATTCATCAGCACTTAATGATGATTGGTTTACAAGACATTTGAGTTACCTTGATGAACACAATGAGAAAAGCATTGATTTCATTTCTATATAAGCTTTACATGATGAGGATTGTAATGACGATCAGCTTATTTTTTTTCAAGATGTTCAACAAGGATCGTTGCATGGAGTCATTAACCCATTGTTCAAAGAGCACATGGAAGTTTTAGATTTAGTTGAGAATGATTTTAATGATGATACGTTATCCTACTGCAATAAGAGGTCAGATGGATCTTCTTCCAAGTTTGATGGTGAAAGTATTGATGAGATTGCATTTCATGATATGAATAACAAGGTGTTTGATGAGGCAGTTATTGAAAATTTGCCTGCACATTGCAAGGATTTTTATGATGAATATTTTAATATGACTGATTCATTTGCTGATTATGAAGAATCATTGAAGGACTCCGGATCAGATTCAGACATTGATGACATGTGTGAGTATAAATCTAATTGCTCATTTGAATATCATCTGGTTCTGCATAAGGATATAGAATTTGAAGGTATGAGTGATCCTTTTCCCCATGTTGAATATGATGCATTCATATTCAATATTGATAGCATGCATGATTCATTAAATAAAGAGATTTTGCAGTTTCAATTTGATATGTTTGAGCATGCTGATCAAAACTTTCATAATGAGCAAGTTGTAGGAAATGAAGCTAGTTGTTATATGCATTATGAAAGTGAAGTTGTAGATTCAGTTTTACCAATAGAGTTGATTCATGATGCTAATCCGATTGGTGAATCTCATAGAAGAAATATTTCCACTTTACCTCATACAAGTTTAGATGAGAATCGGGTTTATGATAGAGGTAAATAATTTTGTTGAAGTTTGGTGGCCTAGAGTCATCATTTGTACATTGTAGGAGTAGTTGTTTCCCTGTTTTCAATAAAGTTGTTCGAGAGAAGTTTTGTAGTTTTGAGAATGGTCTACTAATACTAGAAATCTGAATCCTTCCCATGCCCGCAAGGGACATGCATCCCCAAATAGAGCCACTGCTGGTTTGATTTTTCACAATGCAAAAATTTTGAAAATTTTTAGTGAAAAACCATTTGAGTCTTTGTGTCTTGCAAATTAGGGTTTTGTTTCTTATATTTTTAAAATCCTTATATTTCCCTAGTACATAGCCTACTCTTTGTGTCATTGAAATCCTATTTTTAGAAAAATGTTTTTAATGGTATATCATTTTACCTAAGGTTGGGCTTGTGCAAGCATAATTTCATTAAATATTGTTTAAACCTTTATTAGCTGTGTTTTGTTTGCATCGAGCCTGATTATTCTATTTAGAAAAGGTCATGTGTAACATAGATTTTGTGTGACCATTGATCTTGATCAAATCAATGGGCATCGACTTCTCACAATAAGAAGATGTAGGGCTTTTAGACAATAAGGGCATGCACTATGATGACACATAGCCCTTCTTAACGTTCAACCCTCAGTGTGCTGCAAAAGGTTTGTGGTTGTCAGAGCTAGTCAGATCCTTTTGCAGAGTTGTCAGTCCTCTCATACATGTTTTGAAATTCTTGCAATATCATTGGCTCATTCTTTAATGAAGGTATTATTTTAAAGTTTGGAATTTTTGAACGTCGATCTTGCAGGAATCAAGGGCTATTGCATTCCCGCAATAATAAAGTGCATGAATGTTATACATTGCGGGGAAGCGCCAATGTGATGCATGTCATAGTGTGACATCATGGGCTTGTCTTTCTCAAAAGGTAATAACAACTTGTATTATGTGGTAATTGTTAGAAGAGCCAGGCATTAAAAGAAAGCTCCATACATCAAAGGAAAATCTTGCCATTTTGAAAAAACCAGTCTATAACCAATAACTAAATTGCCAACCCAACAACAACCCATGGCTTGGACTTCCATGTAGAGGTAGAGCTACAAGGGGAATTGAAGGTTTGAAGTGCATGATTCTCCATGCATTTTAAACTCAAGAAGCTCATAGTCCATGCTAACACAAGGAGGCCACAAGCATTTAAAGTGCAGGGTAGTAAACACAAAGACAAGAAGGAGATGTTTGAAGGGAGAAGGGGATTTGTTTTATCCAACAGCATAGAAATGAAAGAACCCAAAAATTTGAAAATGGAAGAGTCCATGGCCCATGCAAAGATGCAGTCAACATTTATATGCAGCTACCAGTATCTAGAATAACCCACACTAAGGAACTCATGCTAAGGTAAAAAGGGGAGGATCAGCATATATAAAAAGGCACGTTAAAAATAGTAATCATCCACGCAATGAAAGGAATCTCACCTGTATTCAAGAAACAAAGGATGCCCACACATGTTAGTAAGAGATAGAGGAAGTTGACTAAATTTCGTGAGAAGATGCTAAAAGTTATAGCAGTCACACATAGGCAATAAAAAAGGAGCATCAGGCAGCGTGAAGGAATAAAAGCTCCCAAATCACAATCATAACAAATCTTTAGTCAAAATATATATCCCACATTGGTTCTGGAATGAACATTTGATGTTTTTAAATAATATTTCGCTCAATAGAGTTAATGTCTCAAGACAAGAGGCTTTTGTGAAAGCCAACTCGTGTGCGTGGGTCCTAGTCGACAATTGGAGGTCATCAATCAACCAAATTTTGACCAAGGATAGAGAAATGATGACATGGTGCCAAAATTAGAGAGGGAACAAGATCATGCCACATGGCAGATCATGCGACTACTTCTAAGTCGCTATACGAAGGTTGCAAGGAATTTACGATAGCGACATAGCGACTACCTAGGTGGCGGGACAAGTTTGAAATGAGGTGGTGATGATGTGGCATTGACGTAGAAGGAGAGAATAGACAGAGCTCACTGGAAAAGTCACCAAAATCTGGTGGTTGCCATGTCACCACAGGAAAAATGAAGAATTTCTAACAACCAACATGGCAGCTTGCCAAAAATTTCAAGAATCCAGTGAATAGTTGAGACAAGGAATGTGGGGCCCGATCAAGTAAAAATGGCTAGTGAGATGATGACAAGTGGCACTTTCCAAATGGTTGGAGGAGGAAAGGGAGATTGAAATGTAAGAGCAGAAAGATCAATGCAAAGCTCTACGGTCTTACATGGGGAGAGAAAGCTTCACCATGATATCGGAGGTTGAACTTTGAAAGGGTCCCGATGCTATGGGAAAGCTTTGCATGTATGGGCATAAAATAATTTTTGAAGCTCTCTGGTGATACACGAATGCATAGGAGTGTAAAGGGAATTCGCTCGCGTAAGAGCATAAGAAATTTTTAAAGGATCTTCGATGCTACGTGAAGGCTTCAAGCGTATACCCGTGAGTCAAATTTTGAAGCCTTACACTACTTTGCTTAGGTCTATGGAAACGTAAAGGAAAGCAAGGAGCTAAATTTGGAGGAATCAAAGGATTAATTAATTAATTAAATCAAATGTGGTGGCTAGTAGATGATTGACACATGGCGTCAGGAGATTGGAGAGAGAAGGAGAAATGGCAATGAATATAAAAGTGAAAATCAAAAGTTTCAAACATAAATGAAATATTTGAGTTATTAAAAGTTTTATATAGTCTTAACTATATAAATTTTTAAATTTTTGATTTTAATGTTTTGTTCTTAGTCTAGGGGCCTGTTTTTCAAGCTGTTACCAAGGGGGAATTTTTCTCCAAAATATGCCTTTTTCATATACCATTGGACTCAAGAGAAGATGAATTTTTCAGATTTGGGATCAATTTTTGCACAACAATTCACTAGTTCAGTTTGTAAGCAGTTTTGTAATTTTCAGGGCATTCTAGTGGAATAAACAAAATTCATGGTGGAGGATTAGAATTAGTTAGACAAAAAACATGGATGTTTTTTCAAGCATAAAATGTATTGGAAATGTTTTCATCCCTTTTAGAAGTCATTTTTAACTGCTTTTCATTTTACCATGAGTAAAAATTTAGGAATCAAATCAATTATTTGTTCAATCATATGTTTCAGATATTTGGTGCTTTTGGAGGCAAAATTGATTGAAGATTTGATTCACCAGTTGAGGGGAAAGATTAAAAGGATGTTTTTAACCTATTGAGAAGGTTTTCCAAGTGGACAGATGAAATGTTTAGATTAGATCCAGGAATGAACTCTTCTTCTATATCTTTCTTTCTCTCATCTTTTGTAGTGGTTCCAGTTTTGTCACTGAGAAACTAGTTGGTTCCAGTCTTTGGAGAAATTTTTTTCATTGCTAAGATACCAAGGTTTTGGATCCAGTTCTTGATGCATTTCTAAAATTGTGACACCATTGTTTCAGCATAATTCTCTTGTATGAACAGCAGTAGGAAGGATAATACAAATAGTTTAGATCTATTAGGTGTTTTTATGTTTTCATTGCATGCCTTTGGTTGTATTGTTTCAAGGAAATGAATACAAATGAACAAGAATTTCATTAGTTTCATTTTGATTCTCGTCTCCTAGTCTTAGTGAATTTCCAATGTTTTATGGTCTTTGAACAAAGAGCCTAGGTCATAGTTGCAGTCCCTTAAAGCTGTATGTTGTTTCATTGTTGCTTATAACCCAAGGGGTTATGTAAATGCTTCAGAGAATTCAATAGGGTTGTAAGTTTACTGAGGGGGATATCATGTAAGAATGAGGTTTAGATTGAGCACAAATGTTTATTTACAAGATAAATAGATAGATTGTATATCTGAATATATATATAAGTATCAGATATCCATATGTCTGCATTTGATTCATGGATTTTCCTAATGGTTAAGGCACTGATTGGTCACAGGATCATTAAGTCTTACTGGTGCATATCTGAGGGTTTGTTGAATTCAACATTAATAATCAAATGTGTTTTACCCTTTTATGTTGAAGAGCTATTAAAGTTTAACCCTCACTCAGTTGGTGCATTTCATAGAGTTGTAATTAGCTATTGCACTTCTTTGTTACTGCATAAGACTTTAGGAGATATAAGGGGTTTTCATCTACTTAATAGATTCAGGGATATGTTTTTGTACTAGTATAGTATCAATTGAATCTGAGGTATACCCGACTAGATTTAACAGAGCCTAAAGGTTAAGAAGAAGGGTCATGCCTTATAGTTGGCCCCGTGTCTGAAATGGCATGTTGAAAAAGGGAGTTAGCTGCCCTAGATGTGTCATATTCTCATTGGTATAATTGAAAAGCCTCTAGCATTTTCAAACACCAACAAAAGGAATAGAGAAATTCTACTATTGTAAACATAATTTTAAATTAACATGAAGAAATTATATTAGGTCAGTTTGAAGAGCTCATTGAAGCGTTTTGCAACATTATCTTCTCCAGTCACATTGCTTTGTAATAATAGTTTGTTCTGGCATATTCGAGGACAACCATCATAGATAATAAGATAGAATCCTTTTGAAAAAGTAAAATATTAAGACAGCTTTATATCACATTCTCAAGTGATATAAAACCACTTTTCATTTGCATTTCGTTGCCGTGGTGTTTCACATACCGTGGTGTCTACATAATGGGGAGGCTATGCATTATCATATTCTCATCCATCTATTATTAAATATTAAGCTGTCAACTCCATGGTGTATGAGGTCAAAATTGCACAAAAGTAACACTAGATTTGAGTATGAAAGCAGGGACAAATTGCTTTGTTCTCTGGACTTTTCTGCTGAACCTTTTTCTAGGTCTTGACATTTGAAATATTTTTATACACTAATGTGCTTTTTTGACACATGGGTCTTACTTTGTTGTATCTGATGGACAAAAGGGATCTTCACTATCTCCATCACAGAGCCTCTCCAACTCATTCCACTCATTAAAGGTCTTTGAAAATTTGTTTATAATGAGCACACTAATTAATAGAAATTATCCCTTGTATTTCTCACCCTTATTCCCTTATTCATCAACACCTGTTTGTCCAAGAATATGGTTTATAATTTAAGTAGATTTCTAAAGACAAGAGAGAAATGCCCACAAATCTTGCAGACAGGATTCCTGCCATACTGAATCCTAAGTGCATGTCTCTTTCATACAATCAGATTTAACATTACATGTTAATCAGGAACCGATCGTTATTGGCATGTCGTCTAAAATAAACAGAAGCATCAACTTGTTGATTGTTTAATTTATAATGCTGTCTTGCATGGAGAAATCTGAGAATCTCAAAGCATGTTTCCTTTTCTTATTCTATTGAGGTTAATAGAAAGCCACCCAGTTGGGTTGACGGAATGTTACGCATGGAAATAACAATAAAAAATAGGGTATTAGTACTAATCATTGCCCACAGCTGACCTTAGTGACTACGTCACAGAAACATCTTTTTATCAAACTGGGGTTCTTCTTTATTATTGTTTTTGGGTCTCTGCCATTATTTTCTCACGGCAGGAAACATGGAAGGTGAGCAGGTGAGCATGTGTTTGATTCCAACTTGTTAATAAGCTTCATACTAGGGATCTTATTGCACTTAAGTGTTCTCAACAAAGTTGACCTTTGGCCGTTTTGGTAATTAAATATTGCATTTAGGGTTTATCAGTAATTATATTAGTGTTGATTGTTTACCGGTTTAGGTCTGATTGGTAGACGGATTGTTTCATATACATTTCATAGATTGCATTATTGTAATTTCTGCATAATCTTATCTTCCTCAGTTCAGCTCAGTTTAGTGTGATTTTTTATTTCGTGCTATGCTGGATCAATTTTGGATTAGGTTTATAGTTATAGTCATAGTCGATATTTTAAAATTATGGTGTTGAATTTTGAGTTTTTTTTCCTATTTTTGTGCTATTTTCGTTTTTGCATTTTGTATTTTACCTTGTTTGGTTTCCATAATAAATAGTTATTTATTACTAAAACAATATTCAATCTCAAATTTTTAATTAAATGTATTAGGTAATAAGAAAGGATAAGTTGTTTAAACTAGTTTTTTTATTTATAATAATCTCTTTTACAATGTAAAATATTTATAAATTCAAAATACACTTAAAAAACTTTGTTCATAAGAAAAGGTTTGAATTTCTTTGGTAAAGAAAAGAGGAATATTAAGAAAATATAAAGATACAGTGTCATAGAAATATTCCCTTGTAGGTCATTAGGTCAAAATAGATAAAAATAAAATATAACAAGGACAACAACAAGATATCAACAAAAAATAAATATAAAAAATAAAAACACCAAAAAGAAAGAACTAGGATAATGAATCCAATGCATACTTATAGATTATATTATATAATCTCGTTTTGTTGCCCCACTTGGTGTTATAACATGCTACTTGTTGCCTTAGACCCCATATTCCTTATCATATTATTTTGACTAATGATTGGGCCAAGGAAAATGAGCCACAAGGCTAGAGGATCTCAAGTACAACATCTTGGGTTGGTAATGCTATGAGAAAAACTAGAATAATGTGCATGAAACGATAAAATTGTATCAATGCTAACTTGACAAATAGAAAATGTTATGTTTCAGCTAGTGAAAATAAAAGATTGGATAATGAGACAGTTTCTCTTGTGGATTAACCCTTATTGAAATATAGTAAATCTAATATAAAACTTTCTAATAATTGTATCTATGACTTTTACTAGCTCATGTTTATAGCTTTTTTAACTTTAAATCTAGTCATCATAAAATTTAAAGGTTTAATGCATCTTGCTCTACATTTCCTCCTAACAATTACAATTGAGGACATTTTCCTTAAGACCATCCAACCTTTTGCCCCTCATTTTCAACTCAACAATCTAAATATAACAATTTAATAAATAGTCTTCCTTAGTTCCATATTTCCTATCATTATTTTTTCCCCTTCTCCTCACTATTTTTATTCATCTTCTTCATGGCGTGTCCACTTATTATCAACTTCTAGGGTTTTCATCTTTTTAAGAAACTACGAGTCTTAAATTTCCTTAAGTAAAGGTTGTAAGGCACTATCTTCACCTACAATATATTCCTAAATAAGATCATATCAAGATGTGAATCAAAATAAAATCGAAACCAATGTTGCAAAACTAAGAGGAGGGTGGGGCGAAGGGGTGATCTAGTTATAACCAATTTTCCTACATTCCTTAAAACACCTATTCACAAAATTAAACTCTTTAAAGTTTTACATCTCTAGATTGATAACCAGATGTAACATTCAACTTAATGTTGCAAAAAAAAATTTCAACATCATATACCAAGTATCAGAGTAAACTTCCCTATGCATATTGAGTTGTAGGAATAAATAGTAAACTTGAAATAGCATGCAACACAATAAACATTCACACAAGTTTGATACAAGTATTTTACATGGAAGTCCTATTAAGAGAAGGCCTACTTCAAAATTAGAAACCCAAAAATTTCACTCTTCTAAAGTGAGCTCAATTAGAAGACTACCTTGTTAAAGGTTACAAACATATGGTTAATGTGAGCTTGTTACATGATTTTCAAGAAATAGCATTTATACATTATCACTCTTGAATATCTATAGAGTGTCTTGATTTAAAGGACTTATGAAACATTCATACTAATATCAGCATATAATGGATTTACAAATAAGATTGTTAGGTGAATGTCTACTTGGTTAAGAGATTTTCTGCTACAATAGTTATAATATACAAGTGAAATGATCTATTAGGTTTTGCACTACCTTGCTTGTTTAAATTTCTATTTCACTCTATTTGTTTCCTCTTTCTTCCTTATATATTCCTTTTTAGGTTGATTCACAAAGTAACACATCAACTTAGGACTTGTTTGATATTCACAATGCAGTTCTTCTCAATTATCCTTGTGTCTATCACTTCTCTTCTTCAAGTTGATCAACAAAATTGAAAATTTTATTCTTCCCTTAAATAATAATAAAATTTGGTGCCTCTAGAATCTTCCTAGTTTTCCCACTTAATCACAATCATTGGATCTTCATCTAGCTAAGATTCATTCAATCTAAACACTCGACTAACACGCATTCACCTTGAACTTTGTGCCTCAATTCAAATCATCAGATCTTCTTTGAATTAGTCTAGTCGTAGATCTCTTAACTAACTTCATTCTTATCTTTGAAACTTCTCAACCAAATCCTTATTTTCACTAAATTTCATTGTTAGATTAAATATTTTCAAACTGCAATTCCTTTTCATTTCTTAGTTAGCATTAATTGTGCTTGATCATGTTTTTCATTGCTATCATGAATCTAACATTGTGACACTCTCTATTGCCAATTTGCTGGTGAGGTGTTAAGAGAGGACCATATGGTAGTGTAATGAAAGATTATCAAAAGGTTTTCATATCAAGCATTGATTATGACATCATTAATGTGAAAGAGAGAGTAATTATTAATAGGAATGGGTACATTTAATGATAGTTTTCCAATTCTGAGATGCAAGAAATTGAGAAAACACAATATTTGTATTTATAAATCTACTCTTTTGTATTTTTTTTGGGTTGTTTTGAGAGATTTTTTTGTCATTTATCTCTATAAAACCATATGAAGTTTCTTGTAAAAGTTCTCTACTCAATATAACCCTCAACAATGCAATGGGGTGTTAGTGTAGATGATGTGAATTGTCAACCTATGATAAATGGAATTGATGCACAAAGTTTTGGAAAATTCTAGAAATGGGAGGTTTAGCCACATTCATGGAGAGGCTCCATTATGAAAATTTGCATATCACACAACTTTTCATAATGAAGTGGATTGAGGATACACTATTGATGGTGGTAGGAATATTACTATATATTACTAAGGAATTCATTTCAAGGGTGAAAAGCATTCTAATTTTCTGCATGAAATTTTATGCAAACCTTAAACTGTTAGGTACCATTATTGAAGAGTTTCTTAAGCAGCTTTTTGAGAGTGAGGCTCTTTTCAAGAAAGATGGCAAGACCTATTTCAAGCTCAGTTGTATTAAATAGTTGTGGCACTTTGTCTTGTGTGCTATTGTTTACTATATTATGTTGGATGAGATATTTTGGAGGATTTTCTCATGCCATTTAGTTTTATTGAATCATTATAGACATGAAATAAAGATCTTCATCCCATTTTACCTTTACTCTTCCATGAATGCTACAATCAATGAGGGAAGAGAGAAAAATATTACTAACCCCCAATCCATGATAGCTTAATGTTGCCCATTTATGATCATATTATAGTGTATTCTATGGGTAAAATCCCTGAGGTGAAGGGTATGGAGGATGTAGAGGAGGAAGTTTAGGAGGGGTCTCTAAGAATAGTAAAGGGTGGCACTTAGAGGATGAGAAGGTGGTGCCTAAAAGAAAGGGAAAGGGTGAGGGTCATACCATCAAGGCCCTTGTGAAAGAATAAATTCCCCAAGGAAACTTTCTAGCAAGAAGTAGACTAAGAAAATGGTGGCTTCAAATGAGGAATGTTTTGAGGAGGATGACATTTTGGACACTAATATTGAGGATGGTGTCTACAAAAAAGCAAAAAAAAAGGGAAGGGGGTGGATAAGAAGAATAAGATAATGTCAAACTTGAAGATTGGTGGGATGCCTATTTTTGAAAAATAAGCCAAAGTTGTTATCATTTCTGATAGATATGAAGATGATAGAGATGACATGGACATAGATAATGATGAAGAGGGTACCAACAAGATCAATAACCCTTCAAGAAAGAAATGAAAAGTTAAGAAAGGTGATGTTAAAGCTTTTAGGGACCTAGATTCCCCATTGAATCTCATCAAGGACGAGTATAGGGATGACTCTCCTCTAGAGGAACTAAACATAGAAGTTCACCCTAGCTAGGTTTCCCAAACTAAGGGTTTTGTTGAAGCCCTTTCCTCTTCTAATAGTACAAAGTTGGCATGGAAAAACATGATAATGAATATGGTAAAGTTGGGAATTACAAAACAAAAAATTGATCTTATGTTTTGTAAGGAAGAACAAGGAAAAGTGGAGCTCTAGAAGCTCATATATCCCTCTATGATGATTCTTAGAGATTATAGCAAGGAGGAAAACATGAATATACTTAATAATGCCATGAATAGTCTACTATGTAATTTTTTATCCTTTAAGTGGTTATTTCACAAGGTTGTGGGCTTAATGGATAGCATGAGATCTCTATAGGGGAGGATTGATGGACAATAGTCTCATGATACTACTAAGAGGGAGGACCATAATATGAGTTCCTTGATTGACATGGCATATTTCTATAGACTGAAGGCTAAGGTACTAGACTTAGACAATAAGGTTTTTAGCGCCCCACTCAGGAACCCAAGAGAATAAACCGAGCATGTTACAATATTTATTGAATTGTTTTTTTCTAATAAGTTTAAACAACATCAATGCAACAATGCAGAAGAATTATAGACATACACAACATTTACACAAATGCAATTACAATACAAATTTCATTCCTTAAGGGTTCCTCTGCATTGAGTCACATTTAAGAAGGTTTTTAAAAAAAAATGAAGTCTTAAGTACATGTTCATGAATCATAATTAAATAATAGATAAATTACCTAATAAGAAAATGGATAAGTACAATTGATACAATGAAAATACATCTAATGAATAACATCCACTATGCATGTCACAAGGTATGCGATGATAGATACAAGTATATCAAAATAAAGGATAACACATATACATCAACTAAATAGAAGTCTCTAAGATAAGAATAAGAATGATAATCACACAACCATAATGATAAATAGATTATTCTTTTATTCTACTCTTTGAATGCCCAATATTCTTGAACAATATTTGGTTACAATAGTTGGGAAATCATAGCTAAGTGATTGACTTCCCTCTAAATTCTTATGTATGACTCCCTTGGATTTTTTGATTTGCAATGAATCTTTGTTATTCCTAAATCTAAATGGGGTTTGTCCTTGACCAGAGAACAAGAGAGGTAAACCAAGTTAGGCAAAATTGGAACTAACTCAAGAAAAGATTTGGGTCTTAAAACTAACCAAGTTAGCGAAATCACATATCTTATGAGCTCATAGAAATTGATGATATGTTAATGGATTCTATCTATGAAAAAACTACATAACTAAGAGCTTCTAACTCTAACAAAGAAGAGATCTAACTTGAAGAAAAACATAAAACAAAATCTCTTAAAACTTTCAATAACACTATTATTATCTACAACTTGTTGTAGTGAATAGGGGAACAAAAATTTGTTTATTCCTTAAATTAATTCAACTAAAAGAGATTATCCTAAGCTATCAGGAAACAATGGAATAGTAAATAATAATAATAAAATACATTCAACTTATCTTTGCAATATGAAGTATTTTATGCAAAAAATTAGCCAACCTTCTATTAATCTTTTAATTAGATACATATAGGATTCCGAGATGACTGTTACAAAATGAGACTCAAATTAGTTCATATCCTCAAAATTGACAAATAGAAAGGAGCCAATTGTCAGTTACAATCATTATATCAAAATATGAAAGGGCAGGATAAGAATCACTTCACCTTATTTCCTTTTTCTAACTTTTTCTTATAGGCTTTGGGAGAAACAGTGATTGGGATTAGCTTCTCATGTCTATGAAAATGAATGTTAGAGTATATTAAGAGCCACTTGAAATGTTGTTTGGCTAGATCTTTGAAAACATTCAATCACTCCTACATTTCCTCCATAGCCATGTGTACACACCTGCCAAGATTTTGGAGCTCTGGCACTCTGTTCTAATGATCAAAAGATTTCTCTATTAAGCTATTCAGATAATTGGAGAATTTTTTTTGCATGAAAGTAGCTCCAACTATCCCTTTCCCTTGTCAGATAGCTTGGGAATTTGCATGTATACCTCTTAGTAATTCATAGTCTTTGTTTCCTTTAATCCTTCTTCTACCACTTGGATCATTTCAGATTTGAATTGCATACTTTGTAGCCATTCAAATAAGTGTTCATCTCCCTTATGAAAAATATTTTCCTCTACTACTTCCTTAGCCTTTAGGTGGATGATCATTTTCAATAAGGAAATGCAATCTTTTCTCTTGGCTTTTTCTGCTAATAGGGTAGCCTAGTTAGTGGAGATATTATCTTTCTCCATTTTGAGCCTCAATACTACATTATTTAGTTGCTCTATGATTGCAAGTTCCTTATACTTTAGTTTTCTACTCTACTCCTTACCAAGTTTCCTAAAGTTCTTGTCTTCTTGTAACTAGGAGATGATAGCCTTAATGTTAGTGGCTATAGGAACACTGGTGGTTGACATTCTTGAGATGCCTGCCAGTAGGGTGACTAGTTTCTTGATGAAGTAATTAAGTTCATGAATCTCTACCTTCATTCTAACTTTATCCTATTTAAGGCTTTCGAGTTGTCCTTATATCACATCATTTTTTGATTTCCAATAGGCCAGCTTGGTGTCATGTCAAACTTCTTTGAGGTCTACAGAATGCAATACGAAGTCTTGTGCAAACATGTCTTCAATTCTCCCTTCGTTAGTGGGCTTAGTAATCTCCATAGTCAAGTGCCTTGTATCAAGATCTTGTTCACAAATTGATAGGATCTTTTGCTTTTGAACTTTACTCAATGCCCATTTAGAACGGATAGCTAGAGATAAAGTTTTTTTATTGGGGACTCCCTCTTCTTTTCTCTTCCACTTTCTGTCCAAGGTGTGTACTAGCCATGATTCTATGCCAATCACCTTAGATGTAGTCCTAAGCATGTCTACACTAAAAATTTTCCTTTTGACTAGAGTCAATGTCTTCATAGCTAAAGAGAAAGGGTTCTTTGGGACCTGGGAAATAAGTTTTGAAGCTTTGGTACCCTTCTCTATCTCTATAGTCTTCTTTGTAGCTTCATTCAACTTAGTAGACATGTTTTCATTTCTTACACCATCTCCAAGGTCCACCACTTGTATTTTGGGATCAGATTAGATTGCTATGGAGTGAGACTATTGTGGGGTGAGAGAGCTACTATCACTATGTTGTCCTTCAATTCCTCTACCTTCTTCTTTTCAACCTTTGTTTTAGTTCAGATCACTGGTACTAAACCATCTTGACAAGTCTTATAAAGGGGGATATTCTTGTTAGGAAGTTGGTCACCTCTACTAGTAGGTTGAATAGGCCCTTGAATGATGGGCAAGATTGTGCTTGAGGGGACCACTTTGAGATGATGAGGTTGTCGCTACATTTGGAGATGCTTGGGTGGTCATGCCTTTGCTCCTACTTCACTGCACCATTGTCCACTTAACCCATTTTCTAGTTCTCTCGTAGATTTTGGCCATCATCATATCTAGGTCTTCCACAATTTCTTCATAATATTCTAAACATATGGGAGTACCTCTTAGCTTAGTCAAGAAAGTATTACTATACATGTTTTTACCATCATCTTCAACTCCTTCTACATCAATGTTAACCTTATGCATCTTCACTTGGTGAAATATTAATCAAGAAAAGGCTTGTGTAATGGGCACCTTAGAATTGCCTAAGAACTAACCCATTGCTGAAAACAATTTTAATGTCTTTGCATAGGTTTCAATCCACATAACATGATCAAGAAAGAATTTATGAAAATTGAAGATTGAACCACTACTGAAACAATATTAGTTCTAAAAATGATAAACCCAAATACATATCATTGTATTCCAAAGGCCAAACCCCAAGGGAATGACATCTAGAATGTTACAAGAGAGGATGAACGTCCTCTAATGCTAAGACCAAATCTCTAACTCACACCTCCAAGCATTTATCAAATGCAATTCACAATCATCCAATGCTAAAAAATGAAGCTCCCACCTCTATTTATACTTTGCCTACACCCTTGTAGAAGGAAATCGAATATTAATTTATTGCAAGTGTGAGAAGCTTCCCCTTCCAATAATTAATGCACTCTCTAGAAACTCCTCCCTTGCAATACAATAATTATTTGTGCTTCTAAAAAATTAATTTGCTAGAGGCTTCCCCCTTTCCAATAATTAATACACACTCTAGAAGCTTTTCCTTATAATAGAATAATTAATTAAATTAATTAAATATAAAGTCAACTTTTAATTTTTAATTTATTTAATGACTTTATAAGAAATTAATTTAATTCCCTCTTATGCTCCACTTAGCCTTTGGAGAACGTGAAGGCCAAGAACTACACTTAGTTGCTAAAAAGATGGGGATATTATAGTCTTCGCTCCTTGAAATTGCTTGTCCTCAAGCAATCCAGCAATACAATGAACTCCAATCTCCACTTGGATCCCAAATGAAGTAGTATGTGACATCCCTAGGACATTAAACCAACTGCAAACTAGCATCATTAGGACCAACCACATTTCTTGTAACCTAGCTCCCAAAACTTGTGTTGATAATGTAGAAGTCAGAATGTCACCAGAAGGAAACTCTATAGAATATCTATGAAATCTCTTCTTCCTTGTATCCACCCACATTATATAGATTGGACTAGAATCTTGATCATCACCAATATGCATTGGAAAAGATGTAGCTATAGGCAAACCATATGCACTCATACCATTTATATCAACAAAAGGTGTAGCCACATCAAAATATATGGGCATAAGAACAACACTAACTACCACAATAGAAAATTGAACTAGATCTATAGTTGATGAAAACTCATAATCATCAACATGTGCACCATCATTAGAACACACATCAACAACTACATGCATACTACTAAACTCCTTGTTGGATGGTTCAACTAACAAAGAAGTGGTTTCTGATATGATAGTATCCTCACATTCTCCTAATCACACTATTGTTCCATCATCATCCCAAGGAAAAGCCTCATATGTGGACTCCTGACTCTGCACACATGACTCAATGCTAGATTGAGAATCAATAATACTAGAGTGTAAACCTACATCTACTGACTATGTTGAAATACCCACATCACCAACATCAAAGTTGGGTGGCTCTATACTTGTCTCGATCCCACCTAAGGAATCAACTACCTCCTACATTGGAGCAACATACAAATCATCAATATTGATGCCCATCTTTCTAGCTATAAGCTGTAACATCATATCCATTCACTTATTCTAGTCCTGTTGCATCATATCCATTTTCATATTCTGCTCCTCTAATGTACCCAGTAACCTGAACATTACATTTTCCTACTCTAGATCGATATACATTTGGTCAAACACTTTTCCTTCTATCTAGCTATTCCAAATCCACTATAAGACCTCCATCAGATGGTAGGACTTATAGTTCTAATACCACTATAATGGGCACCCTAGAAATGACTCTGACCACTACAATTAGACTTTGATACCACTATAATGGGCACCTTGGAAATGCCCAAAAACTGAACCATCTTCTGAAAGAAATTTTAATGTCTTTGCATAGATTTCAATCCACATAACATGACACAAAAAGGAATTTATGCAAATTGAAGATTGAACTATTATTGAAATAATATTAGTTCTCAAAATGATAAAATCAAACACATAGCAATGGTTTCCAAAGGCCAAACCCCCAAGGGAATGATGTCTAGAATGCGATAGGAGGGCATGAATGTCCTCTAATTCCAAGAACAAACTATACATCCAAGTTCCTATCAAATGCAATTCACCATCATCCAATGCTAAACAATGACTCTCCCACCTCTATTTATACTTTTACTACACCCTTCTAGAAGGAAACCAAATATTAATTAATTGCAAGTACTAGAGGCTTCCCCCTTCCAATAATTAATGCACTCTCTAGAAAGTCCTCCCTTGCAATACAATAATTAATTGTGCTTCTAGAAAATTAAATTACTAGAGGCTTCCCCCTTTCAAATAATTAATACACCCTCTAGAAGCTTCATCATTTTAATACAATAATTAATTAATTAATTAAATATAAAGTCACCTTTTAACTTTTAATTTATTTAATGACTTTACATGAAATTAATTTAATTTCCTCTTATGCTCCACTTAGCCGTTCGAGAACATGAAAGCTAAGAACTCCACTTAATTGCTAAAAGATGGGGACATTACAGCTATAATGTCCACCTTGGAAATGGCTCTGATACCACTGTAATGGGCACCCTAGAAATGCCCAAAAATTGAAGCAACTACTAAACGTGATTTTAATGTCTTTGCATAGATTTCAATCCATATAACATGAACAAGAAGGAATTTATGCAAATTGAAGATTGAACTGCTGCTGAGATAATATTAGTTCTCAAAATGATAAAATCAAATACATAGCAATGGATTCCAAAGGCCAAACTCCCAAGGGAATGATGCCTCAAATGTTAGAAGAGAGGATGGGCATCCTCTAATGCCAAGAAAAAATTATACATCCAGGTTCCTATAAAATGCAATTCACCATCATCTAATGATAAACAATGACTCTCCCACCTCTATTTACACTTTTCCTATAGCCTTCTATAAGGAAACCAAATATTAATTAATTGCAAGTACTAGAATCTTCCCCCTTCCAATAATTAATGCACTCTCTAGAAACTCCTCCCTTGCAACACAATAATTAATTGTGCTTCTAGAAAATTAAATTACTAGAGGCTTCCCCCTTTCCAATAATTAATACACACTCTAGAAGCTTTTCCCTTGTAATACAATAATTAATAAATTAATTAAATATAAAGTCACCTTTTAATGTTTAATTTATTTAATGAATTTATATCAAATTAATTTAATTTCCTCTTATGCTTCACTTAGCCTTTGGAGAATGTGAAGGCTAAGAGCTCCACTTAATTGTTAAAAGATGGGGACATTGCAATCCGGCCTCCTTGAAATTGCTTGTCCTTAAGCAATCCAGCAACACAATGAACTCCAACCTCCTTTCGGATCCCAATTGAAATAGTATGTGACATCCCTGTGGACATTACAATAGCTGCAAACTAGCATCATCAGGACCAACCACCTATCCTCCAGCCTAGCACCCAAGACTTGTGTTGATGATGTAGAAGTCAAAATGTCACTAGAAGGCAACACCATAGAAGGTCTATGAAATATCTTCTTCCTTTTATCCACCCACATATGATATATTGGGCTAGAATCTTGATCATCACCAACATGCATTGAAAAAGATGTAGCTATAAGAAAACCATATGTGCTCACACTAATTGTATTAATAATAGGTGTAGCCACATCAAAATATATGGACATAGAAACAACACTAACTGTTCCAATAGAAAACTTAACCAAATCTATAGTTGATGAAAACTCATAATCAAAATGTGTCATCATTAGAATACATATCAACAACTACATGCATATTGCTAAACTCCTCATTGAATGGTTCAAATGACATAGAAGTGGCTAATGATATGATAGTATCCTCGCATTCTCCTACCCCACTATTTTTGTATCACCACCCCCTAACAAAAATTCATATGCAGACTCTTGACTCTACACACATGACTCAACACCAGATTGTGAATCAATAATACTAGAGTGTAAACCCACATCTACTAACTTCATTGAAATGCCCACATCACAAACATTATAACTGGGTGACTCTATAATTGTCTCGATCCCACCTAAGGAATCAACTACCTCCTGCACTGGAGTAGCATACAAATCATCAATATTGATGCCCATCTTTCTCACCATAAGCTAAAAAATCATATCCATTCACCTATTCTAATCCTATTGGATCATATCCATTTGCCTATTATGCTCCTCTAATGTATCTCGTAACCATTTGAGCATTTTGTCAAACACTTTTCCCTCTATCTGGCTATTCGAAATTTCCTATAAGACCTCAACAGGATGGCAAGACTTATAGCTCTGATACCACTGTAATGGGCACCCTAGAAATGCCCAAAGACTGAACCAACTTCTGAAAGTGATTTTAACGTCCTTGCATATAACATGAATAAGAAGGAATTTATGCAAATCAAAGATTGAACTGCTGCTGAAATATTATTAGTTCTCAAAATGATAAAATCAAATAAATAGAAATGTATTCCAAAGGCCCAACCCCAAGGGAATGACGTCTAAAATGTTACAAGAGAGGATGAATGTGCTCTAATGCCAAGACCAAATCTCAAACTCACACCTCCAAGATCTTATCAAATGCAATTGATAATCATCTGATGCTCCACAATGACTCTTCCACCTCTATTAATTGCAAGTACTAGAACCTTCCCCCTTCCAATAATTAATGCACTCTCTAGAAACTCCTCCCTTGCAATACAGTAATTAATTATGCTTCTAGAAAATTAAATTACTAGAGGCTTCCCCCTTTCCAGTAATTAATACACACTCTAGAAGCTTCTCCCTTGTAATATAGTAATTAATGAATTAATTAAATATAAAGTCACCTTTTAATTTTTAATTTATTTAATGATTTTATACAAAATTAATTTAATTTCCTCTTATGCTTCACTTGGCCTTTGGAGAAAGTGAATGCTAAGAACTCCACTTAGTTGCTAAAAAGATGGGGACATTACAACTTGATCACAACTCTCAAAATCATCTTTGGAATCAGCCCAATAGTCCTCAATGGTAGTGATGTTCTTTATCATGCTCCCTATCTACAAAACATATTTGGCATACCCATTGGGGTCGAACATGGTTCTCAAGACTTCATACATGTCCAGCTTATATTTCTCCTTGAACACCTTCATCATGTTTCTAGTGTTAGATAGGGTGTTGCAATTGAAGGCTCCAACTTTCAAGGCAAATTCATATGCTTTCTTCTTTAGGCTCCCACTCATTATATTCACTTGTAGGGATTATTGTATGATCTTGATCAACATGATCATCTCGCTTAGATACCTTGGTAGCTTTAACGAAAATCTATCAAATGCTACAAGACACAAATCATAAAATGATGAGAATTGAATGAAGTGACATCCAAATTTACTAATGGCAGCCATGGCTTCTGGGCTGAATCTCCTTTTTGGGCATCCTTGTAGCTCCCTAAAAATCCTCATAGTAAACACATCATTTACATTAACATAATCCACATAACTATTCTATAATTGTAGGCATGGATAAAAATCTTAAGATTTAACATCATTAGGGAAAATTTCTAATCGTGAGAGGCTAGGTCATAATTGTAATGATGCCAACATGTAAATCAAGAAGGAAGATATGTAGAATGTATTATAGAACTTAGCTACCTGGAGAGCATTGGATAGAATTTTGCTTACCTCATGAGCCTAGACAATGTATCGGGTATTAGTACTAATCATTACCCACAGCTGACCTTAGTGACTATGTCACAAAAACATATTTTTATCAAACTAGGGTTCTTCTTTATTATTGTTTTTGGTTCTTTGCCATTATTTACTCATGGTAGGAAACATGGAACATGAGCAGCTGAGCATGTGTTTGATTCCAACTTGTTCATAAGCTTCATACTAGGATTTTATTGCTCTTAAGTGTTCTCAACAAAGTTGACCTTTCGTTGTTTTGGTAATTAAATATTGCATTTAGGGTTTATCAGTAATTATATTAGTGTTGATTTTTTATTGGTTTAGGTCTAATTGGTAGATAGATTGTTTCATATATATTTCATAGATTGCATTATTGTAATTTCTACATAATCTTATCTTCTTGAGTTTAGATCAGTTTAATGTGATTTTTTATTTTGTTTTATGCTGGATTAATTTTGGATTAGGTTTATAGTTTTACTCATAGTCGATATTTAAAAATGATAGTGTTGAACTTTGAGCTTTTTTTCTATTTTTGTGTTGTATTTCTTTTTGCATTTAGTATTTTGTCTTGTTTGGTTTCGATAATATATAGTTATTTATTACTAAAACAATATCCAATCTAAATTTTTTTATTAAATGTATTAGATAATTTGAAAGAACAAGTTGTGTAATCTTATTTATTTATTTATAATAATCTTTTTAACAATGTAAAATATTTATAAATTTAAAATATATCTTTTAATTTTTCTTTGGTTCATATGAAAAGGTTTGAATTTCTTTGGTAAAAGAAAAGAGGAACATTAAGAAAATATAAAAAATAGACTACCATAAAAATATTTTCTTATGGGTCATTAGGTCAAAATAATAGAAATACAATATAGTGAGGGAAACAACAAGACATCAACAATGCTTACTTATAGATTATATTAAATAATCTCATTTTTTTGTCCCAATAAATGTTATACCATGTTGCTTGTTTTATTTCTTCTTGGCCGTGCTTTAGACCCCATATTACTTATCATATTATTTTGATTGATGACTAGGCCATGGAAAATGAGCCACAAGGGAAAAAGGATATCAAGTACAACATCTTGGGTTGGTGTAATGCTATAAGAAAAACTAGAACATTGTACATGAAATGATAAAACTGTATCAATGCTAGCTTGACAAATAGAAAATTTTATGTTTGAGCTAGTGAAAATAAAAGATTTGATAATGAAAAGGTTTCTATTATGGATTAACCCTAATTGAAATATAATAAATCCAATAAAAAAATTTAGATTATCGTATCTATGACTTTTACTAGCTCATATTTATAAAATATTTTAAATTTAAATCTAGTCATCATACAATTTCTAGGTTTAATGTGTATTGCTCCATATTTCCTCATAACAATTACATTCGAGGATATTTTCCTTAAGACCATCCAACCTTTTGACCCTACTTTTCAACTCAACAATCTATACATAATAATTTAATATATAGTCTTCTTTAGTTTCATATTTCCTATCATTATTTTTTCCCCTTCTTCTAACCATTATTATTCATTTCTTCTCAATGATGTGTCCACTTTTTATCAACTTCTAGGGTATTCATATTTTTGAGAAACTATGAAAGAGTCTCAAATTTCTTTAAGTATAGGTTGTAAGCAACCATCTTCACTTAAAATATAATCCTAAATAAGATAATATGAAGATGTAAATCAAAATAACATGGAAACCAATGTTACATAACTAAGAGGAGAGGGGGAGGTGTAGGTGATCAAGTTATAACTAGTTGTCTTGCATTATGTAAAACACTTTTTCGCAAACTTAAACACTTTAAAATTTTAGATCTCTAGATCAATAACTATATATAACATTCAACTTAATCTTCCAACAAAATTTTAATGTCGTATACCAAGTATCAGAGAAAAATTTCCTATGTATACTGAGTTGTAGGAATAAATAATAAACATGAAATAACATGCAACACAATAAACATTCAAGTAATTTTGATACAATTATTTTAAGTGAAAACCCTATTAAGGAAAACCTACCTTGGAACCGGCAACCCAATAATTTCACTCTTCTAAAATGAGCTCAGTTAGGAGGCTACCTTGTTACTAGATTTTCAAGAAAGATCACCTATACCATATCACTCTTGAATATCTATAAAGTGTCATTTCAAGCACTTACAAAACACTCATACTAATATCACCATACAATGGATTTAAAAATAAGACTATTAGGTACAAACTTAGTTAAGAGATTTTTTGCATTACCATATATTGTTAATAGTGAAATAATCTGTTAGGTTTAGCACTACCTTGGTTGTTTGGATGTCACTTTCACTCTATCTCTTTCCTCTTTCTTCATTCTATTTCTTGTTAGGCTAATTCACATAGTAACACATCAAATTAGCACTTGCTTGATCTTCATAGTGTAGTTCTTCTTAATTATCCTTGTGTCTATCACTTCTCTTCTTCAACTTGATCAACAATATTGAACAATTTATTCATCCCTTAAATAAATCAATAAATTCCACTCCTCTAGAATCTTTCTAGTTTTTTCACTTAATCAAAATCATTGGATCTTCATCTAGCTAAGATTAATTGAATCTAGACACTCGGCTAACACACCTTCACCTTGAATTTTTTGCTTCAATAGAAATCATCAAATCTACTTCTTCAAATCTTCTTTGAATTTATCCAGTCATAGATCTCTTAACTAAATTCATCCTTATCTTTGAAGCTTCTCAAACAATACTTATTTTCATTAAATTTCATGTTTAGATTAGATATTTTAAAATTTTAATTCCTTTTCATTTCTCAGTTAGCATTAGATTTGCTCAGTCACATTTCTCATGTCTATTGTAAATCTAACATGGTGACATACACTGTTGCCAATTTAGTGGCGAGATGTGAAGAGAGGACCATATGGCAGGATAATGATAGATTACCAAAAGGTTGTCATATCAAACATTTATTATCATATCATTAATGGAAAAGAGGGAGTAATTATTAATAGGAATGGGTACATTTGATGATAGTATGCCAATTTTGAGACACAAGAAAGTGAGAAAGCGCAATATTTGTATTTATGAATCGACTCGTTCATATGCATTTTGGGTTGTTTTGAGAGCTCTTATTTGGCATTTATCTCTACAAAACTATATGCCATTTCCTATAACAATTCTTTGCTAATTAGAACCCTCAACAATATTGTGGGGTGTTAGTACAAGCATTGTCAATTGTCAATCTGAGATAAATGGAAATGATGCACAAAGGTTTGGGTAATTTTGCAAATGGGAGGTTTAACCACATTCATAGAGAGCCTCCATTGTATAAATTTTAATGTCAGAAAAATTTTCACGAGGAAGTGAAATGAGGATACACTAATTGATGGTGGTAGAAATATTACTATATATTACTAAGGAGCTCATTTCTAGGGTGACGAGTATTCTAATTGTTGGCATAAAATTTTACATAGACCATAAATTCTTAGATACCTCTATTGAGGAGTTTCCTAATGATCATGGTGAGGATGAGGCTCTTTTCAAGAAATAAGGTAAGACCTATTCCAAGCTCAATTGTATCAAAAATCTTTGGCACTTTTTCTTCTATGCTATTGTTTACTATATTACTTTGGATAAGATGCTTTTGAGGGTTTGTTCATGCCATTTTATTTTATTGAATCATTTTAGACATGAAATAAAGATATCCAACCCATTTTACCTTTACTCCTCCATGCATGCTACCATCAATGAGGGAAGGGACTAAAATCTTAATAACCCTACACTCCATGATAGCTTAATGTTGCTCATTTATGAGCATATTAAGTGTATTTTATGGGGAAAATCCCTGAGGTGATGGGTATGGAAGATGTATAGAAGGAAGTTTAGGAGGAGTCTCTAAGGGTAGTAAAGGGTTGAACTTGGACAACAAGGAGGTGGTGTGTAAAAGAAATAGAAAGGGTTAGGGTCCTACCATCAAGACCCTTGTGAAAGTGTCTCTAAATTCCCCAAGGAAAATTCCTAGCAAGACATAGACTAAGAAAATGGTGGATTCATATCAGGTATTGTTTAAGGAGGATGAAATTTTGGACACTAATATTGAGGATGGTTGCTACAAAAGAAAATAAAAAAGGGAAGGGGGTGGACAAGAAGAATAAGATAATGTCAAACATAAAGATTGGTGTGACCTCTATATCCAACATGTAGGCCAAAGTTGTTATCTCGTATGCTACGTATGATGATGTTTGAGATGACATGGACATAGATAATGAAGAAGAGGGTACCAGCAAGATAAAAAATCCTTCAAGAAAGAATAAAAAGTGGAGAAAGGTGATGCTAAAGGTTTGAGAGACTTGGATTTCCCATTGACTCTCATCAAGGATTGGTATGGGGATGACTCTCCTCTGGATGAACTAAACCTAGAAGTTTATCCCATCTAGGCTTCCTAGACTAAGGTTTCTGTTGAAGCCCTTTCCTCTTTTAAGAGTAGAAACTTGGCATTGAAAAACATGAGAATTTAAATGGTGAAGTTGGGGATTGCCACGGAGAAATTTGATCTTATGGTTGGTAAGGAAGAACAAGGAAACATGTAAGATCAATAAGAAATCAACAATGTAAGATTCTTGTTGTTGTAAGAGTTCAAAAAATGTAAGATTCTTGTTGTTGTTGTATTTTTCCCAAAGGAGATTCCATAATGAGAGATCAATAAGCAACCTATGATACATAAACCTACATGGTCATTTGTTAGAGGCTAGGAAAATTCCTTCGGGGATTCTCCTACGTTGTGCTACATCAGGTGGTATCAAAGAAAAGGTTGTTGAGTGTGTAGACAGATCATCAAAGCTGAGGTAGTTTGCACTAGGACTTGGTTTGGAGATGTTGATCTGAGTAGATCTTGATCTGGTGGTGCATTATTCTTTCTAGAGTCCTAGATCTCTTGGCTGTGAGGTGGCATATCTGTGGTCCTAGAATTGTGATTTGGTTCCTGATTGTTGATGTGAGGTGGTAGGTTGTGAGCTGACTTGCAAAAAATTTAGTTTTGTCACAAGGAGAATAGGAAGGATTTGTTGTAGAGGGTTTACAAAGATCTTGGAAGATGGCTCTAAGAGGATTGGACCCTAAGATGATTGAAAATCTCCATGATCTGGTGGAGAGGAAGTTTTTTGAGATGTCTTCTATGTTTGAAGCTAGATTGATTGATTGAGTTAAGGATGAGGTGAGGAAGGAATTTCATAGATGTTTGTGGAGCTGGAGTCTATCAATCTGGAAGAGAGTTGTTGTTGCATAGCCAGGTTGAGTTTGGTTTTGTTGATCAGATTATAGAGTCCAATATAGAACTTCCAAAGCATCTGGAGGTTGTTGCTAAAGATATTCCTAACCTTGTTGATGCTAGGATGGACATTGGTTTTCATGATCAGTTAGCTAAGTCTGACAATGAAATTGTAGAGCACTTGGTTGTGGATGATGTGGTTGTTGTTGCTGATGAGTTGTGTGTTGCAAAGCATCTTGCTATGAGAAATGAGATGGTTGGTGTTCAAGGTTTGGCATATGTTATTGTAGAGTTTTCTGCTAATGATGTGGGATTTGTCTCTACTAGTATGGATTCACTAGTTGCTGATATGGATAAGGATTTACTGATGAAACATTATGTTTAGTTTTTTTTATGCGAGTGTGCATTCTGATTGGATGGTTGAGATTCTAGTGTTTGATAAAATGATGTAGATGTGGATAATGATAATATTAGGTTTCTTGTCCCTGTTGGAGTGGAAGCCTTTAGTGAAGATGAAGATGATTGTTTCTCTTTCTTTGGGCATCAAAGTGTGGGACACACTTTTCTATTTACCTATGGAATCTGATGTAGGAGCTTGGATTTTGGTGAATTTATTCTTTTCATGGTTGGGGATGTGTTGGAGACACATTGGACAACCTTTCCTCTTAATTGCATAGAGATTGGATGGATTGAGTTGAAGTTTGAGTCATTTTACCTTGCTTCTGGAGATATATTATGTTGGTGCCTATTGTAGGTTATGTAACTAATTTTCCGTAATGAGTTAGAGGATGAACATTTTAGGGACTCAAGAGGACCTATATTTATTCCTATGTTTTTAAATGTGAGTTTTAATTCAATTGGAGCTAAGAGATATTGTAATCTTACTTAGGCATCAATTTTGGATTTAATTGTTGTTGTAGGCTGACTTCTGGCATTCAAATTATGTATTTATATTTAATGTGTTCTAGGCTGACTTGTGGCTTAGATTGGTACAAGTAGGGGTTGTGGGGAATTCTTTAGTCATTATTCATCCATCATGGAGAAGAGGAGTAACCGAAGAGTGAGTTTTCCTAAGTTTGTGAATAAAGTGCCAAATGTGAGATAATTTGGAGCAAGATTGTGATGGAGTTGTAAATGTGTGGATAGAGTGTCGAATGTGAGGTAGTTTACACTTGGATCTTAGATGAAGTTGGAGTAGAGCTAGTAGTTTCAGCTTGAAAATCAAGGAGATTTCTTAGTGGGCTTGTGATCGCAAGTTGAGATCTTCCTTGGAGGTTTCTACTAGAGTGTGGACCTGGACTAGCTAGGGTTTAGACTGGATTTTGAGGGATCTTGTAGAACTATTATTATAATTGCTATTGTATTGGGCCATAATTGGGAAGGCCTTATAGCCTAGCACATTGTATGTAATTAGTTATATTTTAGGAATATATTATTGTGATTTGATCTCAGATCTTGCATTATTGCTTCTTATTGTTGTGTTTTTGCTACATGGTTATTTTATGGGGGCTAGGACATCTCCTTTTGGGA
The DNA here is from genome assembly GCA_028749045.1 of Cupressus sempervirens. Classification (NCBI taxonomy): domain Eukaryota; kingdom Viridiplantae; phylum Streptophyta; class Pinopsida; order Cupressales; family Cupressaceae; genus Cupressus; species Cupressus sempervirens. The sequence goes on along the minus strand of CM053791.1, from coordinate 109,386,223 downwards.
TTCTTCTAGCTTGCACTGCGCCACTAAATGGGCTTGGTTAACACTAAACTTTTACAAATTCTCTTATGTGTCAGAGTGAACTTGGTAGACACGATCTTCTAAACTTGGTAAACACTGGAATGTTGGACAGACACATGGAACTGTCTTCATCACTTGAGTGACCTTGGAAAACACTAACTAAAAAAGGTATGAAATTTTGTGTAACATCAAAGACAATATACAATTAATCAATTATTTCAACAATCGCCCTCCTTGGCATTGATGGAAACACATGTCATAATACAATGAAATTTTTAGAGAAAAAATAAAAGGATAATATCCCTAATTTCATTTTGATTCTCATCCATGAGAACTCCCTCTGACATTAATCTCTCCCTCTTATTTTAGGTTCTCCCTCTAACAAGAAACTCTCCAAGTTTATTCTTCATCAAGCTCTTCCTCTTTGACATTTTCAAACATTCATAAAGTTTTCTCTGATATAAAAAAATCTTTATTTACAAAATTTATGTGATATGACAACAAACTTCTCCCTCTTTGACATATTATGCTAAAGAAAATATTTCATATATTTTAATGTACCTAATATACTAATTCATATGAAATCTTCCCTTCCATTAGTGCATCAATTTCAATGATCTTCATGAATACTTAGTTGATGCATCATTAAAAGTTTTTAGTGAGCTTTAGATAGGGTAATAACCACTAGCATACCACTTAGATACAAAAATGCATCCTTACATAATGGCTTGGTGAATATGTCTTTAATTTTTTCTTAAGTATTCACATATTCTAATCTCACCTCTTTGTCTTGCACTAATTCTCTGACAAAATGACATTTTATTGCAATCTTCTTGGTTTTGGTATACATCACAAGATTCTTTGATAAATTAATTGTATTTTTGTTATCAAAAAAGATTTAACTATTGGATCCTTGATTTCTACTTTAATACCTCCCAAAAACTATTTAAACAAAACAATATTGGAATAATTTACTGTTGCTACAACATACTTTGCCTATGTTGTAGATTGAGAGATCCAATTCTGCTTCTTAAGTGTCCAAGACACTAGTCTCTTACGAAGAAAAAATTCTCCACCATTGGTGCTTTCCCTATCATCAACACTTCCTTCCCAATCTATACCAATGAAGGCTTTCAAATCTAAGTTGCTTCCTTTCTTTTACCATAATCCATAATCTTCAATAGCCTTTAGATACCTCATGATCCTCTTTATTTCTATCATATGACTTTCTTTAGGCTTAGCTTAAAATCTTGCCACCATACCAACTACAAGAGCAATATCAGGCCAAGTATGCACTACATACTAAAGTTTTCCAATCATAGATCTATATGTGGTGTGATCTATCTCCTTGGAATCATCATTTTTGGAAAGCTTATGTCTGGTAGGCATAGGTGTTCCAATTGGTCTTGAATCTTCCATTCCAAACTTCTTCAGTGTCTCCTTAATATACTCAAATTGAGTAATTTACATACCATCTTTCTTCTATTGAATGTCCAAGCCAACAAAGAATTTGATTTCTTGAAACATTGACATCTCAAATTTCATACTCATTTCTTCCAAAAAAAATTGCACAAATCATCATTTCTAGTAAACAATGTATCATCCACAAAGAATTCTGCCAGCACAATCTTCTCATCTGGTCCTTCTCTAATCTACAGGTTGGTGTTATCATTTGTCCTTTGAAAATGAATTTTCAACAAATAATTATGAAGTATTTCATAGGAATGATTGGGAGCTTATTTGAGACCACATAATATTTTGTGTACTTTACAAACCATATCCTTTTTGCTAGGATCTACAAAACCTTCAGGCTGCTCTATCTAGGCTTCTTCTTCTAGAACTCCATTCAAGAATGTAGATTTTACATCCATCAGATACACTTTAAATCCTTTATGTGTAGCATAAACAATTAGAGTCCTAAGACCTTCTAATATTGCAACAAAAGTAAAATTTTTACCATAATCAATACCTTCCTCCTAAGAATAGCCTTTTCCTACTAACCTTGCTTTATTTCTTGAAACTTGTGTATCTTCATTTAGCTTATTTTAGCTATATCCTCAGGTCTAGGAACAAGAGTCTAGGTCTTATTCATTTCTATCTATTCCATGTCTTCATTCATTGCTTCAATTCGACTTTCATTATCCAAAGCATCTTTAACTATTCTATGTTCAAATTCCATAAGAAAACATGTACCTTTCAATTTGTTCCTTCTCATTTTACCTTGTTACTTGTCTATAATGATTTTCTTTGTTGCATGGTGTCTTTTGACATATCTTGCAAGTACAAGTACTTTGGATGTAGAGCTTGTTTCACTTGCCTCATCATGATCTTCTACATCATGCTCGGGTCCTACTATATTTGACTCAGGTCCTTCAAACTCATACTTAGGTTGCACTAGCTGCAACTCATACTTAGGTTGCACTAGCTACAACTCAGGTCCTTCAGACTATGACTTGGGTTGCATTGGCTAAAACTTTGGTGGTTTTGGAGATTTTCTTGACTCAAGAGCTAAGCATGTTGACTTCCAATTAGATTATGAAATGAATTAGCTTCAAAGTAAATAAACTTTCTACAGTCTTCATATTCTTTGTTACACTCTTCTTCACTCTTTTTTGCAAACTCATCAATTCTCACATGTGCACTTTATATGATCTTAGATGAGTAGTTAGATTCAAACATTTGTATGCTTTACTTCTACTAGAGAATCCTAGGAAAATTCCTTCATCACTTTTTACATCAAATTTACTTTCCTTCTTTCCTTCAAGATATAACATTTGCTACCAAATAATTTTAAGTAACTTACATTAGGTTTGTAGCCATACCATAGTTCATAAGATGTCTAATTTGAGTCTTTCTTCAGTTTCACTTAGTTTAATGTATGAATTGATGTACTAATTTCTTCCTTCCAGTATTTTATTGCAATATTCTTTTCTATCATTGGAGTTATTGCACAATCTGTGATTGATCTGTTCCTTCTTTCTACTATACCATTCTGTTGAGGTGTACTAGGGGCTGATACTTGTCTTTTGTTTCCTTTCTAAATGGAAAATTTATTATAAATGAATTCTCCTCTATCTGACCTTAAACACTTTAGCTTCTTTCTGACTTCTATTCCTATTTCCTATTTCTATATGAACCAACTCTAGGACTTCTTTAGAGTGATAGTTCTTTCTACTCAAACTTGTCTTGCCCATCTTACCATTTTGACAAGTCTTGCACATGTTCATGTCAGGTTTCCTCAAACTAGGAATACCTCTCACTCTTTTATTTTTTCTTATCTTGATCAGGCTATCAAAGTTCACATGACACAATATTTTATGCCATAAACAACTTTCTTCTACTTGAGGAATGAAACATGAACTTTCACTTAGATTTAAGTATAATAATTTACTTTTTGTTTGATTACCAGACACAACTAGATTTCTTTTTCCATCTAGAAGCTTTTCCTTACCATTCATGAATTCTAACTTGAATCTTATTTTTTTATTAGGAAAAATATGTTTTAGAGGGATCCTGAAACCCAAAAGTTCTTACATGAAAAAGGGCTAGATTTTAACAAAAAAATCCTAGCAAAAGAATGACAACCAATTGAAAGGCTAGAGCAAAAGCCAGGCAAAAAGCCACACTTAATAGATTATGACTAAGTCTATCAACCCAATAAGCATTGTTACATCTAAGTTGATTGGTTAGAGAAATAAAACCTTTTCATTTTATGTAGCATGGTCCATCATTTCCAAATATTACACTTCCACCATGTCATAGTGTTCAATATGTTTAAACTTGGTTTTATCACAAGTCATATTATGAGAACAACCACTATCAATAATCCACGTATCATTTTTGCTAACATGAGAAATAAGTGTCATTTTAACATCTTTATTAATGGATTCATCTTTTACAACAATATAAACCATTTCATTATTCTCACTACTATCATAATCTTTAGCCATGAAATAGGACTTCTTACCTTTATTCTTGTAGTCCTTGTAGTTTTTAAAATTCTTCTTGCCTTTGTACTTATTGTTATTCTTTTATTATTTTACTACTTTTTTTGGACACCTTGCACCAATGTGACCAACTTCACAAGAAAAATAGATTACATGAATTTTTGTTTTGTACTTTTCTTTTCCTTTGGGATGTCTTCTTGAAAGCAGTGTTTTAATGGCTTCAAGATCACTGTCAAAACTATCTTCCTCTCCACTTCTAGATTATTTTCCTTTAAACATTGTAGCTTTCTTCTTGAGTGACAACTTGGCTTGAAATGAAGATTCAATATTATTAGAACTAGGAATATAGTTACCATAGTTATCTAGCTCAAATGCTATTAATCTTCCCACTATAGCATCCAAATTTATCTTATGATTGGGATCACATCTCATCTCTTCAATAGATGAAACTCTAATTACATAGATAGGAAGAAGGATTTTGAGTACATTCCTTACAAGTATCACATCATCAATTCTCCCTCCAGAGCTTCTGATTGCTGTTACACTAGCTTTGATTCTCTCAACATATTTTGTAATGTTTTCATCTTCCCTCATCTTCATCTAATCAAACGAACGCCTTAATATTTCTACCTTGGCTCTTCTCACATTATCATCACCTCCATAGATATATTTTATCTTGGTCCACTTCTCATGAGCAATAGTACACCCTTTGACTTCATCAAATTCAACATAGTTAAGAGTAGATGCAATGTCAAACATCATAATGTGCTATGGTTCTTCTTTTTAGCAATCTCCTCCATAGTGAAAGTTCTAGTAGGAGCCTTATATTGGGTATTCAAATATTTTAGACTTAAATCACCAATGTTTTCTAGATAAAGCTTCATAATTTCCTATCATGCCTCAAACTTATATTTTTCAACTTGGGAATGTCTCTTCTATAAGACATTATGATCTTTATCTTAGGTCCTTAAAGCCTTCTCTACAAGAACCAAATTCTTTGATACCAATTACTAGAAATAGAATATGATTAAATGAGAAGGAAGGGGTCAATTAGTTACCAAAAAAAAAAATCCCAGATACTTTAGATCTCAATACAAAACATAGACTCTACATAAATTGTTATGAATCGATTAACACATAGGCACTCAATTAACAATATCAATATGTTGTAACTAGGAAAGCACTATAATATCAACTATTACTCAACTAATACTAAACATGCAAACCTTAAGATGTTAAGTGTGATTAACCTTAATTAACTTAGTTACATATACATAAAGGAAATAACATGAACACAAGGGACACTAAGATTTAACGTGGAAACCCAATTTGCGAAAAACCACCAATTACAACTAGTTACTATTTTTCACTCTTCTGAAGTAAGCCCTATTAGGAGCCAACCCTGTTAAAGGTTACGAAAGCAACTATTAGGTGTAACCCTATTAGAGGATTTAATCACCTTGTTAGGAGTGGCCTTGTTAGAAGTCTTTAGACACTTTGATCTAGAAATGCCATCTTGTCAGAGGTTTTATGAATAGTTGTTAGGCTAACTCTATTAAGAGATTTGATTCACTACTACAATGGTTATAGAGTAACAATGATATGACCTGATTTCTACTGCAAATATATTATTGATTTCATATTCCAATCTAGCTCAAATAGTTTATCCTTCCTAATTAGATTAATATTTGTAACTCAACAAGGATATTTTACTTGTCCTTCTAATTTTCTTCCTCTAAGCATCTTCTTATCTTCCACACATTCTCAGTTTTTTTTTCAATCATCAAATTGACCTTATACTTACATCATATACATTATCAAGTTGGCTTGAAAAAAACTTATAATATTAATTATTCATCTCTTCATTTGGCTAGAACCAACAAACAAATCCACTAAACTCAATATGCACAAAAAAGAAAATCCTTTGTCGGCCAAAATAGCTCGGTAGACACTAACTCTAAAATGATTTTCCTATGTTAATGAAGTGAACTTGGTTAACACAACATTATCATAAACTTCTTTTGGTATCCAAGTGAGCTCAATTAACAATGGTTCCATGCAAACTTTCCTTTTTTAACTAAGTGAGCTTGGTTAACACTGAATTTCTATGAACTTCTCTTATGTGCTTGAGTGAACACAATAGACACTATCTTCTAAACTTGGTAAACACCAGAATGCTTGCAAGTCATAGGAAACTATCTTCATCACCCAAGTGAGCTTCATAGACACTAATTGGTAAAGATATGACATTTTATGTAACATCAAAGGTAATATTCAATTGATCAATTATTTTCAAAACAAGCTGCTACTTCTAATAGAAATGAAGGGACTAGTTTTGACAATTAGCTAATAGTGATATGTAATTGTTTTCATTAAATGAAACACATAATGTACATGTTGATAGGAAACCTCGAAAGTAAAGATACTTAGTGTTTGGTAATTAAAAAATTGTCTAAGTATAGAATTTGGTTTACAGTAGTGTATTATTTTATTTATAACATGTTGTAGAAATCATATTATGACAAGAAAAGTTACATGGAGATAGTATACATGTTGGTGATGATGTGTATAGCCTCAAAAGTTTGTATGGACTATACAGAATAGAGATAATCATGTTTTGAAGAAGCAAGATAGCAAAATTGAAGGAAATAATTATTTTATTTGCAAAACAATTACTTGTCCAATTAGGGCTAACCTCTTAGATGTTTAATCTAACTTGGAAAAGTGAATTGTGGTGTTAGCCAGCCTAGTAATATTTTATGTAAAGGCATGGTATTTATGCAAAGGACTTCTTGCAATAAGAAGCATACAATCTTAGTGTATTGTGTAAGCGAAGTGTTATTCTATAAGATTGCAAAGTGGGTGAACTTTTGTGAAAGAAATATATGTAAAGTTTTATTTGGTGATCCAAGATTGAGCTAAAGATCAGAGATTAGAAAAGGAAGGAAAATAATAGTAAATTACTTGTTTTCTCAATGAACTCTTCTAGTAGTTGAAATTAGATTTTTGGGCAGTGGGGTCTTCTTGCATACATTATACCACAACTCCTAATAGGGATTCAAAGTCCCCTAATAGGGACTCCTTATACTAAATTTTCTCAATGACTCCTAACAAGGTCCATCCTCTAATAAAGAACTTATATATTAGTCATCCCCACTAGGGTTTTTCCTTGGCTAGGGTTTCCCTAGTTAACAAAATATGGTGTTATGAGTTATCTATGTGCATTGCTATTGTTACTATTAAAAATTACTTTATTTCTTTGTTATGCATGGTTTAAAGTAATAATATCCAATTGGTAGCTAAAGTTTGTAGATTACTGATTCATCCCCCCCTCTTAGTAATCATATTTCTAACAATTGGTATCAGTGCACAGTTACTTTGAAGAGGCTTAATAGCTTAAGTAAGATTACTATGGATATGGAAGAGTTGATAAAGAACCTCGAAGAAGCTATTGAGCAAATTGATCTCCTTAATAAAGAAAGAGATAAGCTAAAGGACAGATATGGGTATGTGTAGGATCATGGTGTACACAAAAGTGGTGATCTAAAAAAATTGTAGTTCTGAAATATCTCAAACTATTTCAAAATCTATTCCAGCCACTTTCCAACCCAACCTAATACTAAATGAAAACAATTAATATATTTATAAGGTCTACTATATCTTTTGATACCAAACATATATGGTCAACTTTAAAAGCATCCTTAAAATGTGCTTCTCTCCTATTTTTATGTGATTTTTACTTCAAACATGTAGCTGACGACTTTTTTTTTCACCAAAAAATTGATCAAATGAAAAGGGTTTCTTAAGAATTTTCTTATCTTTCCATAAATGTAAGGTTTGTCAAATTATGAGTTTAGCAAATAATTATTACTTATTTTCTAATGGAGTTATGTATAAAGTGTTGACTGACACACTACTTGAAAAAATGTATAAATTTCAAATGGTACAACATTTTTTAAATATCACATTCTATGTTTCTTCTACTATAAGAAAAAATAATGAAAAATTGAATTTTAAAGAGTTTTGAATTAGTTAAGGTGGTCAAACACAAGATTTTTTTATTCCAAAAATACTAAAGTCAAAAATTAATTAATTATTATTTATTTAGAATAAAAATACCCAAAAATATGTTTCACATCTAGGCATGAGTCTACTAGTTATATCTAGAATATTATTAAAAAATATTATCATTTGATTTTGATTAAGGCTATTAGACATACATCTACTTCTTATTTTTGTTCTGAAATTTTTGTAATATTGTATTAAAATTAAAAAATTTGACCAATCAATTTTTATTTTCTTTTGACATAAGTCCCAATAGTTTGAAAAATAGATTCAATTTGCTAGAGATTATTTTCTCTCAACTTTTAGATATAAAGTTAATAACAAGTAGAAAATTGCACGTCAAGTTGACATAACCCTAATTTTTTAATTTTTAATTATCACTTAAGAGCATATTTTGGTTGACCATGATCCTACAATTACCCATATGAAGACTCCAAAGTATACATTGGTAAATTGAAGGAAAAGATTGAACATCTAAAATCAAGGCCTAAATCTACTGAATTTAGAGCTAGTGATGATGACTATTCAAAGTTGAAGATAGAGTACAAGATCTTGAAGCATGAGTTGAAGATTACAAATCTAAAGTTGACTTTGAGAAACAATCCTAGCAAAGTTGAATTTGATTTGAAGACTATAAATGTAGATCTGAGAGCAAGTCTAGTAAAGAAAACATCTAAGTTTGAAATATTGAAAGAAGATCATGAAGAACTCCACAATTACAATATTATTGTGAAAGGTGAATTGACACAGTGCAAACAACATCTTGAGAAGCTTTATTCTAGTAGATAAAAGCTTGATGATTCAATGTCTATACAAAGACCTTCTTATGACAAGACTAGTCTTTATTATCTAATTAATATGTCTGTGAAGAAGCCTAAGATTATATTTAATTCAAAAGATAAAGATAAATCTGATGATAAGATTGAATACAATCAATCTTCTAAGAAACATAAAGAAGTTGAGCAAAACAAGGAAGTTGAAATCTTGGGTGACCCAAAGAAAGTGGAGACTCCCAAGAAAACCAAGTATTAATTTAGAGGTAAGTTCTTTTTATGTAATAAAATTGGTCATATGAAAAGAGATTGTACAAATAAGTCATTTAATCATGGTAAGAAATTTAATTGTCATAATTGTCATGGTATGGGTCATAATGAAATTGATTGTAGGAAACCTAAGTATGATAATGATAGAAGCAATAGTAGAATGTCTAGATAGACTAACCCTATAGTTAGAAGAAGATCTAATGATAGGACATTGAGAGAAAGAAGATGTTATGAAGATAGAAGATAGATCATGTGTTATAACTGTAACAAATTAGGACACATTGCTCAGAATTACCATGCACTTGATGATCAGTAGAATCTTAGAAGTAGAGACCTATATGTCAGTTATGCAACAACTTTGGACACATAGTGAAGTATTGTAGAATGGATATAAACTTCGGAGATAGAAAGAACAACGAAAGAAACTTTATGAATAGAAAGAATGATAGAAGGAACTAGGAAAGGAACTCTAGAACTAGCAGAAACAATGAAGAACAAAGAAACATTGTGAGTAAAATTTGAGAAGAACTTAATGAAGCATTCATGAAAGGAACATATATCTCAAAAGAAAACTTAGATAATGATGAGGCAGGAAGATTGAAGCCAGTTGTTGAGTTTGATTAAATTAAGTTGAATTAAGCTTGTTCATAGAATCAAAATTTAAGAACTTTAGTCAGAGCCTAAATTAGAGATAGAAAAGTTGGGAAAAGGTGTATCCAATTATTTTTAGATGTTACCTAAGATCACTTGTGATTTGGAGCTCGTCTAGACAAGTTATCATGAAATTTAGAGTTATTGGTATTACAGTAAAGATTGATTCTATTACAGAAGATGAAAAGTAAGTTTTTGTAGATAATTTCATGATGAAAAGTATTATGGATGCTTTTCATGATGAAAAGAGGCTATAGTAAACCTTAGATGACATATGATGATTAGATAGATAAGTTAAGCAGTTATCTAATTATAGAATGTAATTGTCAGCTTTTTCATATTTGTGAAGTATGCAATTAATGTAGTTTCAAGTTGATGGATACATGGAGTACAAAATTGATTTTTTCTTCCTTGTGAACACATTTGAAGTGAAGACCATTTAGAAGCAACTTGTAAGAGTGATTTCAAAGGAAACCCTATTTTTAGAAAGAGGTATCTTATTGTTTCTGTACAAATTTATTGGATAAAAGATATTGTTCAATTATGGATATGTCTATGGTACAAAGTGTTGAGAATGATGATAGGCTTAAGTTTAAGATAGTTTGTCTAAACCCTGATCAAGGAAACCCTAACTCTACATTGTCTATCACTCTAAACAATGTAGTTTACCTTAAAGATGTAGAAAGTTAATTAAGTTGCAAGTTTGAATTGATTGGTAGTTGTAAGAATTTTGCTTAGGTTAGAATTCACCCAAGCCCATGGAACTCAAACACAAGTATAATGGTACACCAAAGAAAGAGTATGATTATAATGATGATATATATTCATTCAATATGCCATATCCATATCAAGAGTACACTTGGAGTGCCTATATATAAAGGCCTCTAGAGAGCTTCTAGAATGCATAAAAGTTAACATCATGATAAGTCATACAACCAGGCACATGTCCACCAGATATGGGTTATCCTACATTAAGCAAATAAGTAAGTGTGATGATGAGAGGATAAGTCTACAATGGTGTAACACACAAATCAGTGGTGTAGACAACATGTACTAAAATGGGAGTGTGAATAACAGTGTTGTCTACATGACAACTCAATGAATGATGTGAACTCCAACGTTGTAGACACCATGTGCTGAAATAGAGTTGTGTACTTTTGTGTTGTCAACATGAAAAATCATGAGATTACACAAACTCCTAAGTGTCTCACATAAATAAATAATAAATTAATGCAAAATAATAAAATAATGCATTAACCTAAGTAAACTAAAGTAAGCTGTAAATAGTAAATACTTATTTACACCAACACCCCCCCTTGAGTAAAGCTTAGGGCAATGCCCTTAAGCTTATGAAATCTAGGATGAAGTACATGATGCGTCCTAGCTACTAGACCATGTTAGGTACCCATGTACATAATGAGATGCAATCTCTCATAAAGCAGAGAAGGAGGGAAAACCTCATGGGAAAAACCCTCCCCCAAAAAGAGAGATGAAAACCACATGTGATGTATGGATGGATGGAGTAATCAAGACCACCTCATTATCACATACATGTAGTATATACATAAGAAAATTATGAGAAGAGGAAGAGAGATAGGACAGGCTCCTGCCCAAAAGAAGAATGCTTGCTAGTGACTACTCTGATGAAGAAGTTGATCGAAGACTGCAGAATGGTGTTCCTCCCCTTAGGAAGAAATAATTCCAAAGGTACAAATGAGATGATTCCACTATGTGTGGAAAGAATCCCATGGATAAGTGATGTCTCTAAAACTTGCTCTAATAGCTAAAGAACCTATCTCAAAGAACTGTTTATCTGCTCAACTAATGAAAAACACTTCTACAACTTTTGATCATAAGTATCCACAATCACTTCAACCTGTAACAATTGATCATGTAGAGAATGAACAAGAGAGTTTAATGGAGCCCTCATAACAAATAAAGAAGGTTTTGTTTCATCAAGAAGAAAAGGTAGATCATCAATACTATCCCCCAAATTTGTTACTAAAGTTGAGTCTAGAAGACTGGATGTACCCTGCTATGCTGGCGATATATGCATCTGGACTGAACTGATATAGTCCCCTCTTACTACAACTATTGATAGAACCCCATGTGCCTAAATATATTAAAGCACTATCACTGGTGTCACTATTAGTTTCCTCTTTGTATGATGTATGGAGAAGATTAGAGGACAAACTGGGTGAAATTTCCTCAAAGTGTACATCATTCTCCAAAAAAATATGATGTGTCTCTAGATCCAATAGTTTGTATGCCTTCACACTATCTTCGTAACCAATGAAAGTACAAGGCTGAGGTGAATATGCCTTGCATTTCCTAGAAGATATCTTTGCCCATGCAGGTCAACCAAAGACTTTGAAGTGTGTCACAATAGGTTTTCTACTGCACCATGCATGAAAAGGAGTCTTTTCATCTAAGGCAGGATGAGGAGATCGATTAAGAATGTGAGTGCAACTAGAAATTTCTTTGACTTCAAGTGATGGATCTAGAGATTTGGCTTGTATCATGCAATTTGCCATAGAATTAAGAGTTTGAATCCTCAATGCTGCACCATCGGTCTTATGCCAACTGAATGTTGGTAGATTCTGAAGATCAATTCTCTCAAGCATACAAAAGTTTGTAAGTCTTCTGTTCACATACATGCTTCCATTTTCCATTCTTAGAACTTTGATGGCTTTTCTCAACTTCTGCTCAACATGAGTCCTGAAGGCTAGAAACTTGTCCAACACTTCATTCTTGTTATGAAGAAAGTAGACCCAAGTGTATCTTGAAAAGTCATCAATGAAGGTAAGTATGTAGTGACCCTGGCTGAATGAAAAAGGACCTACTAATATAATGTGAACCATCTGTAGAACACCTAGTGCTCTTGAAGAATTCCCTTTCTGTAGCTTCCCCTCTGGATGCATATCCACTGAATTTGTTGAGCATTCACCATGGGAAAAGTAGATTTTGGGTAGACATTTGACCATTCTATTTTTGCAAAGTTGTTGAAGATAGTGGAAGTCAAGATGACCAAACCATTAATGCCATAATTGCATTGTTGAATTTGTTTCAGATAACAACACCTTTGAAGGAGACTTGGGCACAAAATGGGAGAAAGAGTACAACCTTTTGTTATGTTTCACTTTCCCCACTATAACTAATGAGTCATCTTTAAGACTGTGCACCTTTACTGAGTCTAGAAGGAACTCAACTCTATGTCCATCTCCAAGGTGAGTGATTTGGTAGATTGAGAGGAGATTTGAACTTAGGTTTGGAACATAAAGAACATCTTGAAACTCTCCATTTTCCATTTCCACATTTACCTTTGACAGCTTCATTGAAGAAAAATCCTCCTTTGAAGAACCCATATGATAGGAGGCACCTAAGTCAAGTATCCATTCCTTTGAAGAATTTGAATTTTCCATGAGTGCTTGCCCTTTGCCCTTTGAATATTAAGAAGACCCTTTATCCTTATAAGCATTAGGCAATGGAATATTATGTTTCTTCATGGTGTTGGTCAATTCATCAATTTTTTTAAGATAACACTCATGTTCTTCTTGACCTATTTTCTCACAATAAGTGCAATTTTTCTTCTCCTTATTACTGTTTTCCCCCTTCTTGTTGGTATTCAAGGACTTGCCTTGTTGATTGGATTGTGGTGTTGTCTTTCTTGCATCCTCTAATTTGTCCTTCTTCCATTTCTTATTTTTACCCTTTCCTTTATTTGAAGATTGTCCAGTTGAATTTTGAGAACCCTCATTGTTGGCCACCAATGCTTTAGACTTAGGTGATTTGAGAATCCCCATTGATTTCAACTTATTTTCTTCAATATCCAATAGATCAACATATTCATCAAAAGTGACTTTCTTATAGGTAGACCCTAAGGTATTCTTTCATGTGTTAAAAGAAGAAACAAATGTGGAATACTCCAATGGAAACTTGTTATGTATGAGATAGATCAATCTATCATCTTTGATAGAACTCCCATAATCAATTAGTTTTATCCTTAGTTCATTCACCTTGATGATGAAATTTTGTATTGAATCAAATAATTTAGGATCTAAGGAGACAAGCTCATCTTCAATTTTGAAAACATCCTCTTTAGACACTTTACCATATAGGCTTTCGAGGGTATCCCAAGCTTCCTTGGATGTGGAACACTTCTTAATTTGATACATGATCTTGTCATCAACCCCCAAACAAATATCACCTAAGGCTTTCCTATAAATTGCTACCCAAGCTGAAATATCACTTACTAATACTGTATCACCTGTTGGTTTAGAGAGAGTACCATCTACATATTGAGAAACTCCATTATGCATTAAGTGATACCACATTTTGATGGACCATGTAGCATAGTTATGTGGAGTTAATTTTGGAAACTTAAAGTTGCCCATAATGTAGAAAATGAAAGAAAAGTGCAGAAAAGAGAGAACACAACACCAAGAACAGCCCCCCCCCCCCCCCCTTTTCACTAAATCAAGAAACACCCCCAAAATAGATGCTTTTGGGCAATTTATAAGTAGATTGATCACAATGGCCACTTACTAATTTTGGCCTTCGTGGACTTCTTATTTTTCTTGTTACAACCTCTTGATGGATTAGAAATCTGGAACTTTACAATATGCTACAATTCTGAACCATTACAAAGCAAAGAAAGTCCCTATTTTTGCGAGTGACAGTTTTGTCGACACAAGCCTAAAATTTGACAACAAATCTAAAAAGTAGATGAAAAATAATGCACTGATGTGCTTGTACAGAGCGTTTGAAGTCGTAAAATGCAAGATTATGTAGGTACAATCACCAAAAAATTCAATTTCTAACAAATTTGTGCATCAAAACTAGAAAAGAGCTACACCACTAAATTTTTTACAAAATTCTACCCAATTTCAAAAAAAAATAACACCTAATTTAGAGTCTGAATGTTCAAGTTATGGCCTCTTGAATTTGGACTGCAAAATCAAAAAATCAATTTGGAGAGGAGTTGCATCAACAAAATATGGGGTTAAATTTGATGGTCATATGGCTATCATAGTAGTTCAAAATGGCCCTAGAATGATGGTCAGATGACTATTAAATTTAGGCTCATGAAATGATGATGTTAGTGCACCTCTTGCCTATGATGATGTTAGTATGATGTCATCATATAGATCCATACAACCATACTATACAAACTATATGGACTATTTGAAAAAACTGACATGTAATGCTGACTAGATTGCTATGTTGGCATATGGCCTGGCTAAGTGTGTTGAAGATGCAAGTAGGTGGCTATGCGATGATTTGGCATACAGTCAAATGCTGACTGGGATAATTTTACAAGTTGATTGTATGATGGGCTATGTATCAAGTGGATACATGGCAGTCGATGAGGTAGACTATGTGTGACGTGTGTCTCATGTGCAATGTTTTTGTGTGCCTTAAGGTTCTTGTAGACATGGTAGAGCTTTGCAAACTATCTCTATCCACCATGGCAAGTTTCAGTGTGATGTGTTGTTGGATTGGCATGGACAAAATGTACTTGTTTTCTAGGAATAATATTTTTTCAACGAAATGATCATAGTGGGTGCAAAATCTATTGAACCCTGTCAGAAGATGCCAAGGTATATACTACATAGGACCCAAATTTATTTTTCACCCGTAGTGGCTGAGGAAACTCTTGTCGTTGGGTTTCTTCAAGATAAATCCCACATTGGTGGGATAACACTCCTTTAAGTGTTTTAAAAGTGTTTCGGCCCAAGGTTTAAGAAAACACAAGCCGACGATTGGTTGGGCACTAGTCAAAGGTATATGATGCCACTGGTCAAAGGTCTATTCATGTGGCCAACAATTATATAGATGTCTGCAGAGTACTAATAAGCTTGCCAATTAATATTGTTTCTATGACTAATTATAAATAATCCTCAAAAATTGTAGAGTCGAGGTGTAATTGCTTATTTTTGCAAAAAAAAATTCTCTACTGAACACTCAACAAGGCAAAAAGTTTGAAAAAAATAATTCTGAAAAATAAAAAGAATTAAAATAAATCAGATCCAAAAATAAATAATTAGATTAATTGAAATGACCATACCCAATTGTAAATTGATGCATCCAAGGGCTGGTTTATAAAAAAAATTTGCCTCACAATCAACTTTCACCCAACATAGGAAAATCTATAGTTGATCTTCACTAAATCAACATTTTGGATGCAATAGTGAGGTTAGATCTGGCCCTAGACACTGTCAATTTTTGTAGATTCTCTGGATTTGGGTTGAGGTGCTAAAGCATGAACAATCTTGAACACTTATGTGTAGAGAATCTCCCCAAGCTCTGATAGCATGTAAGAATTTGGCTTAGGCTAGAATTCACCCAAGACCAAGGAACTCAAACACAAGCACAATAGTAGACCAAAGAGAGAGTATGATCAGAATGAGGATATATATTCATTGAATATGCCATATCCATGTCAAGAGTACACTAAGAGTGGCTATATATAAAGGCCTCTAGAGAGCTTCTAGAATGCATAGAAGTTAGCATCATGTAAGCCATACAACTAGGCACATGTCCTTTAGATATGGGTTATTCTCCATTAAGCACAAAAGTAAGTGCAATGATGAGAGGATAAGCCTACAATGGTGTAACACACAAATCAGTGGTGTAGACAACATGTGCTAAAATGGGAGTGCAAATAACTATGTTGTCTACATGAAAACTCAGTGAATGATGCAAACTCTAGTGTTGTAGACACCATGTGCTAAAATAGAGTTCCATACTTCTTTGTTGTCAACATGACAACTCATGAGAGTACACAAACTCGTAAGTGTCTCACCTAAATAAATAATAAAATAATGCATTAACCTAAATAAACTTAAGTAAGGTGTAAATAGTAAATACTTATTTACACTGACAGTAGTGAATATATGGAAAAAGATATAGAATTGGTCTTTAACCATGACATGACAATGAAGCCCAGATTTGAACATTTAAGGGAATTAGACTTGTTTAAGTATCATTTCTATTGTGATTTAGATATAGATGAATGGATACAAATTATACTAAGTAGGATATATGATGGAAAATTATGGATGCAAGATGATGTAGTAGACATTTTTGTTGACCTTATACATGAGGTAACTAGTCTTAGCAAACAAGTCAATGCACACATAGGTGAGATACTAGTAAAGAAGAAAGTGGAAAGTTACACTAAGGTAGTATACAATGGTAAAGCTATGAAAATAAGCTCCATCAAGAAGGACGATGTGAGATTTCTTAGTAGAAATACTGCTTATTTAGTTTGTACAAGTTTGAAGATAGATGAACTTTTAGTAGGATTTATATATGCAACATATAATATATGTGTTGAGAAAGAGCAAGTAAATTTGAGTGAAATGCTAAGGATGCAACTCCTAAAAAACCTTGAAAAGATTAAGAGAACCAAGAATGGTGTCTTTAGATTACAATCATTGATAAATCACATATTCTTTCATGTGCTAAAGAGATTTCCCTACTTGTTAGTAATAGATAATGAGTAGTGATAGATGCAATATCCAAAAGATATTAGAGGTATGCAAAAGACACTGTGTAGACAAATTATTGGATAGTGGATACCTAATTATGATGAATTTTTAGAATGAGATGAAATAGGGATTTAGGATTTTACCAAAAATTGTGAATAGATTCAAGGAGGATATATGTATTCTAGTTGATATAGATTACAATTACATTCAAGTAGTGGAACCTCAGGATTTTTTTTTGGATCCTTTGAGCTATGAGTTAAGTAATGATGCTGCAATTAGTTACATTGATTTATTGTTAAATTCAAAGAAAGATAAAGCTGAATACAAATTTGGCACATTTGATGAGATTATATAGTAGCTCATCAAGCAACCTTGGAGAAGGCATTTCAAAAGAAGGTTGAATCAATCATGAAGAATGCACTGTCAGAGGCCGAAATGACAAAGAATGAATCTAAGGCCATGAGATAGACAATGAAGCAAGGTGTACTAAACATATGACCCTTGTTAGTTTCTATTGATGAGACAACTTTAGAATAGAGAATTCCATATGTGACAGTGTTCGGTGTTCAACCAAGTGAATAGAAAATAAAATTTTAGAGAGATTAGTTGAAGTAGTGTCAACAAAGACTAAGAGAGTCAAATAGATGGCCATAGGACTAGGTAAGAGGTAGAAAACATTGTTGAAAATTGAGTCAAATGATGAAGAGGTTGAGAAATGGGAAACCAAGCAAGAAGGAAAGGTGACTCCACCTAAGCTAGCAATAGGAAAAGCTCGACAACCTTGGAAACCAAAGATTGAGAAGATTAACAAAACTATTGAAAATAAGGGAAATTTTGTGAAGATGAACAAGATTTATGATTTATTTAATAATTTCAAGATGGATCAAATTGATATATCTATTGTGAGACATATCATTGCAAATGATCTAAGTATGAAGGATATCAAAGGATTAGTGAACTAGAAAGTCTCTGAGAGACTTATAGATAAAAGACTTTAGGAAGATAAGAAGTCCTTGAACTTTGTAATTCTATGCTAAGGACCATTTGCAAGATTGATGATGTAGATGAAAGTAAGATATTGTTGAATAACCTTGCACCATGCTTTAGGAATAAGTTGAATCCATTCTTATTTATGGTTGGTGGGAAAGATAAATTGAGAAAGGAGACAATAGAAGTTATTAGTAAGATGTTGGTAGAGTCATAGATAGCATCACCTCTAGCTCATAGAACCTTAGAAGTGTTAGTAAGTAGTGACACTATGAAGATTAATCAAACAAATATTACTCTTAACATTGATGATACCAATCCATTTGGTGGTTTCAAACCAAATGTACTAGTTACTAAAGATATTCAACAAAAATCAAAACAAATTGAGGAAGAGAAGAGGCTACTAGAAGAAGAAGAGAAGAAGATAGAAGAAACCAAGAACTAATTTCTTGAGGAAGAAAGGAAAAGAAAGGAAGATGAAGATAAGAGAAATATTGAAGAAGAGAAGAAAAAAAAAATTGAGAATAAGAGAGGAAAATATTATAAGAGAAGAAAGAAAGAGAGGAAAAGAAAAAGAAAGAAGAGGAAGAGAAAAGAGCACAAGAAGTAGTAAAGAAACAAAGGGAGGATGAGAATAAACCATCTAGTTCATCTATTCTGCTCTCTATTGCTAGTTTAGCTACTAATGATGATGATCAAACTTAGCTAATCTCATCCTTATCTAAACTTTTACAAAAGAATAAAATGGTAAAATTTTTGTAGAGATCATTAATGGAAGTAACTGACAGACTGCTTAATACTTTGAATACAACATACTAAGTCAGATCTAAAATAGAGAGAACAAGCATTGCTAAAGTCTTTCAATGAAGAGTTTACTAATTTTTTGAATGTTTTAGAGTTGAAGGCTCAAATTTCCCATGATGCTAACCTATTTAGCACCATCTACTAGAATATCAAGAATGACTTAGTGAATCTTGATACATGCAAAAAAAGAACTTTAGAAATGCCAACAGGAAGGGAAATCTTTTTATGTTAAGTGTACCTTATCATACAAACTAATAAAGGTTTGGATAGTTAGTTAGAGACAAAGATGAATAAACTAGAGGCTTTATCTAACTAGATCCAGTATCCATCTAGCAAAATTGATGATTTTGAGAGTCAAGTTGCCAGTTTTCACAATGAGATCAGGTAACTAGAACTTTAGAGAGATAAGATCCTGAAGAGAACATATAATTTCATAGAATCCATTTCTCTAAAGATATCTTCTATTGAGAAGTAGCTAGAGGAATGTGTCAAGGAAAAGGACACATATACAAAAATTTTCTATGCAGATATCAATGCAGTTGAGATTACATCATATGCATTATGTGCAATTGTCACATTAGTAGAGCCTACAAAATAGAAATGGACCAAATTTATGAATAGCCTAAACATTATTTTTGATGATTGTATGAAGATTATTTCAGCATATAGGAAGGACAATAGTTTTGGTAGTTTTTGGACTGAATCTTGATATTTTGACCTTTGTCATTGATTTCAAATGGGGAGAGATACATATGTACATTGTAAAGCTGTAAAGTATATTGTAAGGAGGTGAAGATATGTAAAGTTGAATAACTTGTAATAGATGTAATGTTTATTTTGATAGTTAAGTTTTTTTCACTTAGCCAATTTTTCCTAATTTGTTGCCATCAATCCCTAAGGGGGAGATTATTAAGAATTGGCTAATAGTAAAGTAATTGTTGTCATTAATGAAAACACATGATGTACATGTTGATAGGAAACCCTAGAAATAAAGATACTTAGTGTTTAGTAATCAAAAAATTGTCAAAGTATAGAATTTGGTTTACAACAGTGTATTGTTTTCTTTATAACATGTTGTAGATGTCATATTATGAAAAGTGAAGTTACATGCAAATAGTATACATGTTGGTGATGATGTGTATAACCTTGGAAGTTTGTAGAGACTATATGGAATAGAAATAATCATGTTTTGATGAAGCAAGATAGCAAAATTGAAGGAAATAATTGTTTTGTTTGCAAAACAATTACTTTTCAAATCAAGGCCAACATCTTAGATGTTTACTCTAGCTTGGGAAAGTGAATTGTGGTCTTAGCTAACCCAATAGTATTTTATTTAAAGTCATGGTATTTGTGCAAAGGACTTCTTACGATAAGAAATGTGAAATCTTGGTTTATTGTGTAAGCAAAGTGATATTTTGTAAGATTGCAAAGTGAGTGAACTTTTGTGAAAGTGATATATTCAAAGTTTTTTTCTAGTGATCTAAGATCAAGCTAAATATCAAAGATTAGATAAGGAAGGAAAACAATAGTAAATTACGTGTTTGAGCAGTGAGTTCTTCCTATAGTTGAAATTGCATGTTTGGGTAGTGGGATCTTCTTGTATACATTATACCACAACTCTTGACAGGGAATCCTTATACTAAATTTGCTCATTGAATACTAACAGGGTCCATCCTCTAACAAGGAACATATATATCAGTATTATCTAGTGGGTATCATCCCTACTGGGGTTTTCTCCTGGCTAGGGTTTCCTTGGTTAACAAAATATGGTGTTATAAGTTATCTTTGTGCATTTCTATTGTTACCATTCAACATCACTTTATTGCTTTGTTATGCATGGTTTAAAGTAAGTAATAATATCCAATTGGCAACTAAAGTTTTTAGATTATTGATTCACCCCCCACTCAGTAATCCCTAGTTCTAACAACTAGGAGGGGCAGTAAAGCCAAAAAAAATATAAATAGAAGGGAGGGCCTATTTGGATATCAATTAGATCAAGGAAACTACAAAGAATATGAACTAGCTATGTTAAAAGAAATAGTCCACCAAGATAACTGATAGGGAGGGGCAGGGGGATGAATCAGTTATTTAATAATTAAAACTTTTATCAACCTTAAACAATCTTATCCATTCAAACAAAGTAAAAAGAAACCATAAGAATATGCACATAGACAATTACACTAGATATGTTAACTAGGGAAACCCTTGATTAGAGGGAAAACCCCAATGGGAATGATGCCCACAAGATGATGTACTAATATAAATATTCCTTGTTAGAGGATGGACCCTATTAGGAGTCTATTACAACATTTAGTACATATGATTTCTTGTTAAGAGACTTTGAATCCTTGTTAGGAGATTCCAACCTTGTTAGCAATTGTGCCAACCCTATTAAGATTTGTAGTACAATGTATGGAAGAAAAGCCCATTGCCCAAACATGCAATTTAAATTACAAGAAGAGCTACCTGCCCAAACAAGTAATTTACTATTAAGTTACACTTTCCTTTATTCTATCACTCAAACCAATAATTGTTAGACCTTGTAGACTAGGTCATGAAACTTGGTTCCAAATATCAAACCTCAAATCACACAATAAAACCTCAACAATAAAGTTTTCTTCACTTCTGCTATGCTCTGCTCAATTTCATATTTTTCTCTCTTTGGTGCTTGTAATATCATCTCCATATCATATTCCATACTCCATGATAAAGAAAAATCTTCATCCTTTGTACTGAGTACATAAAACAATTCCCCGAGTTAGTTGTTAGACCTTATCAATTAACTATTATAAGACCACATTAAGAACATGTTACACTTAGCAATAACATTAATCTTCCACCTTGCAACTTGAATATATTTCCATACACATAATATTATGATAAGAAAACTTAACCATGTCATCACCAACATGTCTTCTTCACATCCTCAATCTCAATTCTCCGAATAACAACTCTACTAAGAGATATAACAAGCTTACCAAAGCATGTCTTTGTAAACTCTCTCTTGGAATAGACATCACCAAGACTTACATAACTTCTTCCATACTTAACATTTCTTCACTTGCCATTAATTACATATACTAGATACTCAAGAGTATCTCCCATAACCTAGGATAGTGAGAATACTCAACTAGCCATCTGTTCCAACTTGATCTTTCCATTTTTCTTCTATTAGATACCATAGAAGACTACTATGTTGACATCAATGACAAACACAGTCATGAATACAATTCTTCCAACAATCTCCCCCTTTGGTATTGATGGAAACATAGATGAAGAACATCTAGTTCGAAGAATACCAACTGCAAGAGATTGTTAATCTTTCTTTTCAAATCCTCTTCATCAATCATTCTTGCCTATTGATATACCTTAATGTGCTTTCTATTTTTCCATGCCTCCAAACTCTTTTCATGTAGTGCTTCTCCCCCATGAAGTTTTTTATTCTCTCCCATTATTTTTTTCATGTATTACTTCTCCCCCATTGAGGTCAATGTCAAAGGTTTCAATAACCATCAAACTCTGTAATAGTTAATTCTTACTAGCTCAAGTGTACAAAGACACTATTCAAAACAACATCTAGCAAGAGTTCTAGATAACTCTATCCATCATAGATACTCCCCAATATAGGAAGCATCAACATTTAGTCCAGACATATAATAGTGCTCTATTACACTTGACTGATGCACTCTTGCATCATTTACTCTGATGTAGGAAGGGGCATAACCCCTAGCATACCTCACAAATACATGATAATCTCTTTGAGAAGAGGCTTAGTGAATATATCTATAATCTTCTCTTTAGTGCTCACATACTCCAATCTACTTTCCTTTTCTACAACTTTATCTCTCTTCTCTTAGAATGCAACACTAGATTCTTAGACATATTTACTATGCTTGTGTTGGCACAATGTATGAAAAAAGGTTCACTGATTTCTATTCTTATATCCTTTAGCATCTGCTTCATCCAAATAAATTGATTTCAATTTTTAACTATGTAAGTTCATATTTTGCTTCCACTATACTTTGTGAGGTACAATCCTACTTCTTGCTTAGCCAAGAAACCAATCTTTCTCTAAGAAAGAAGGCACCACACTACTTCGCTTTATGTCATCCATACTACCTGCTCAATCAGCATCGATATAAGCACTTAGAGTAAAATCATTAGATCTATCATACCACAATCCAAAATTTGGTGTTCCTTTTAGGTGTTTAAATATCCTTTTGACTACTACATAATCTGCTTCTCTAGGATTATCTTGGAATCTTGCAACAATTCCAACTACATTTTCTATATCCAGCCTTGTGTGAGTTAGATATTGCAAACCTCCAATCATAGATCTATACTTCTGCTCAAAAGTAGGTCTCTCATCCTTTGTAGATTACTTGTATCTAGTTAGCATAGGTGTTCCAATAGGTTTACATGTTTACAAACCAAGCCTTTTTACTAAATCCTTCAAATAATTAGTCTGAGAAATAAAGATTTCTTCTTTGTCCTACATAATCTATAATTGTAGAAAATATTTCATTTCTCCTATCATACTCATTTCAAATTCCTTCTTTACTTTGTTTTCAAACTTGTCACTTTCATCATAATTTTCTCAAAATATGATATCATCAAAAATTATTACCAAAATAATTAATCCATTATCAATTTCTTTCCAATATAGATTACTATCTATTATACCTTTGCTATATCCAAGTTTTGTCATATGCTTGTCCAACTTTTCATACTAGGTTTTGTGTGCTTGCTTCAAACCATATAATGCTTTCTTCATTCTACATACTATGTCCTTCTCATCTATCAAAGGACAACCTTCAGGTTCCTCTATGTACACCTCTTTTTCAAGTTTTCCATTCAAAAATGTTGACTTGACATCCATCTAATACAATTTGAATATCTTATGTGCTGAATAGGCTAAAAATAACCTTAATACTTTTATTCTTGCCATAAGAGCATAGGTCTCATCATAGTCTATTCCTTCTTGCTATGAGTAACCTTTACATAGAAATCTTTCCTTGTTCCTTACAACTTTACCTTGTTCATTCAACTTTCTTTTTGAATACCCATTTAATTCCTATCACATTCTTGTATGTTGGTCTAGGGACCAATTCCCATGTCTCATTCTTTACTATCTAATCTAATTCCTCTTTCATAGCTTATTTCCAATGATCATCTTTACATGCTTCATTCGCATTTTTAGGTTCAAGTTGAGATATCAAACATAGTTCTTCATTAACTCTTGTTCTTGTCATCACACCTTTATCTCCACTTCTAATGATTTACTCAGGTGGATGATTCTTTGTCATATTCTTACTCAAAGTAGGAGTTGCTATCTTAGTTCTTGGCTCTACTAAAGGTTACAAGCTTTGTTCATGCCTTCGCTCTCCTTCATTCTACAAATAATTTTTAGTCTTAAGGAATATTTTATCATTCCTTGGTTTAGTAAAAACATCATCATCTAAATTGTAATTAACTATGCTCTCTTGTATCCTGAATTTGTCATCAACTCTCATATTTGCAATTTCCATAATAGTCTTAGTTTCTAGATTTTAACATCTATAAGCCTTTCTTTTCAATGAATAACTAAGAAACATACCTTCATCACTTCTAGCATCAAACTTTCCAATATCATCATCTCTTTTGATATAACTCTTACTATCAAAAATTATGAAATACTTAACTATAGGTGAGTGACCAAACCATAGTTCATAAGGGGTTTTGTTTGTGTCTTTCCTAAATTACACTTTTTTCATAGTGTAGACTATTGTATTCATAGCTTCTCTACAAAATATCTTGGATACATCCTTCTCAACTAACAATGCTACAAACTTGTGTCTTCTTTCAATAATACCATTCTGTTCAAGAGTATTCAACTCAACTCTTACTTCTGCTCTAGGATTAGATCTATGTTCTTCAATCTATTTCCCATTCTATAAATCATTGTTAGTGATAACTTCTACATTTTCATGGTTAGCCTTTGGATCAACAATAGTTAGTAAAGCTATCTCCTCTACTACTTCCTTTTTCTTAACCAATTCAAGCTCATTGTCACAATCATTCAAGAATCTTTCGATACTTTCTTTAAATTCTTTATCTTCATCATAAAGTGAACTCTTTCTAGTTTTTCTTACTCTCTTAGGGAATGTAGATGAAAAATGACCAAACTCATTACATGTCAAACCCAATTTTTTTTTTTTTTGTTTCTTCTTGTTCTCTTTTCATAAATAGATCAATACCTTCTTTGATCATCATGTCTTCTTTAGATTTGGATCTCGATCTATCTTTGCTTATATACCTCTATCCACAAACTCAATGCTCAATTTTGTACACAATTCTAATCTCTCACCAAGAAGCTCCATGTTCTGGGTGTGAAAATTTCCTCCATCAGACTCAAGACTATCTTTTCTAAAATAACATACCACTAATCTCCAAAAGGTGTTAAGATTTATCTTTAAGGACTTGTTGCTCTAATACTGATTGTTAGAGAGAATAGCCCACCAATATAACTAAGAGCAGGGTGGGGGTGAATTAGTTATCCAATAATTAAAACATTTATCAACATTAAACAATCTTATCCATTCAACCAAAGTAAACAACAATCATAACAAGATGCACATAGATAATTACACTAGATATGTTAACTAGGGAAACACTTCATCAAAGGGAAAACCCTAATGGGAATGATGACCAAAAGACAATGTACTAGTATAAATATTCCTTGTTAGAGGATGGACCCTATTAGGAGTCTATTACAACATTTAGTACATTTGAGTCCCTATTAGGAGACTTTGAATCCTTATTAGTAGATTCCAACCCTGTTAGGAGTTGTGCCAACCCTATTAGGAGATGTAGTACAATGTATGCAAGAAGATCTCACTACCCAAACATGCAATTTCAATTACATGATGAGCTTACTACCCAAAAAAGTAATTTACTATTAAGTTCCTCTTTCCTCTATTCTTTCAATCAAACCAATCACTATCAGACCTTGTAGACCAGCTCACAAACCTCATATCTAAATATCAAACCTTAGCATTGAAGTTTCCTTCACTTCCATTTACTCTACTTAACTTCACATTCTATTCTCTCTGCTACTTATAATCACATCTCTATCTCATATTCCATACTCCATGATAAAGGAAAATATCCTTACTTTATATTGAGTCCATAAAATAATTCTTTAAGTTGGTTGTTAGACCTTCTCAATTAATTATTGTAGGATTACATTAATAACATGTTACACTTAGTGATAACATTAATCTTTCTCCTTCCAACTTTAATATCTTTCTGTACATGTAATCATATGACAAGTAAATTTAGCCACATCATCATCAACATGTCTTCTTCACATCCTCAACCTCAATTCTCAAAATAGCAAGTCTTCTAAGAGATATAACAAGTTTACTAGAACATCCCTCTATAAACTCTATCTCAAAACAAACATAGAAGACTGCTATTTTGACATCAATGAAAAAAATAATGATGAATGTAATATATCATCATAATAACATATCTACAATAATCCCCCATAGGAATATCATCAATATTCATTCTTCCAACAAGCTCGACGAGCAAACAATGTAGTTGACAAATATAATATTTTGTTCATCCCATACGGTGTCCTTATTCCCCTTGTCCTCTTTTATTTTATATTAGTAGTAGCGGTCTATGTGTCATCATTTTCATGCTATAATTTGTTTTTTGATTGGTTGTATTCTCTTTTTCTCTATTTTGTCTCTTGGGATTAATGTTCTATCTTTAGAGGTTTTGTGTATAGGGTTTTCGGGGTGCTTGAAATCCTATTTTCTTAACAAAATAAATTACATTTGCCCAGTAAATATTAGGTTCAGTTAACATATATCTTCCTTAGTTAATGCTATACAATCATCACTTCTTTTTTAGGTTCCTAGTGACAACTATAGTATCGCGATTAATACTAAAATTCTTCATTCATCAACTAAACTATCTTTTTCAAACATGATCTCAAAACTTAATCAAATCATATGAACCCAAGATTATACTATTAGATTCTCCTTCAATTTCTAATTGAATACCATACATTATCAACACTTACATTGTCATTATACTTTCTTCAAATCCTCTTCATCAATCAAATACAATATAACTCTACTTAATTAGAATAATGTCTCGCCAATTAAAGCTTGACATTAATAACAATATAACAATTGATATGACACAATCATATACATTAACAATATTATGGGTTGGGGATAACAAATGGTTAATGTAAAATACAAATCATTACTCACCAAAAAATGTCTAAAATATATTTACCTAGAATCAATTTATAAATATTCATACAACAAATTTAATTTATTGATTCATTACATTTACTTGATATTTATATGAATGCGTAATGGAAAGGATGTTATAGTACAACTCAGCCATGCAACTTAATAAAATCCAAATAAATTATAATTTCTAAATGGTAATGAAAAATATGTCTAATTAATTTATTCATTAACATTTACAAATAAACTATAAAAAAAATTAGAAGAAACATAAGAACTCTCAATATTGTTTTTTTATATCACTACTCTTATTTAGAAATTTTATCTTTTAATTAAGTATTATAACATCTAAAATGCATACCTAGAATACCTACTTCATCAACCAATAGGATCCCTTACACATTATTTTTTTATTCATATTGTAAGCAAGGTGAAATGGGACTCACTTCTCCATGAGCAAAAGTAGTAGTCTACATCATGATAACTTTTGCATTAGAATAAGAACAATCCACTAGGATATGACTAAAGAATATTAAAATATGTTCAAAGAGGGAAATATAGTCATGCCACCTGGTGTAATTATGACACAAGCAAGATGCAATGTCATCATTTTAAGATTTTCACGTGGCCTCGCTACTTCGCTAACAGTGAAGTGCCTGAATTTTCTGATAGCGAAGTGGCAAGAACTTCCGGAAACATCAACATTCTGGCTCTGATGTCAGATATTCTAGTGGGTCCTTCTCCCCCTTTTTATGGCGAATTGCTAAGTGTACCTGCACAATAAAGCAATTAAATAGCAAATCTCCGATCGCCGCACCTTCACTTCATGGTCCCACCGCTTAAAAACTCAACACTCGCTATCTCGCTATACTTAATGAGCATGCAACTTTCAATAGCGAGGTAACGCCAGCAATAGATCTAATCAGATCTGACGGTTGGGACAAACAGGAAAAAGGTAACCCGGGAGAAAGGAAAAGGAATACGGAAGCATATTCGCTTCTTTTGAATTTTGAAAATTTCGCGCCCGACCATTTACAAATAGGGATGAATGTAAGGCTTACATGGCGAATGTTTCTTACAGATGGTTTATCCAAAACCTTATACTTCACTTAGACGTAGAACATCTGACTTTTCTATGGTTTAACTGAAAATTTTTTACTGCAGAAAAAGTCAGACCAACAGTGGCTCTGTCTGGGGATGATAGACTACTTGAGTCTATGCAAGGATTCAGAATCTATGGGAGAGTAGACCACACATCCGGGAAATGACAACTTCTTCAGAGAGCACAGAGCAACACACAAAAACAAAAACTCAGACTGCACAAGGATTTACAGAAAACAGGACGCCAGGAAAACCTAAAACTAATGTTCATGGAAGAAAATAAGTATTTTTTCAAGAAAAATACCTCTTCAAGAACTGTCCATGAACTGGCAATTCAAGAATATTATCAAATACATCCTTGATTATGTAGGAATATTCACCCCAAGCATTCTCAATGAGATATGGGCCTAACCAAATGGGATCAAATTTGCCATGTTTTCCTTTATCTTCAATTCTAGCATTCCACATTAAGACTAGGTCTCCATTTTCAAATTTCTTGTTTACAGTTCTTTTATCATAGAGTGTTTTGACTTGTAACTGCAATTTTTGATTTCTCAGAGATGCTTCTCTTCTGGCTTCGGTCAATCCTACCAGTTCATTCATTCTTTCTTTCATTTCATCAGTAGTATCTTCATCATATGACTGGATGTAATTGTATAATCCCATCAAATTGTTCTGGGGCATTCTAGCTTGAATTCCATACACTAAATCAAATGGAGCCACCCCAATTGCCTTCTTTACAGTTACTCTGTCAGCCCATATTGCCAACTGTAACTTGGAATCCCATGCCCTTTTATTATCGTCCAAGGTTCTCTTAATGATTTTCAACAGACTTTTATTTGTGGACTCAGCTTGTCCATTCCCTTGTGGATGATATGGGGCAGGCGTTGTTCTTGTCATTCCATATTTATCACAAAACTTGATGAATTCCTCAGACCTAAAACACATAGCATTATCTATGACAACTTTCTGTGGACATCCAAATCTGGAAATGATATTATTCAATAAGAAATTATTTACTACTTTACTCGTTGCATTTCTGGTAGGGATAGCCTCTACCCATTTTGTAAAGTAGTCAGTAGCAACCAGAATCCAAGAATAGCCAGTACTGGACTTGGGAAAAATTTCTCCTATGAAGTCCAGACCCAATTGTTGAAAAGGTGCTTTAGTTTCAACTGGCTTCAGTGGAGTATTTCCTGAGAATTTCAGCTTCCCAGCAAATCTCTGACAAGGATCACATTTTTTAACCATAATTTGAGCATCTTTGAACAAAGTGGGCCACCAGAAACCAGCTCTCATTATCTTATGCACAGTAGTTTTGGCCATGTAATGTCCTCCACATACTCCAGCATGCATTTCTTTCAAAATCTCTTTTTCCCTTTCTCTGTTAACACATTTCAACAGAACTCCTTCAAAGTTTCTCCACCATAAGTTATTTTGAACAATTACATACCTGATGGCTTGCAATTTAATATTCCTTTTTTCATTATCAGGCAGATGGGGAGGAACTTCCATGTGTTGCAAATAATGTATAACATTAATGTACCAGTCACACTGGTCCATGTCGCATAAATCAGTTCTGAAATCATCATTTACTAGGTTTATCTGATTAGCTTCCAGGTTAGTTTCGGCCATAGGTTTGGCCAAACCTTGACCTCTGACTAACTTAGTTATCTGCATATCAATGTTAAATTCTTGGATTCTATTGATCCATCTGCATCTCCTTCCTGACACTTCCTGCTGAGAGAAAATATCTTTAACTGCAGCACTAGGTACAAAGGCAATAATAGTAGCACCTACCAAATAACTTTTGAATGCTTTTACAGCCTTTACCAAAGCATATGCTTGTTTTTCATTTATTTCATACTTCAGTTCAGCATGCTGCAGGGATTTGCTAAAAAAGGCAATAGGCTGTTCATACCCTTCTTGGTTTTTCTGTAATAAAACTGCAGCCACAGTATGGAATGATGCAAAAGAAAAGATATGCATGGATTTTGTATAATCTGGGGTCCTCAACACTGGAGCATTTTTTATCACAGTTTTTATATCCTGGAATGCCTGTGAAGGTTCACCATTCCAATCTATAACAGCTCCTTTCTTGAGCATTTTCAAAATGGGTCTACTGATTTCGGCAAAGTTGGTAACAAACCTTCTCAGAAAATTAACCTAGCCAAAAAAGGACTGTATACCTTTCACGTTTTTAGGTTTAGGGACTTTATCAATAGCCATTACCCTTTCTGGGTCTATTTTTACCCCATCCTTGGACACTATGTGTCCTAATAACTTTCCTTCTGTGACCCCAAACGAGCATTTCTTTGGGTTTAGGGATACCCCATATTCCAGGGCTTTTATAAAAAATTTGTTCAAGTGTTTGCAGTGATCTTCAGCCTTATTAGAATATGCTGTAAGATCATCCTGGTACACAACCATAAATTTGTCAATATATTCATGAAATGCTACATCCATGGCTCTTTGGAAAGTAGCTCCTGCATTAATCAATCCAAAAGGCATCCTCACATACACATATGTTCCCCAAGGGGTTGTGAAGGCTGTTTTGAACTATTCACTTTCTTTTACCAGAACTTGATTATATCCAGAAAAGCCATCCATCATTGACATTAATTCAGAGCCGGTCACTTGTTGCAACATGGCTTCCATATTAGGTAAGCCATAATTATCTTTTAGAGATGCAATGTTTAGATTCCTAAAATCCACACAAAGCCTAATATCTCCATTCTTTTTTCTTACAGGAACAAGGTTTGAAACCCAAGTGGAATGCCTAATTGGTTTGATTATTCCACCATCTCTCAGTTTTGTTAGTTCTTCCTGCATTTTTGGGGCAAGGGTGGGATTGATTGGCCTCTGCTTTTGCCTAAAGGGTTTTACATTTTCTTTCAACGGTATGACATGCTGGAAAAGGTCCTCCCTATAAGCTTTAAGGTCATCATATGACCAAGAAAAAACATGCCTGTACTTTCTAAGTAGGTCAATCAATGCTTTTCTGATTTGAACTGGCAGATCTTGGCTGATGTAAACCTTTTTAGAGATTTCATTCGTTCCCAAATTCACTTCTTCTAGCTCCTGCGGTTTGGGGTCCTTTATTTCCGATCTTACTCTGTCTTGGTTATCAAAAATGTTCTCCAAGACTACCAACCCCTTAGGCATCTTATTTGTTTTTAATTGCATGATTTCTTGACCAAAAATGGTTTCCTTCCCATTTATGGTTTCAATTAGTCCATTGCAGTCCATCTCCTGCCCATGGTATTTGTCTTCATTTAGCAAAAAATTAGTGATATCTTTGTCATCTTCAAACACCTGCCAATTGTCAATGTTGTCAGGTATAGAAGGTCTGTTTTGAATCTCAATCTGGGAGATTCCTGCAAATGATATTTCTTTTGGTTTGATAGCTACATTGGCCAGAAGATCAGCCATTTTATTCTGGGTTCTATCTCTCCATGAGATCCCAAATGCATCAAAGAATTCTATTTGATCCCATACCGCATTTCTATATTGTTTTAATCTCCTATTTTTTGAGGAGTATGTTCCTTTAATCTGAGAGATGATCAATTCAGAATCCCCTATGACACACAATTTCTTAATTTTGTGATGTGTGGCCACTTTGAGACCTAGCAGCAATGCTTCATATTCAGCAATGTTATTTGTGCAAGCAAACTTCAAGGTGAATGAATACCTGAAGGTGTTATTTTCAGGGGATACAAAGACTACACCTGCCCCTGCACCCTCTTTAGAACTAGCCCCATCAAAGAACATTGTCCACAGTTTTGGTGAATTCATGCAACATTCAACCTCATTTTCAATGATATCAGGTAAGTTTTCCACTTCCTGAATAATTAATTCAGCCCTGAAAGCATTAATCCCCGTGTCTAGGAAACAGGTGGTATCTTTGTCAATTTCTTCACCTAAGATGTGGTTAACCCTTGGTTCCCTATTTACCCTGACAGCTTTGTCCCCTATATGGAAAGTGGCATAAGTAAGGTCACATTGTAGGCTTCCCCCCCATGGCGGCACTCCATTTTCTGGAAAGCAGCATCCCGTAATGTGGGGGTATATCCACTACAAGGACAGACATGGTTAATTCCACCTCAGGAAATGCAGCCAGTTTAAATGGTAAGGCATTTATAGTACCTATTACTGGGACCTCTCTAGCATCCATCCCTCAGCATCTACCTTGCTTAGTATCCACCTTCAATCCTAGGGCTTCCATTACTTTAAAAGGCATTATAGTGTTGGAAGCTCCAGAATCTATCATACAATTTTTCAAGGTTTTCCCTTTTATGATTAAACTAAGGAAAAAAGGATCAATATCTTGTATGAACGCAACTGATGAATCATCTAAGAACATCTGAGGAATCTGGGATATAATACCATTGTCCTCTATTATTAATGGGGTCTATTGGGCTACAGCTTGATTATCAATACTATTGTTGTTTGCTATTCCACCCAACCATGACAAAGCCTTATTTTTATGCTCTTCAATTCTAAAGAGCTCAGACAAGGGTACTTTCATAGTAATTTGAGATAACATGGCAATCATATCAACAGGTTCAACCACAGTAGGTTTTACAATAGTACCTGGGATCGGAGTCTTTTGAGTAGTGGGCACCACTTTCAGCTTGACACCATCCGGTTCTGATTTCTCTGGTTGCACTACGATCTTTGTTGCTTCAACTTTCTGAAATTGAACCTTCTTTTTTGGTTCCCATTTCTGACCCTTGTTCTCCTTGATCTTAGACACATCTATACTGACTTTCTTGTGTTGATCATCTATCTTATGAGTAGTGTCTTTGATGAACATACTAGATGGCCTTCCTGCCTCATTATTTATTGCTCTATTTCTCAAATTGTAATTACTGTGGACTTGTGAAATCATTTCGGCTGTAATTCTATCAATTTCCTCCTTGGAGGGGATTCTTAGGTTTGTGAAACCTACTTCAGAAAATGTATTGCATACCTTATCTGTATCATTCTTTTCATCATCTGAAAATATTTTCTGATGATGTAACTGGTAAGCAATTCTCTGGCTGGTAACATCATTCTCAGGTTCTTCTGAATCAGAATCTATCAAATCATCAGATGTATTCGCCATATTACAGCTTATATCATCATGGTCTTTTTCTTCTGTTTCTTCTTCTTCTTGCACTCCTTGAGCTTGGGCGAACGACTGGGCAACAGCACAATAATCAGTAGAATGAGGTGATTGGCATATAATACACCAAGGAACATTATCATTCATATTTATAGTGTTCCTTTGCAAGGGGTCTGGGGTACCCTTATCTTTCATATTTTGGATCTGGTTAGGAACTGGTTTACCATCTTTCCATTGGGTGGTGTAAGGGTAATTCTGCATCCTAGGTTGTCTATTGAAATTACTGTTATTCACAGGAGCTCTCTCAGTAACATTTGTCTTATTGAAATTGGTGGGATTCATTTTCCTAAGCATTTCTAACACATGGCCTATAGTAGGTTCTTCAGGCCTTTTTCCTATGGGATTTTTGTCACCTTCCCTTTTATTATTACTCTTAGGGTTGAAAAGCTTAGGATCATCCCTCCTCCCTAATTTGCCAGAGGCCTTTCTATTATTTTCTATATTCACTGCAACTCTATAGGCATCTCTCAGAGTTTTTGGATCCTTATCTCTCAGTTGGTAGGCCATTTTGCTATCAAAGGCATTGAAATAGGTTGTAAGACAGACGTCTTCATTTAACTGCATAAATTGAAATAGTTTGTACATCCCTTTCTGAAATCTCACATTGAAATCAAATGTGGATTCATTTGGATTCTTCTTGATATTGTTGAACTCATTCAACATGAATCCTGCATTGGTATTGTCCCCATATTGTTCCTTGAACAATTTCTCCAAATCACTCCATGAAGTAATACTATCATCAGGCAACCTCATGAACCAATCCCTTGCATCCTCTGTGAGTGAACGCACAAATAATTTCATCACCATGTCCTCATGTTCAACTTCATAATCATTGAGCATGTCAATGAAAATTCTCAAATGTTCTTCACCAGTAACAGCATTATTTCCAGAAAACTTCACCACTTTATCCCTTAAATCAAAAGATATGGGATGGGGGGCACCAGGAATACCGGCAAATGATATTTGTCTATATTTTTCGAGGTATATAGGCTTCTTCTGGAAACCAGGAATGTTAGAGGTACTAGCTGCATTAGCTTGAGTTAGGAGAGCAGCTTGGGATAGCTGTGGTGGGACAAATGGGACTTGAGTGCCAATATTGGAAGATGAGGTAGGAGCAGATTGAGGTGTTTTCTGAGTCGGGATTATGGGAGCATTAACTGGTGCAGGATTTGTAGGTGGGATAGACAAACTAGGCCATGAATTCAATGCAGAATTAGACTTTATGAATTGGATTTTCCTTCTGGTTTCTGCGGCCTGAGCTTCATTTTCAACCTTCTCAAGTTCTTTTGCAAGGTCTTCCTTCTCCTTTCGAGCCTTCTCTAGTTCTAGATCTAATTTTGATATGGAGGGTTGTATAGGTATGCTCGGTATAGCTTGAGGCTCATTTATTTGGATTCCTATAGCCTTGCCTTTCCCTTTATCTGGAACTGTTCCAGTGGGCTCTATTGGATTAACTTAAATGGGTTTATAAGCTTGAACTTGAGCAATAATTGGTTCTTGTCTTTGATTTAGGAGTTTTTCCTATTGTTGAACTTTAGCTCTTAGATTATCAATATTTCCAAAGACGTCCTGATGGAGAGTGGGGGTATTCTCTTCTAATTTTTTATTTTGCTCTTTCAAAGCAGCCATCCTTCTTAGCAAATTATCTCTTTCTATTATTGCATCCAAAGTGGCTCGCTCCCTTTCCTTTTCAAGACGGATGCGCTTAGCTTCTTCCTCAGCAATCCATTTCTTCAAAAATCCTATTTCAGATTGCACTTCTTTAGAATCAGCAGAGGTTGCCTCGGAATCAGCAGGATCATCTAGATCTATAAGGTTCGGTTCCATATATGGGGCTACTCTAGGATTAAAAAGGTTATCAGATGAACTCCTGAATCCTAGCCTACAATTTATATCTGCTACAGGCCCTGGTTTGGGTGAAGCAATTCCCATAGTAGATATGTCTTTATCTTGAAAAACTCTCTGATCTGGTAATGGGGTACTGAAAATACCTCCTAAAAGTCTTGTATTTTCGGATTCAGAACTAAGCGAAGATGATTCTCTTGCTATTATCGGTTGATAATGGGAATTTACAGAGGCATTACCTCTAGGCTTCCAAGTAGGATTTGGATCTATTCTTTTCTTATTTTGGTTCTTCCTACCACCTTGGGGTAAATCAGTATACATTGATACATCGGGATTGGCCCTCATGTAAGCCCTTGTGTTTTTTCTCTTGTCAACCATATTCTCCTTTTGTTACAATAAGCACTAGCTTCAAAACCTTGACTGAGTCGCCACCCTTTTTTGGGAAAATATAATAACAATCCTTACTGACAGAAAGAAAACAATACACGAGTAGGAACAAAAATACGGCACAAAGAGATCAATCACTGATGTTGTAAGACTGCAACTCTTGCTTGTTAGATAAGACACTCGGATAAGCTGGATGTGTCAGTGTGTAGCAATGGTACTTGGGTTTATATCTTCTTTATATCTTCTTTTGTTTTGACACTAATGAATCCCCAGCAGAGTCGCCATTTTGTTGGAGTTTTATTTTGATGTTAACAGTACTAAAACTACTAGGCGACAAAAGGCTTAGTACCTAGATATCAGTACATACACAACCTAAAGAATAGCCAATTCTCATTATCACTTGCATATGAAAAGTATTAGGACCCAACTTCAATAAAACCTTAGACGGTTTTCTACTCTTTTGGCTCTGTAAAACTAGGGCGGGTGCACCCGGGGATGGTTCAAAGATGGAATAATTGTGTGAGAATTATCCTTAGTTTCATTTTGATTCTCATCTCTAAATCCTTAAACATATGGGTAAATAACTGATAAACACATCCCTTGAACAGATATGGCCAAGAAATCTTCTATAGCTCTACAGATGTTTCCAACAACAATGGCTAAATGAAGCTAAAACAATCTAGGCAGGCAAGTGCTGGCCAACTTTGAAAATCTTACAGGAAAGATAAATGAAAAATGATTTTATGATGTATTTTGAAAAAGCTAGTTATAATATGCTTCTCTTTTGGCTGGAATACTTTCGATCAGTGCCTAATCCATTGGGAATTCAGAGTCAAGTAAATTCTTTGATCTAATTTGTTGCCTTGCAACGAATTTTCATCAGCAATTCTTACTAGAATTTATCATTCAAAAATCCTTATTAACACCCGAACAACCTCATCACATTCATCAAAGCCTTTACTTAATCCATTGAATTAACAGCAATAACAAATGGATGTACAGTCTTACTAAATTGCAATCAATTGCATAAGCTTTTACTCACACAACATCAAGGTAGCTCAGTATTAAAAAGGAGACAAAATTTAGAGAAGAACAGATATGGGGACAGTTCATAACTTGTATTCATTTCCTTTGAAAATGATATATCCTTTACAAAAGACCCAGAAAAACCTTCAGAGAAGAAGCACAGTTCTTTCTACATTCATCCATATCTCAAAAATTTTGACAAAAAAAGCATACTATAAATTTCTTTCCAAAAATGTTTGGACCAAAAAAGAACTAAGCACAACACTTAGTGAAAACCAAATTCGGACCCATCTTTAGCCTTGGGATCTCACTTAAATAATGTGAGATGCAACAAGCTTCAGGCTACGGTAGGTGACAGGTGTCCTCCTTTTGAAAAACAAAAAACAAGAATAACAGAAAGGTTGATTACAACAGCATTTCTTGGCGGGTCCCTTTCTGTTATGCTTCTTGGTTGTTATGATCTGCTCTCGCAATCATTCCTCATCTTCAGAGTACATACCCATAAGGTCTGCAAGTGATGTATCATCTTCTGTTACATGCAAAATCACTTTAACCTGGGGATTTTCTATGTCATCATTGCTGACTACAAGAGTAACTATTACTCTTACATCTTCCTCGTCATCTTCTCCTGACATCTGTTCACTAAACTGATCTTTCCATCTGTTGAAAGTATCATCATCTGGCCAATCAAAACTTAGGGTTTCTCTTTGTATCTTTATTAAAGAATTGGCATTTTCTTCTAATTCATCGAATTCTTTTCTTATATCAGCATAATACAGTTGTACTTTTACCAGCTCTTCATTTGTCTTTGCCCAAAACCAACAGCCAATCTCACTGATGATGTTTGTTATTCTATTATCAAATAATTCATCCATTTCCTTTTTCCATTTGTCTCTTTCCTTTACTGTATCAACAGATTCTAAGGCACAAGGAAATAGGGTGAATTTTTTAGCAAGATATCTTGAAAAACAGAGTGTCAATTTCCTCTGTAAAGAATCTCTTTTATTTTCAAAATTATCTAATTGATTCAATAAATCAAAAATTCTTTCAACCTGATGATAAGGCATTTGAACTGCAGATATACAAACAATTGTAACATCATTATTCCTCTGTCTCCACTTCTGTGCAAGAGAGTCTAGTCCATTCTTTCCTTTATTTAACTCATCTATGAGGGTTACAATCCTGGTCAACGGGTCATAAAAATCTGACCATTGTATTTTACCCCTCAAGTATGTCACACCCTGCTTCCATTTCTCTTACTGCTGATTTCTAAATTCTATCTGCCACTCATGTAATTTGGTTTTTTCTACTTCAAACTCCTCCGCAGTATAGAATTGGGGTCTTTCAGGGGTGTCAGGTATCTCAATAATAGGGGTTAATCCCACAGATGACTGTGGGGGATATGCAATTCTTAATGTACTGGATTCTCCCACTTTTCTCTTTCCAAGTACCTTTTCCAATTGAGATATCCTTTTTTCTAACTCAATTCTCCTCTTTACCTCTTGATTATAGGCTTCCACCACTACTTCATATTTATTATGCATATCCATCATTTCCCTCTCTTCTCTTTCTGCAGTAGCCAGGGCAAATTTAGAGTAATCCACATTCATGTGGGCTGCCTGTACATTTGAAGTGTCAGCAACTCTTCTTACAATGATACTCCCTGTCAATCCTGAGTCATCAGTCTGTGATGAAGTAACTCTGGATCCTCTTCTCAGGGACCACATAACAAGGGCAGCTTGATCATTGCTGAATGCTGTACCCAAGAATTCTTCTTTATTCAGATCCTGGAGTCCTAAATTATTTGAAACAGAATTAAAAACTAATGCGTCAGCAATGTCCCAATTGGGCAATAATAAAACATTAGCATTTTTTACCATCTGTCTTCCCTCATCAGGGGTTATATTTTGGAACTCTTGAACCATTTGTTCCTTTATTAGATTTTGAATGGAGGTCTCATCCATTTTTGGATGTTCTATTCTCATATTATTGCACCTTTGCTCAAAAATGTGCATGTTTACTCTCCACGCAAACTGATGGAAAGCCCTAGATCTTACAAAATTGTTATCAGACAAAAAATGCTGACTAGCTTGTTCCAAAACAGGGTCCAATTCCCTTCCTCTGAAATCTGTTGTAGTTAATTCAAAACTTGGTAGAGGGGTTTCCTGAGGGTTCCCTTCATCAATCTCTGCTTGTGTAACAAAAATTTCTCCTTGTGACCCCATTTGTTCAAATTACTCATTGGTGAGTTGTTCTTCCTCAACTCTTATTGGGGTTTGAGAAGGTGAGCCACTTTCATCAGGGGATTCTTCCTCCCTTATTATTCTCCTTCTTTTGGGGGAAGGTTCAGGGGGTCTTTCTTCTAGGACAGTGCTGGAAGATCCAACAATCTGTTTTTCTTTATGCACAACGGGCACCTGCTGTCGGACAATAGTATATCCTGTTTTCTTCCGTACCACCAGTGGACCTACTCCAATGTTGGGAGTGAAACTCAATTTTCTCATAATTTCTCTGGCTTTATCTGGAAAAGAATTAATAAAATGCTGTTTCTTCTCATTCATTACCTCCATTATCTCAGAGAAATTACTCATGAGCTTATATACTTTATCTGCATTGTTTGAAGCATTACTAAGAGGACTGAAATTTTTATCAAAACAATTAATGAATTCCAAAACTTTTGAATAGACTCTCCATTTTTCTTTCTTTATTTCTTGCTCATGGAGAGAATATTCATTTCTTATTACATCTTCTGGAAAATAGAATTCATGCTGAACTGGACGCAGCTTGATTCTCAATCTAAGGGCAGAGTTAAAGAAACCTTTTGTATCACAAAAACGAGAGTGAGACACTGCCATTTTGTATTGATCCAAAAATTTATGGAGAAAGGCCCACCCTTCCTTAGTTATCACAAATTGGTGGGCTATAGTACAAGTAGGAAAAATTGATCCTGTCCCCCTTTTGTGCAAAAAGGCCTCCTCCACTCCTCCCAACTGCCACAAAAATTCAGCTATCCCTACCTTCAAGGGTACCTGATAGGGTAACACATGGGGTGTTCCTTTGAAACCATAGACCCTGATGACCGTTGAGACTGAATATGGGATAATATCTCCCCAATTATGTGACACTTTTAGATTATGGGTTTTGTCCATAGGCCTGACAAGGTGCATTAATGCCTTAGGGATTCTGGGATTGTCACTCAATAAGAGGCACCTTAGTTTGGAGGCAAAGTGCCTATCAAATCTAACGAAGCTAGCATTTTCTGCTTCCCAGGTCATGTCTGCACTCCACAATTGGACTGGTAGTGCTTCCCCTTCTTGTTCTCTATTTAAAACCATTTCTTTACCAAAATAAGTGGCCCCTTTAAAAAGAAACATATGCATCATTAAGGAATACTGACCCCAAACCTTTTCCACCTTGCCCTGTGCAATCCCCACCAATCCATGATGGATCTCATTTGCCAAGTAAGATGCAAAATCAAAAATTATTTCCACACCAAAAGAAGAGATTTGGGTGATCATATACATGAAGCTCACTGAAATAAAGTCTTCTTCGCCCTCTCCGAAGACTCTGCACAGGGTCCTATATATCTCCACTGCCCTGGCATTAAAACATGATTTCTTAAAGGGCTCTTTAGAAGATGATGTTATGGTTGGGAGGCCTCCAATTCGGCCTATGTGGGCTTTCAATGCACCCTGTCTAACTACATCCCTCTTGGATATATATTCTTTTTCTAAATCTATCAGATTAATGGGCACATGATACATGGTGAGGGGTCCTAGACTGAATACCTTCCTAATCTCCTCGGGACTGATGGTAACTAAAGCCTCACCATCTATTCTCCTCACTACCTTAGTGGCTTGGTCATAGTTTTTTGCTATGGCTTCAAGCAGGTCAAAATCCATAAACACGCTGGGAACAACAAGCTTCCCAAGATCAAAGTTCCAAATGTTGGCATGAGGGGCATATAACTTTCTCTCTGCAAACCATTTCTTGAATAAACTCAAACCAGTTTGAGCAGTTTGAGCATCCCGGACCCAATTACCCTTATCATACAATCCATCAGCTACCCTAAGCCGAGGATTGAGTGAGGTTAACCTCTTAACTTGCACCGTTTCTACAGTGGACTCAGGAAGTAACTCAAGCAAATCATCATGCACATTTCTATCCAGGTAGTTTACTGCTCCTGTAAATCCCTTCTTAGGAGGCATCTTGGGCTATCCTCTTTAAAACTTAAAAGCTCACAGAGATGATGGCAGTTTTACTTACTTGAATTCTGTCTCAAATCTCCTTTGAATTCCTGCAAAATTTCAGCGAACAGATAACTTGACAATTCTTATCAACCTTGGCACGCTTTTCTTTTAGTAATAGCTTCTGCACAAGAATGGCTTCAAATCTTTTCTCGCGTGAAATGAAACTGATGCAATCTCTCTGTATTATACTCTGTTTTTTCTCACGGACGAAGCTTTCTTGTCTAATTAATACAGAGAGTGGCACTACATTTTTTATTTAAAACTGCGCCGTTGATCTTCAAAGATCCTACGATCATGCGGTACAAAGAGAACAACTAGGAGTTATACTTGCCATGTCAGTTATATTACCCAATGAGAGCTTGCCACGTACATAATTCCTTCTTTTGATGGCGCTTACCTTTAAACCCACTGACGACAGAGAACACGTGTCAGCATGTCGCTACTTCGTTATGCATAAAGAACTAGCACCTTGCCATAACGAGGCGGCGACAACCGTTGATTGGATCAAGAAATGATCGAAAGATAGGCTACAAGACTTCTTAAGAAAGAAGGCGGTGGGCCCATCTCGCTATGTCGCTGTAATTATCATCCTTGCAACTCTTCATAACGAGATAGCGAGCTCCGTTGATTCACTTCAAACTGACGTTTCAGATTTCTTGTACATTTAGTCAGGTAGGCATTAATGAGAATCGGATCTCTGCATAGCTAGCACATGTCAAAATTTATCACAGTCACCTGTCATTACACGTCATCATAGATCTTGCCGATCTTTTACCATTTTACAGGGCCTCGCTAACTCGCTAACGATGAAGCATCTCAATTTTCTGATAGCGAGGTAGTGAGCTTCGGCACTTTAAAGGATTTCGTGCCAGAAAAAGCAAGGGGGTACCCAGTAATTACTTCTGTTAATTAAAACTGATTCTGACAACGGTATTTATGACTAGTCATGCCACCTGGTGTAATTATGACACAAGCAAGATGCAATGTCATCATTTTAAGATTTTCACGTGGCCTCGCTACTTCGCTAACGGTGAAGTGCCTGAATTTTCCGATAGCGAAGTGGCGAGAACTTCCGGAAACATCAACATTCCGGCTATGATGTCAGATATTCTAGTGGGTCCTTCTCCCCCTTTTTATGGCGAATTGCTAAGTGTACCTGCACAATAAAGCAATTAAATAGCAAATCTCTGATTGTCGCACCTTCACTTCATGGTCCCACTGCTTAAAAACTCAACACTCG
Source organism: Cupressus sempervirens (assembly GCA_028749045.1). NCBI lineage: Eukaryota > Viridiplantae > Streptophyta > Pinopsida > Cupressales > Cupressaceae > Cupressus > Cupressus sempervirens. The sequence continues at coordinate 109,343,947 of CM053791.1, read as the reverse complement.
CTATCTCACTATACTTAATGAGCATGCAACTTTCAATAGCGAGGTAACACCAGTGGTAGATCTAATCGGATCTGATGGTTGGGACAAACAGGAAAAAGGTAACTCGGGAGAAAGGAAAAGGAATACGGAAGCATATTCGTTTCTTTTGAATTTTGAAAATTTCGCGCTCGACCATTTACAAATAGGGATGAATGTAAGGCTTACATGGCGAATGTTTCTTACAGATGGTTTATCCAAAACCTTATACTTCACTTAGACGTAGAACATCTGACTTTTCTATGGTTTAACTAAAAATTTTTTACTGCAGAAAAAGTCAGACCAACACCTTCTTCTACGACTAGGCTGCCTAGTTAAACCTCTTCACAACAACATTAATATAATCACTAAATGATTACATATATCCTTCTTATTCTATAACCTTCACCATTTATTGTACACATATCCCTACCAAAAAGAAATGGTAAGAAAATTTTGTATAGAAATGACTCTTTATAGGTAAAAAGCCATTTTAAAAATTAAATAGGAACTATTAATAAAATGATGTTATACTAGATTCTTTTTGTCAAATGGTTGGGACTGAATAAGAAAATAAAATTCTCTAACCTTTTTAGACCTTCTTGATGTCAAAATTCTGATGAGGATCTTAGCTTTGACTTGATCTAGTTAACTTGGAGATAGATTTATCATGGACACAAGAAGGAATGTGTATATTTATAAATTACTCCATGTATTTAATGTCTTATATACATGACCACTTTCTCTTATGGAGTCTAGTTCTTAAATTTAAAATTTATTTTATAGTTCAATTTATGGTTGTAAAATTTAAGCTACATACATCTATCAAGTATTCCTTAGAGAAAAATTCCACACAAGTTATAATGATATTAAAATTCCTACTTAAACAAACCTACAATTGCAAAATTTGAAGTTGATACTAAATTAATAAAAGTGTGCTTCTCATTTTGGCTCATGACCAAGATCTAAGTGCCCAAGGAACCTTTCTAACTCTACATTAATATTAAATTGGTACTTGAGGTCCAATATTGAAAAGTGAGATAGAATATTTTTTCAAAAGTCATATATTTTTTATACACTTTGTCAAATTCACTCATTATGTTAGAGTCCCCTATTGTTTCAAACTACGAAGTATGTATTTGATATCATCTTCTATTATCATAACTCCATTTGGAATTTGCAAAAATGCCCTAATAATGTCATCTTCTAAATGTGTAATAGGGTCACCATTTAATTTATACCTAGGTTTCTCCAAAATATCATGCAATAATAAATGATCAGTTCTTCTTCTTAAACTTACTTTTGAAATAAAAATTAATGATGGATTAAATACCTTGATATTGTGAAATTAGGGCTTGATGCAAGAGCATGTTGGGTTGCCTTGTTATCCTGCTCATTTTTGTTCTTTTTGCATGTTGATGTCGAGTTATTGTAGCTCTAATGGATGCCAAGTTACTGTAGCTCTAATGGATGCCAAGTTACTATAGATCTAATGGATGTCAAGTTACTATGGCTCTATTGGATGTGAAGTTACTATAGCTCTAATGGATGTCAAGTTACAGTAGCTCTAGTGGATACTAAGTTACTATAGCTCTAGTGGAGTTACTATAGCTCTAATGGATCTTGAGTCACCATAGTTCTAGTGGGTGCTAAGTTACTGTAGCTCTAATAGATGCTAATTTACTATAGCTCTAGTGGATGTTGAGTTTCTATAGAAATCTAATGTTCACTAAGTGTTTCTTCATGTGCCAAGTTACCTAGTGTATAGTGAGTGATTCTTCATGTGTTGAGTTACCTAGTGTGTGCTGAGTGACCCTTCATGTGCTGAGTTTTCCTATTTATGCTGAGTGTCAGCATTTGGAAGTGATTTTTGCAAGATGATTTATAGAATTTATTTTGATCATGACAATTATGTTAAGATCTTTTCTTGGGATGTGTCTAGACCATTGTTGGTTTGGCCTTCCTCTTATGTAATGTTCTGGAATGATCTAAAAGCTATTTTGGCAAGTATATATAGAGTGTTTAGGCTTAGAGTTAGGGAGTTTTGGAGGGATTCTAGAACAGAACACAAACTTTTGGAAAGTTTGTTGCATATGTATCTAGAGTTGCAAATTTGATGTTGGATCTTTGATCTTGAATATATTTTACATCTGGTCGTAACCCAGAAGGCCTTATAGCTGGGCATGTATGTTGATTATTTGATGAAATAATAAGTGTTTTCTCTTCTTCCTCCTTTGGTTGCTATTCTGTGTGTTGTGTTTTTGCAATGTTAACTCTTACAAGGTGATTTGGCTAGTTAAGTGTACATTTGGCCCTAGTTATTCATCTCTCCCTCCATCAAGTGGTATTAGAGCATGAGGTTCATCCTTGTGGTGATTGGATAGTGTAAAACCCTGAGTGAATTGGGTTGTAGGGTTGTAGATCTGTGGATTTTACCTATAACTTGTAGAGGGTTATGATCTTGTAGAAACCTAATTTGTAACGATGGTTTGAGGTAGAGGAAATGTTGATAATGTAATATTATATACATTGAGACAAATTATAGCTAGATTAGATGTTGTGGAGACAAACTAGGGGAGAGAAGCACAACTAGATGATGTAATTCATGATGAAGTAGTACCACAAAACCCTAATCTAGAACCTAAAGAAGACCAAGATGAAGCAAGGTTGTTGGGAGTGTTGTCTAGGAAAAATTCAAAGCCTGCTATAGAAGTTGTTCCTTATGATGGAAAATTGGATATCAATGTTGTGTTAGATTGGATCTCTGATATGGAGAATTTCTTTGAGTATGAAAAAACTCCTAATAATAGGAAGGTGAAGATTGCAATCACTAGGTTGAAAGGTCATTCTTCACTGTGGTGGGAGCATTTGCAAACTTATAGACAAAGGAGAGGAAAGGAAAAGATCAAAACTTGGGTTAAGATGGTGAGCAAGGTAAAGATTAAATTCCTCCTTGTTAATTACCAAGTTAGCTTGTTGAGAAAGATGCAAAATTTGAGACAAAAGGACATGACTATTAAAGAGTATACCAAGGAATTCTATAGATTGGACATTAGATCTGGACATGTGGATGATGATGTTGATAAAATTACAAGGTACATAAATGGATTGAGATCTAGAATACAAGATGAAATAAGACTTGTGAAGTTGGAAAGTGAGGAAGAAGTATACCAATATTCCTTGAAGGCTAAGGAGATCTTGACAAAGAAGCATGAACAAAGACAAAGAGGTAGAGATGGTATATTCTAGAGAGGCAGAGGTAGATCTAATGGTGAAGGTGGTAGATCTGATAATTTATTATAGGATAAAGAAAAATCTCCATAGAAGTATGATGATATAGGAAAGACCAAATGGAAAAGTGGTAATTCTTACTGAGGAAGTGCTAATTCTTATCGAGGAAGAGGTAATTCTTATTCTAAAGGTGGATTTCATGGTAATTATTTCAAATGTGGTAAAGAGGGACATAGATCTTTTGAAAGTGGGCAAGGTAACAAAAATGCTATGATTCAAGGAGATGATGAGGGTTCACCAAGTGGACCTAAAGCTGGAGAAAATCTAATGGTGAGAAGAACCTTATGTAATTAGGGAAGTGATGAGGAACCTATTTTAAGGAGAAGTCTTTTCAAGACAAGATATACGATGGCTGGAAAATGTTGCAAATTGATCATTGATAGTGGAAGATCTAGAAATTTGGCATTAGAAGAGCTGGTTACAAAGTTACAATTGCAAAGGCTAAAGCATCCTAAACCCTATCATGTTTCATGGATCAAAGATGAGCATAAGATATTAGTAAGTGAGCAATGCCTTGTGAAGTTCAAGATTGGACATTATTTTGATGAAGTTTTGCATGATATTATGCCTATGGATTGTTATCATATTTTTTTGGGCAGACCTTAGAAATTGATGGATATGCTATACATGATCAAAGATTGAATCAATATACTCTTTGGGTGAATGGGAAGAAAAAAATATTGCTGCCTTTAATTGAAAGTCCAGATGAGGTTAACTATACTGTTGTAAAAATTTGCATGGTTAATGGGAAAAAATTTGAAAAGGAAATGAAAAAGAATCAAGTTTTTTTTGCTATAATTCAAAAGAAACCAAGTTGTGTCAATAGTAACCAACTCCCAAAAAATAGTGTTAACTGAGTGCCAGTCAGTGGTGACTAAGTAATAGCTAGTAGTATTGACTGAGTATAAAGAGATTGTTGTAGAAGATATACCTGATGGTTTACCTCTAGTAAGAAGTATAAGTCATTGTATGGATCTAATTCCTAGAGCTAGTTTTCCAAACAACACACCATATAGATTGACACCTACAAAGAATGAAGAACTTAACAAACAAATGTATGAGTTGTTGTAGAAAGGTTTGATCAGAGAAAGTTTCAGTCCATGTGTTGTGCTTATTGTATTAGCACCTAGAAGGAATGGAGAATGGAGAATGTGTATTGATTCTAGAGCTATTAACAAGATTATAGTGAAATATAGGTTTCTTGTGCAAAGGATGGATGACAAAATGGATTGTTTGAGTAGAGAAAAGTATTTTACAAATACTGATTTGAAGAGTGGCTATCATCAAATTAGAATCAGAGAAGTTGATAAATGGAAGACTACTTTCAAGACAAGAGATGGTTTGTATGAATGGTTGGTTATGCCTTTTGGTTCAACTAATACACCTAGTACCTTCATGAGGTTGATGAATGAAGTTCTAAAAAGATTCTTGTGTAAATTTGTGATTGTTTATTTGGGTGATATTATGATATTCAGTAAGAATAAGGAAGAACATCTTGAGCATATTAGACAAGTATTACAGAGGTTGAAAGAGGAAAAGTTGTTGATTAATCTAAAAAAGTGTTCTTTTATGCAAGAGGAGATTGTGTACTTGGGACTTATGATTTTTGTTGATGGATTGAAGATGGACCCTATTGGAGTTTGAAAACATTACCAGTTTCCAATTACCTTGATCAGAACAAAACATATCTAGGGGCAGCTAACTCCCATTTTCAACATGCCCATTTAGACACTAAGCCAACTATAAGGTTAGACCTTTCTTCTTCTTCAAGCTCTACAAAACCTAGGTGAGTGGACCTATAGATTCTTTATATGGTACTAGTTATCAAAGAATACACTAAATCTAATATAAAGCAGATAAAAACCTTATTTCTCATATTAACTCATGTAATAACATAGATCTATAGTAGAAAATTGCAACTCTATGATATTCACAAGCTGAGTGAGGGCATCACATATAGGTTCTTCAACATGAAATTGAAATACACTTGATTATTGATGTTGATTTTCAAAAAATCCTCAAACATGCAACAATAAGAACAAATTGATTCTACAAATGATTAGTGCTTAATCCATTGGGAAATTCCATGAATTGAATAGATACATCTGTGATATCCAAGGCATATTTCATACATGAAGATATCTAATCCATCCTATCACTTTGTGATTCAGAGATTGGTGTTCATTAAGACCTCATTCTTATGAAATATCCTTCTCAAAATAACTAGCAACCCTATTAAACACATCAAGTATTTACTTGGCCCTTTATTCCAATAGCAAAACATATATGGCATACAACTTTAAAGGGATACAAATGGGTCTCAGTTCTTTGTTCCTAGACCACATAAGACTGCAAATTATTGAGATAGGAGACGAAAATCTAAATAAAACAAAAAAAAATTTGGCTCGCTGGTATTCATTTCCTTGAAATTATAAATTCAAATGCATGATATTCAAAAACACAAACACCTAACAGATCTGAAACTAGTTGAATTAACTTCACTATTGCTATTTATACAAAAGAGAAATTGTTGAATGAATGGTGTCTCAGTATTGGGAATACATCAAAACTGGAACCAGAATATGGTCTCATAGTAATGTGCAAATTTTCTCCAAAGAACTAGAACCCGTACATTGAGAAAGAATGAGAGATATATAGGAAGAAGGAATTCTTGAATCTACTCTAAAACTAACAAGTATCCACTCATAATTCCTTCCCAAGAAGATGAAAAAACCTGTTTCTACTCTCTCTCTCTCTTCAACTGCATATCAAATCTCATCATTTGGCCTCTACAAGGCAAAAATATCTCAGATATTTGATTCACCATCATAACTGATTTTTGATGCCAGATTTTAAATCATGGTTAAGCCAAAAATAAGTTAAAAGGCCTCCAAAACACAATACAATCTTTTCAAAGTCATTTTTTCCACATTCTAGCTTCAAATAGTCTTCATAACTACCCTTTAACTAATTCTGATGACCAATGTTGAAATCTGCTCATTTTGTTGAGAACGCCCTGAAATTCACAAATTGGCTTATAGCTCAAACTAGTGAGCACCTGTACAAAAATTGATCTCAAATTCAGAAAGTTCGTCTCATCCTAGTTCCGGTGGTATATTGAAGTTTCCATTTTTGACAAAAGTTTCCCTAGATATCGCCCTCTGAAGATTAGGTCTCCATTCATGGCTCCATGGCATTATTTCACAAATATTTGAATTTTTATAAAGTTTGGACTATATCAAAGTTTCAAACATTATTTAAAACCTAACTACACATGATTTTGAGAAAAAATATTAAAATTTTAATTTTTGAAAACTTTGATTTTTCCTCAAACTTTTCACTAGGGTCAAACTTCATTTGACCATGCTTTCCACATGTCAATATGAGATTCATCCACCTTCCATCATGTCAGTGACACATGTCATCTTCTTGCTAGGTGATCGCAAGAAGCTGGGTCATAATTCCATGGAAGTTAGATCCATAGAATTGTACTTCTTAGAAATGAGTACCTGATTTTTTATAAATCAAGTACCCATTTCTAAAATTTAGCTTCAGGCACCCGAGCTGAATTTCAAAAATTGGATACTCAATATTTAAAAGCGGATCGAGTGCCTGAGTTGCTCAAATATCGGGCATCCAATTAATTTTAAAAATTGGGTACCCAATTTGGAAGACTTTACTTTACCCCCTTTTTTGGCATTTTTGAGGTCATTTTCGTGACCTCAAAATCAGGAGCCCAATTAGAGACACATATGGGAGCCCAATTTCCAGCCCTACCGACCACCCCCTTGCTACTACTTTTCAATATACCAAGTATTTTAATATGTTTTATACTATTTTACTTTTTTTTAAAAAAAATTTAATTTAATATGTATGTTAATTTATTATTTTTTTCATTTTTAATATACGTAAAATTGTAAATTTACATTGTTAATGAGTAGATGTTTAAATTTTTGTATTTGCTAATTAAAATATAGTTTCATAAATGTTTATTTAAAAAATTATTATTTTAGATGTTTTGAAATGTATTTAATTTATGTATTTATTACAATGTTGAATGATTAGATTAGATGTAAATTCATTGTTTAAACATGTAATTTTATAAATAAATATAACCTCAACCTAGAACCATATAACCTTGACCTTGTTTTGACTATAACCTCGACCTAAATTCATTTTTAAAACTATAATCTCGACCTAACAATATAGTTATGTACAATAAAACCCTAAACATATATAACTAAGTACTTAATCACATAACAACCCGCCAAGGGATCCAAACAAAAACTTCTAGTATTTAAAATGATTTTACTTAAATTGTATTGTACTTTGTTTCGTGGATTGAAAATGGATGATGTAAACTATTTTATAAATGTATATTCTTTCAGCCTTTCATACCCTGTGACATGTATAGTGGATGATTGTGCATTCCAAATTAATTTGCCAAATGGTATTCATAACAAATCTATATAAATTATTTAAATGAATTGAACTAAAGTAGTTAATATTGTTTCATGTGGATGTGTTATTTATTTTACTTTTAGTACTTATAATTATTTAAAAATGAAATGTAAATGTGCTCATTAAGGAATGCAATCTCTTATGTTTTTTATAAATGTAAATTATTGTATGTATGTTACTGCTTTCTTAGTAAAACTTTTGATTAGTTCTTTGGATCCCTTGGTTGGGCATCATTTAGGATTAACTATAATATCAATTTGTATTGAATTTAACTCTAATCATAACCCTTACTATCATCTTAACCTTAATCTTAATTTGCTAAAACCTACACCAGGTAATATATAAATAATTAAATAACTTTCCTATCTTACCTTGAGTACTAATTTTATAAATGTCAAACCCTAAAATTGTAACCTTATTTATGATTTAAACTAAATTATCCTAGAGGAGCATCATATCTACATCTACATGTCATGTACATGTGAATCTAAAAACATTTGTACATATCTAATTACATAATTTATTGCATAGGAAGGATTAAAAATTTTCATTATATATATTATTCATGCATATCATATGAAAGGAATCATATAGAGATTTGTCATTTATGACATGTCCATCATAGATAATCAAGAAGGCTACTTAGGTAAATTTATATATATTTAACACTATTTATTATAAGAAAAGAAAAACACCATATATAGGAGCATCTCATGTACATAAACTAAAAAAAATTACCATGACACATGTAATGAGATCAAATAATATTTTTAAGATTCATTGCATATAAGTTATCAACATGTATACGGGTGATATAATCAAAATATCAAAAAATGAGTGATATCAAAGTATTATATCTTAATATTTAACACTAAAATAAACTAACCCCTGGGTTAGCCCTAAACCAAATTGAATATATCAAACTAGATTGAAAGGTAACCCTAGCCCTTAACTAATTAGTATTATACTTATAAACCAAATTGAATTAAACCATGATAAGAAACCTAATTATATATCCCAACTTAATAGTAGAAACCTTGAATTTAACCTTAAATCCTTTCCCCCAACCATTAACCAAATTGAACCATTACCCTAAAGATTGAACCAAGTTAAACGTTGACCTTAAGACTAAACCAAATCACCCTAAACTAGAACTCAATAATATATTCAACACTTTAAAACAAAATTCAAACCTAACTTTTTTGAATTAATGTTAGTTTTTAATCTAAAAGCTCTAACTATAATTCTATATCTAAAACCAAATTTAGCACTTTAAAACTTAATTCAATTTATTAACTCTTGTCCTAATTGAAACCTAAGCATGTAAACCTAATCAAATAGTACAAAGAAAATTAAACCCTAATCCTAAACCTAATTAAACATTGATATCAACATCTCAAAATGATAGATCATAAAAAAATTAGAAGAGGCTTGAATGAATTAGGCATCTAATTAAGTAACCCTCCCTCACCATCAAGAGGTGGAGGTGTCCACATTAGTGTGAGTAGGAGTCTGGACTACACCCTTGGATGCCTAAGAATATATCTAAAGAAGTGAATAACTTGTCTTTCCACTTGATGCCTAAACCTTTATATCCTAAGTGAGTATTCATCATGTAATATCTATTTATGAGGGTATTGAAGCACTCTAACACCCCAATCCCCAACTAGATAATTATGTTAGGGTGGACTAATTTCTATTTATCTTGGCTTGGAAGTGCCTAAAAGTTTTTTTTGGAGACTAGAGATTCCCCTATTTGTTTCCTATTTTCTTGTATGGGTAGCCTAAATGTTTATTGCCTTTGTAGAATGGAAGGCCACATAACAAAATATTTCCTTATTCTATAAAAAGAAATACCCACCCCCTAGTGATATATAGTAAGATCTTTTTCCTAATTTTACTATCAATTTTTCCGATTAGAAGATGATGATAGTTCAAAATGATTTAGAAGATAGGGATAAAATGAGAACCATCATTCCTAGAATGAAGATGCATTATTCCTTGATAAAACCATTTCTCTCATAAATCAACTCCTCCATCCAAAAAATTAGTAATGAGAAATCCCTACATCAAGTAATCAATGGAGGGCTCATAAAATTGATCACCAAGGGGAGATTAGAATCTCATTAAAAATTAGAGATAGGACACTCCAAAATACATATCATACAATATTATTGCAAAGGTCTTAGCCTCTAGACTAGAAGATATCCTACCCAAGATCATTAACCATACACAAAAGTGTTTTGTTAAGGATATTTATGCATATTGGAGAATTTGATAACATATTGGAATACTTTGGATTGGGAAACATTTCCAGCATAGAGTGTAGGCATGCTCAAGTAATTGATTATGAAAATGTCTACAAAAGGGTGGAATGGTGTTTCACTATGACGATGTTATAAGCCCAGGATTGCATCCAATATTATGTCAAATGGTGTCCTCACTTATGATTGGTGTCAAGGTTTTAGTAAAGAAATTAATGGGGTTAGATTATAATTTTTAGGACTCTCTAGATCAATTATGAAAGGGTGTCCTCTTGCATCCTCTTTATTTTTTATTGTTGTTGACTCATTACATTATCTCCATAGAGATAACCTATTGTCTCTAAAAGTTAGAGGATCTACTCTCCAAATAATTAATAAGTATCTAATGTATAGTTTGTTGATAATATTTGTATTCTTTTTGAGCTAGAAGAGTGCAACACGAGTCACTTAATGATCAAATTGAACCTTTTCTTTGTATCGGCTAGTAAGATTTATGTCTCTACATCCATCTTATTGGGGCTAAATATTGAGTCCCCTACCTTGTGTTGTAAATATGGTATTGAATGGATATTTCATAATTAAGTGGTTAGGTACCTAGGGATTCCATTTGTAGTAAACCCTAACATATAAATGAAATTTGTCTTAATATCAACAAGAAAATCTTTGGAAAACTCAACTAGAACTCTAATTATCTCACTTTGGTTGGTAGAATTCAAGTATGTTAAAATATTCTCTCCTCATATTGGGTGTAAGTTTCTCTTCTTCCTGCTCATTTTATTTCAATTAGTTTGGTCTTCTATATAAATCTATTAGGAACATTTTGTGGTCACATGGAAAAGGAAATATGAAGAATTATGCTACCAAGATTAGTTCACATAAAGAAAGGAGATTAGTAAGTTGGAATGAAAACTTTAAGAAAGTTCAAGGGATTACTCTGGCAGTAAAATGGATAGCCAAAGCTTCATAAGGTAATGAATTATGGATTATGATTAGAATTAGGATTATTATATGGTTAGGGATAGGGTTCACATGTATTAGTTCATTACCTGACATGATCTACACTTATAGTTTCCATTAAAAAGTGGATAATATTTAGGATTCAAACTACAATCATAATTTTTTTTTAATCAAATCATAATTCTATCTCTAAGATTTCAAATGTTCTAATTGTAACCTTAACTCTCGTCCTAACACCATCTATTATATGTCCTATAAACAATAGGACCATAATAAATATCCGAAACCTAAATATAATTCTAACTAAAACCATAATCCTAGGCAAGTTCCCTAACATTAAAGGACCATAATCATTATAATAATCTTAAGCTTAGCCATCATGAAAACCGTTAACATAACAAAATTGTAAACCATAACCTTGTCATAATCTTAACTTTGTTTCATCCTGAGATGAACATATAACCCATAATGAGTTATAGAATCCCCCAGTGTCAAAAAATAAGTGTACATGAAAGAAAAATTAGCTTGGTGGCTCTTTTTTTAAGAAAAGAAACCTTGAACTAAGCTAGATATATATTTTTGGACTATTATTTTATGATTAGACTTAAAAATTTGGTATTTAATGTTTAATTTGACTTAATTGTTTAACTTTATTTATTTAATTGAAATGATTTTAATAAAGATATGCACATTTCTATACATCTAGTTGATAAATTTAAGATTTGAATTTTATTAAATAGTAATTTTGTCATGTTTTATGTTGTGATGTATTTTTGTCGTGTTTTATGTTTTATGTGGTCTAAACATATATGTAGATTATATTTGATGGACCCACCACCACCCCCTCCACCTCCCATACCCCCACCTCCACCCCCTCCATCTCCACCTCCACCTCCACCTCCACCTCCACCCACACCTCCACCACCCACCGCAAATGAGCTCCGTGAGACCATGAGGCATAACCTCACTGACCTCATGTGTGATATAGAGGCTATCTGACTTGAGAGGTACCCCCTCCCACTCACCTACTACATCTTGTAGATAGCATGCAAGGTTTGATTGACTCCATCCATCATTTTGACTCAAACATTGATTTGTTTAGATCTTGGAGGGAAAGCATGCGTGCCTTCTACTCTGACGACTTATCATACAGAGAGGTTTATAACCTGCATATAGGTAAAGGGAATTCTCAACATTATTTTGTAAACCCTAAGATGAGTGAAGAAATTAGTGATAAGAAGCCTCACATTTCCATTAGGTGGTGTACACATCCATGTATAGCAGCACATTTTTGGGAGTGGTGGTGAATGTTATTTGACCATCCACCACACGCTAACCATGAGGTGCCCATGTACTTCCTTAGGAATTTATGAGCTGAGTTTGAGTTGGGTTTGAAACCCAACTATTTTGATATGAAAGAATTTTAGGGAGTTGGTAGAGGGATGCCTCAGGATAGGCCTGGGACAAAGCTGAGTGATAGAATGAGAAATTACAGGTGAGCTGAGCCCCTTGTACCTCTTCCTGCACCTGTTGTGCTTGCTTCTCACCATCATCAAGTAGTTTCATCTAATTTTACCCATTGGGTGCCCTTTTGGGAAATTTAGTATAGAAGTGGACATAGGTGGTACATGCTCCTCCACTTGGACATGTTTGTACTAGCTATGGAGGCATATGCATAGGCCCCCAAAGCGATCCTGGTGTAGCACATGATGGCCATTATGCTGAGGGTGCAAATTTTGATGATGATGTATACGCTACCCATGGTGATGGTAGTGACGAGATAGACATGTCATCATTTGTTGACCTCATGCAGTAGGGAGAGCCTAGAGAGAGTCAAGAGCAGTAGGTAAAATTTTAATTTTAATATAAATATAAAGTACACATAATTATTTACTTTCTACATACATGTGTAATTTTATTAACTATATTAATTTGTACTTTTGAAATAACAGATGATGGATCATACTGTTCCTCCTAGGAGGCAATATATTCTTTTTTCTAAGACCTATAGATTTTGGTGTCCCTTATATGATATGCACTTTGAATTACACTATAAAAATGTGCATTCAAATTTGAATTTAATAACATGTGCTCATATTTTCCTTTTATCAAATTTTGTAGGGATTGTTTGCATCTACATAGATTGATGTTAGTACAAGTCCTACTCTAGTTACCACTAAGGCATAGTCTCAAATACATGCGGTATGAACTTTGGATTGAAGACAAATAATTTTTATTATTTTTATGTATGTACATTATTATTAACTTATAATCTGAACAATTTTGACTCACATGTATATATATTTTATGGGTTTTGATTTTACGAACAGGAGCCATATCATACTCATCCATACAGGCCTCGGTATAGTCTATTTTTGACTCCATCTTATATTTATCATGCTAGCATACCTATAGACACGTCTATGACATTGGCTACCACTATACATGTTAAATTTAGAGTGTATAAAAAATGTAGTGTACAAATTATGTACTTTGTAATTATTCATGTATATTTAATTTTGATTAAACGTTTATGTATCTGTAATTTTAGGACTATGTCATGACAAATGTTGCTGAGAGGATAAGATTTAGCTAGATGGAGGTACCTACATCATCATTTGAATTCAGTATTATGATTTATGTACATAATTTATAGTTCATTATGCTCTAAAATCAAATTTAAAAAATGTATGTATTGTAAATTATAGGACCTCACCACTGCTACATTTGGTAGTTTTGATAGTATGCCTCCTCCCATTACTGAGGGACACCCATCTCATGTGGTATTTATTTTATTATGTAGTGAATATTTAATTTATTTTCAAGCTAGATTTTGAGACCCATTTCAATTAAGCATGTACATGATGAGACGTGCCTCATGTTAGACAGGGTGATCCATCTACCTTACATGGTGTCCGACATGATGAGATGGCTCATATTACACATGATGATCCATCTGAGTCCTCTTCCCGTGAAGTAAAGAGGACATTATATTAGATAGATTAGGTCTTGTTGGCACCTGTAGATTGTGTTTTTATGATGTATACACTTTGTGTTAGGATAGTTAAAATTGTATGTTAGACCATGTATTTTTTCACTTCATAGATCATGTTATGATGTATGTTAGACCATGCACTATTTTTTTACGACTTCTCATCATGCTTTTGTTTGTAGTATATATTATTATGTTTCACAATGTTTTAAGTATATTCAAACCATTTTCTTTATTTTGACATATTTTAATCATGAACATATGACACATTTTGTAAGTACATATGCAAGATGAACAATAATTATAACTATATAGAGAGCATTATTGGATAAATATCACATCAAATTTATGCATTGAGATTCATAAAAATAAAATTGACCTACTTGATTAAAAAATGTATAGATAACATACCTAAAAATGTATCATAAGTGATATTAATGTGTTGTTTGGTGATGTAAGACTCATTATCACCTAATAAGACCTATTATATGGTAGTAAACATATGAATACCTCTCATAACCTATAATAGACATAATGACATATTAGGACTTGCATGTCCCCTTAAGACACACATGTATGGATAACGTACCTAACAATGTATCATAAGTGATCTTAATGTGTTGTTTGGTAATGTAAGACTCATTATCACCTAATAAGAACTATTATGAAGTAGTAAACATATGAATACTTATCATAACCTATAACAAACATAATGACCTATTAGGACTCCCATGTCCCCTTAAGACACACATGTATGGATAATGTACCTAACAATGTATCATAAGTGATCTTAATGTGTTGTTTGGTAATGTAAGACTCATTATCACCTAATAAAACCTATTATGTGGTAGTAAACATACGAATACCTATCATAACCTATAATAGACATAATGACCTATTAGGACTCCCATGTCCCCTTAAGACAGACATGTATGGATAATGTACCTAACAATGTATCATAAGTGATCTTAATGTGTTGTTTGGTAATGTAAGACTCATTATCACCTAATAAGACCTATTATGTGGTAGTAAACATATGAATACCTATCATAACCTATAACAAACATAATGACCTATTAGGACTCCCATGTCCCCTTAAGACACACATGTATGGATAACATACCTAACAATGTATTATAAGTGATCTTAATGTGTTGTTTGGTAATGTAAGACTCATTATCACCTAATAAGACCTATTATGTAGTAGTAAACATATGAATACCTATCATAACCTATAATAGACATAATGAACTATTAGGACTCCCATGTTCCCTTAAGATACACATGTCTGAATTGTATATGCTATTTTAGTATGTTAGAAACACTAAATTAGAACAATCAAAAAGTATTTGCATACTAATTTAACATAACTTCATGAGAGACAAAGTGAAGTCCTCAAATAAGAATATGAGCCATGGATAGGCTCTCTTAATGAGGATGATCACTTGATGTAGAGGTGTGTCTAATAGCTAAGATGGCTTGATTATGTATGTATGCTCAAATGCTCAAATGGGCTTTAATGGAGCATTTTTGATAGATTTTGGTAAATGGATTTGATGTAAAAATGGCTTCTCAAAATGGCATTATGGCTTTACTTTCTAGATTATGTTAAAATGGCTTGGGAGAGGATTCCTTAAATAGGCAAAGGGCTTGAGGGATCAAGGGCTAGGATGCAAGGATGGGAAAAAGCTTCTTAGATTGAATGAGAGGACACATGGATTGTGCTTCCTTATAGCCAATCAAGAAGTGACACATGTCACAAGGTCATTGGTTAGAGCAAGAGGGGTTGAAGGGTCAACAAAGGAGGCTCAAAGCTCATAAAGACCCTCATAATGGCTTGCAAGAGAAATGAATGGCTTGTAAGAGTCATTTATGGCTTTGTGGGCTTCATAAAGTTTTATGGTTGGGATATTTGAGAGAGAGTTGAGATATTTTGACTTGGGTTGGATTAAGAAAGTCTTAAGCTTGACTTAGGAATGTGCAAATGATTAAGGCTTGGATTAGGCTTGGGTTAAGATTAGATTAGGCTTGTTAGAGATGGGAAAGTGGATGGCATTTAATAAGGGTGGGTGAAGGAGGAGATATTTGTTAACTTTGGCTTGGGTTAGCAAGTCTTAACCCATGTTTAGGGAATGTTACAAGGTTAGTGGGGGGATTAGGATTAGTGTCAAAGATAAGGATTGACATCTTCTAGAAGAATCTAGGCTTTAGATGAGGATGAAGACTTTCTAGAAGAGTCTAGAACTTCTTAGGATGAGGATAAATAAGGTTTTTTAGGAAATAAATGAAGTTTTATTTATTCGAAGGGTTTGGGTTGAGGAGATATTTATTAAAATATTTTTAATAAACACGAGGATTAATATTTAATCTTAATTAAATATTTTGAGTTGGGATTAGGGGTAGGAAATAATGGGATTAGCCTTTAATTGAAATTAAAGAAGGATTAGAAGATTTTGGAAGAGGTTAGTGGTCTTAAGGAAATTAGCCAAGTTTTGGGCAAAAAATAAATAAATTATTTATTTTGGGATTTTTGGTCAATTTATTAATTAAATAATTAATAAATAAGAAAATAATGTTTAAATAAGATTTAAACATTTTTGGGAGGGATTCTTTAATTAAATATTTTTAATTAAGATAAAGATATTTAATGGCATAAAAATAAATTAATTAATTAAATAAATAATTAATTAATAAATGACATCTCATCAGGGACATTTTTTAGAAAATAAAAATATTTTATTTTCTAAAGGATTCTTAGGTGTCTACATTTTGCCCCTCTTTGATGTGATGTCATAAGTGGCATGGCATCAAAGATAAGAAAATAAGATGCCCAAGGCTAGAGCAGAAGAGGAGAGAATGGACCGTGAGATGCCCCCTCAAGAAGGTGGCAAGGAGAGAAAGTGAGGCTCAACGGCTTCTTGAAAAGTACAAGAATATTGGCAGGTGGGAAGATGAAGAGTGGCTTAAGAGAAGAGGTTTAGTTAGCTCAAAATCTCACTATGGGAGAATGATAAACGAGAATCAAATGCACAAGAGGAAGCAAGCTTAAAACTTTAGGGAAGGGGGAGGATGAAGGAGCAGAGCATTATAAAAAGGTATTTAGGATAGGGAGAAGGATGAGGGGATTATAAAGCTGATGCAATAGGATTTCAAAGAGTCATATTGGTGGAAGATGGGTTTCAGAGAACCCTAGAACTAGGATTGTGGAGCTCGAAAGATGAGGCTTGGTGGATTGATTGGATTGGTGGATCCCTAAGACTAGGATTGTGGATCCCTAAAGCTAAGAGTGATGATTGATTTTGAGAGATATAGTTGCACAAGCTGAGGTAGGAGAGATAGATGTTGGATATGGATGGGGGATAATGAAGATGAAGAGAATTCATTGAATCTTTTTGAGCAGGGGGATACTTCAAAGAGAAGTACCACCATGTAGTTAAGAACTAGATTTTCTATAAGACTATTGGTTAATTGCCAAGGTTACCAAGAACATCAATGTCGTGCCACCAACCATCCAGAGGACTAATGGACTGACTCGAAACAAACACACAAGGATTGCCCCAGCATCACACATGAAACTTGGAGAAAACAACATGGAACCGACACTGGGTAACCCACAAGCAAAAAAAGAAACAAACAAAAGACTTGATCAAAACTGTACGCTTAGAATGGCCCATTTGCAGCACACCATGATATGAAAGATCATGGCAACCTTGAGGAGGGAACAAAAATATTGCTTGGAAAAGATACGTCAAGACCCAAAAGGGAAGATTTCAAATCAAAAGAAAGAAAAAATTTGAAAGAGAACCGTTTGTCAATGAGATGGGTAGGACGAGGTACTAACGGACCAAGATCAGACATGAGGAAAGCTATATCCTACAAGGATCTATCAGAGAGCACCTAAGCTGGTGGATTTGGATGAGTAATGCATCTGGCAAGCTGAAATAAGAATGATAACACTTTGATGACAAGAGATCTAGCTAAAGGATGCAATGGAATAGCTAACCAAGATTTGTGCAATGTGTGCAAGATGCTGATCAAGGATGAACTAACATGAAAGCTAGATAGATACAATGGTACTAAGCTAAAGAGGATGTACAAGCTGACAGACCAAGATATGTTACAAATGTACAAGGTTCTACATGTTTTGATTTTTGTGAGATGGAAATGTTTGTGAAGGGTGGGATGTCTATAATAGTTGATAGGTGGATGGTTTGCGAAAAGCTTAAGTGAAAATGGGGTTTTTTGTGTGCATGTGATAGGATACAACCTAGGATACAAGCTTTGGCATATAATACAAGCTCGAATATGGTACGAGCTTTGGACAAGATTAGGATATAGAAGCTATGATACAATGGATGATACAAGCTTTACAAGCAAGATTTACAAGCTAAGGTACAAGATTTACAAGCTGTACAAGAGGTATTTACAAGCTTCATTAGATTTTGGATATTTGGTTGGAACACCAAGGGAACAAGCAGGTGTTTTATGGGATGGTGGGTGAATGGATGAGGGATAGGATAGTGATAGATAATGGATTAGTCTTAGTAAACAAGGCACCTAAATTACTAGGTTTTGACCAAGGTACCTATCCGAGGAGCTTGAATTGTCAAGTTTTCACCATTAGATGCTTATTTCTCTTTACTATTTTTTTCTTTTTTTTTTTGTATTTTTCAAAAGCTGGGTATACCAAGGATCTTCAAGCATAGAACTTCTTTAGATGAATGATGTTAGTAGGATCATTCAAGAGTTCTCCTTTTGGTGTAGATAGATGATAGGTTTCAAAGCCAAAGGAAGCAGTGACAACATAAGGACTAAGCCATGTAGGTTCAAACTTGCCTTTCTTTTCTCAATCAGCTTGGACTTTCATATTTTCTTTGAGGACCATGTTGCTTGGCTGAAAGTGTCATGGAAGCACCTTCTTCTTGAAATTCCTTTTGAGATGAGTTTGATAGACTGTGAGATTATCATAGGCTTGTTCTCGCTTCTCATCTAAGAGATCTAGCTAGGTGAGTCGAGCTATTCTGTATTCTTCATCTGATATTTACCCTTGCAAATATATGCGCAAGGAGGGAAGTTCAACCTCTACGGGTAGTACTACTTCAGCACCATAGACTAAGGAGTATGGAGTTGTGCCTATGGATGTATGAAAAGAAGTTTGATAGGCCCATAGGGCTGGATTTATTTGTAGGTGCCAATCACGGCCAGAATCATTGACAACTTTTTTTAGTCTTTTGAGGAGGGTTTTGTTAGTTGCCTCTGCCTAGTCGTTACCTTGTGGGGAATATGGGCTTGAAAAGAAGTGATGGATGTGGAGGGAAGTGCATAATTCTTCCATGTTGAGATTTTCAAAGTTACCTCCGTAGTCGGTGAAGATGGTGGATGGGATGCCAAAGGGTCAAACAATGTGGTACAAGATGAACTTGGAGACCTGAACTCCTGTAGCTAAGACTAGGGGGATTGCTTCCACCCATTTAGTGAAATAGTCTGTAGCGATTATCATCCATTTATGTCCATGAGATGAGAGATGTGTGATAGTTCCAACTAGATCAAAGCCCCAACAAGTGAAAGGCCAAGGTGGTGCAATAGGCTGTAGATCCTGTGCTGGAGCGTGCACAAGATTTGCATGCTACTGACATGGGAGACACTTTCTGACAAAGTCATAGGAGTTTTCTTCAATGGTAGGCCAATAGTATCCTACACAAATACAGAAAAAGGAGAAGGCATAAGCTAAAATCAATGCCCAAAAGTGTTGCAGATCTGTATATATCTCTGAATAATGGGTTACAAAATGATCCCTGCTCCTGTCAAGAAGTCTGAAAAACTTACAAAACAAGCCCAGCAGAGAAAAAAAAGAACCCCTACAAAATGAGCCTTCAACTCATAATTATCCCCCTTCCAACCAACTGCATTTTGAAAGCCACAAATGCTGGGTTGGATTAAGCCGCAAAGGCCAAAATTCAGTCTTTGAAAAGACTCCAAAAGGTGTACAAAATCCCCCAAAAGGCATGGCCTAAAATATCTTCACAACTGCCCCTCATCAATGTAGTCCTAACCCTCAAAATATCTCAAAAAATCCTCAAAATCAATGCTTCATCAAGTATGCCTTCCAATTTCTATCATAATGGCCACCCACTCTGAAAATATCTGCATAATACGAATGTTAATCCACCTTTTGCATTTTTTCCCAACTTTGTTATTTTTTTAAAAAAACATGTACCAATTAAATATAAAATAAAAATAGACATTTATTTTCCATATATTTTAATATGTATTTGAAAAAATATAATAACTTAATAACAATAAATACTAATTACATTGATGTTATTAAAATGATTATGAAATCACTTAATAGCATTAACATTTAGTTTTTATTGTTACTAAATTTATTAATAATAAATATGAACTATATTAATATTATTCAATTGATTATAAAATCAATTTAATAATATTAAGATAATAATATAATTATAATTAATATTAATGATTTATCAAATAGAAATTAAAACACATTTAAAATAATAAATATTTTTATTTTATATTAACTAATAAATAGATGGGCTTTTTTTTTTCTACTTACATCAATCATTAATAAAAATGATTTATGAATATCATTTTATATTAATGTTGAATAACATAAAGTGGAAACATTTACAAATTAAAGACCAAAACATAAGTCTCTCCACTATATATGTTAGGTATATGGACTTGGCAAATTATAAAATTGAAAAGCAAAGTCTCTTCTCATTCACGTGAATGAAGAAAGGGAAGGAATATTAGGGATTTCATTTTTTCCATTTCATTTTCTCTTGCAAGAGCTCTAGCCAGCTGGAGAAAATGAGAGTTTGGAGGCTTGGAAAAGATAATCTTTGTGCTTTTCATGGCTCTATTTCTCAAATCTTCTGGTCATTTTTGATAGCTGTGCATTTTTCTAAGGTAAATGGTAGATTTATGGGCACGTTTTTTGGTTTTATCTCACATTTGCTGGTCGTTTTTGATAGCTGGGCATTTTTCCCTCTTCTCCTTGGCTCGAATGTAGGTTATTCTTTGATCTAAAACTGCCATGAGAGGTCATGCAAGGGTTTTATTTGATGTTTTTCGAAGCCGCTTCATATATTTTCTGGGCTTCAAACAACAGGTAATTAATCTTTGCATTTTCTAGGTACTTGCTCTGCACATTTTTGCTGATATAGTAGACATTTGTGGCTTCAATAAATGAGGAAATTAGGGCATGTTTTCTCTGCATTTTCATAGCAGACTTTCTGCTCTTTCTCTTTTATATTTATGGCACCATTTTGAATGGAGAGTTTGGAATGGAGACTATGAACTTTACAAGGTACCATGGTGGACTTTTTGGGTTTGAAATAACAGATCCATCTTTGTGATTTGCTTGCACACTTCTGCTGCTACTTTGAGATTTACTTGAATATGAGACCCTTGTTGCATTTGCTGAGGGTTTCTTGGCTATGAGATTATCTGGTCATTCTTTATAAAAATTGGGGCTATATATTCGTTACAGCCGCCATGAATATACAAGCTATTCTGATGTATCTTTAGTTCAATCTTGAACTCTTCTATCTGCTCCTCTTATTTGATCTGTAAGTCATGAGCTTGAAAAGAAATGCTGCTCATTTTCTAGACTGCTCCTCTTTATGTTGTAGCTGTTCATTTTATAAGGCCGAGCATATTCACTTTCCTGTGCCATGTTCAAAATCATGACTTTATCTTCCTTGAAGGCTGCCATGATAAGGATTATTGCATGCTTGATCCTGTTGGGTACATGCTTCAACTTATTCATACCAGATTTGATGAGAGTTTTTAATGTATATGAATTTCCTTTTTATAAAGATACTACCAAAATACTCCTATAGATAGTGGTTGCCTTGCTGAAAGTTGCCAAGTCTGAATATGTTCATTGAAGCTTTCATCATTTTGCTTTCGTCCTTGTTCGCCCATGGAATACAACACAGATTTTGAAAACTTCTCATAACCTTGTAGGATTCTTTTACTGGTTGGAAACTAGATGTTGTTACACAGATTTTCTTCCTTTTTACTGTTAATCAATGGTGTCTTTTAACAGAGCAAGATACCCTATTGTTTTGCATCCTCTATTGCTGATCTGGGTTAATCATGAAATGTCAAAGCATTGCGAAAAAACTTGGGTGTCTGTTTAAGCAATTTGTGGAAAATTGAGGCTTCCAACAGCAGGTTTAACTGAGCATGAAATTTAATTACACAGTTTAATGCATTTGCTGCATGTATATCTCCATACCCTACAGTACTCAAGGTTGTAATTGACCAATATATGCAAGCAATATAACAAATTGAAAAGCTTTGTCGTTCAAATTTTGGAAGTATAAAACAGATCCATGAGTTATCTCGATCTGGATACTAATCTGCTAGTATGTAAAATAACATCGCGCACATTGTACATCTGATCTAGAAGTAGCTAAAGCTTATGTTTTTTTAAAATTTCCTCCATGTTATAGATGTTGAAGGATCTCTTTTTTATACATTTCATTAGAATATTTTTTGTCTTTGCATGCTGAAATGATGCTCTCCTGACTGTTAAGATATTCTGATTTTATGTGACGTCTAAGCTATCTTTCATGAGGTTCGAGCACGGGCTCGTGACACTCATGGATTATCTCTCCGGGATGTGCATCTGAACATTTAGAGTACTATTTTTTGAGATCAATATGCTTGTGCTTGGTTACAATGAAAGGTTTCATATCAGAGAACAATATGACCCTTTAACATCATACTTTCTGATTTTTTACACTGAAGCATTTAGAAGTTATTCTACTATTTTTACATGTATTCAGAATAGGAATTATATAGCATTCGTTGGTACCAAGTTGGTAATAACCAATCATTTCTTAGATCATTCAAGATTTAAACCCATTGCTTTTCATACAGGACAAGGGTGAACATCACGGAGCTATCAGGTCGAGAGCTAGACTAGGAGCGGTAACAAAGATCGAATAACCAGTCAAAGGCTGAAAGGCATTGATTGGTTACCTCTGACTCTACTCTCCTATGCTATATTTTTCTTGGCCTTGTCGAGATCAGGGGGGCACTCTCCAATTCGAAGCTGGTTGGTCATTTGTTGTTGTTCCATGTATGACCAGAGCTGTTTCTGTTGCTTCTTTGTCTGCCATAATAGTTACATCAACAATCTGCTCACAAGGACCCTTCCCCCTAACTAGCCTAGTAATCTGGATGTCCATGTCATACTCCATCACCTCAGTAATCCACCTGGCCCTCTTTCCATTTAGATCTTTACTTAGTAGGAACTCTTTGACACTAGGATGAGCCACCATAATATGTACCTTGTTATGAGACAACATGTGCCTGAATTTCTTCAAGCTCTTTACCACAACCAATACATGTTTCTCAAAAAATTTGTATCTTTGCTTGTGATCCTCAAGGCCCTTAACAAAGAATGCAATAGGCTATTCAAAGCCTTCGTCATTCTGCTGGACTAAAATTGCAGAAATGATGTCATAGTTGCCATAAGCATATAAAATGAAATCCCTTTTAAAGTTAGGATTTACCAATGTTGGGGCTAATGCTAAGGCCTCTTTACTCTTTTGAAAACTATTCTTTGCTTCCTTGGTCCAACTAAAAACTGCATTTTTATTCAACATTGTTGTTAATGGCTTTAATAGGGTGGCTATATCAAGTAGGAAGCGTCTAACAAAATTTATTCTTCCTATGAAACTTTGCAAGCCCTTCTTATGATGAGGTAAGGGAAGCTCTAAGATAGCTGCAACTCGTTCCAGGTCTACTGTTATACCTTCTTTAGACACCGCATAGCCCAATGACTTACCTTCATGCACGAAAAATACACATTTCCTAGGATTAAGAGATATACCAAACTCTCTACATCTCTGAAAAATTTGTGTAAGATGACCAATGTGATCTGCAACATTTTTTGAATAAACCGTGATATCATCAAGATAAACCAGCACAAATTTGTACATCAAATTATGAAATGCCATGTCCATGGCCTTTTGGAACATTGCTCCTACATTAGACAAACCAAAAGGCATTCTTTTATAAGCCATTGTACCCCATTTTGTAGTAAATGCAGTCTTAAACTGATCTTCCTCTTTAACCAGAACTTGGTTATATCCGAATAACCATCAAGAAGCAAAAAATGCTCCGAACCAGAAACATATTGGAGTATTTGCTCCATGGATGGTAAAGGGTGGCGGTCCTTCATTGATGCTCTATTGAGGTCCCTGAAATCAACACACAACCTTAGTTCCCCATTCTTTTTCCTAACGTGAACAAGGTTTGATACCCAGCTAGTATGCTTGATGGGAAAGATTATACCGCTTTCAATAAGCTTGAATACCTCCTTTGCATTAAAGGTTCAAGTTTTGGATTAACTGGTCTTTGCTTCTGCCTTATAGGCTTAGAGTTTGGCTCTAAATCAATGGTGTGCTGGGCAAGTTGTGGATCAAAACCATTAAGATCTGCATACTCCCATGCAAAAATATCATTAAATTCTTGAAAAAGGTGAACATAAGACTATTTTTCTTCTGCAGAAATTACCTTTCCGAATTTTATGTTTTTTCCTTTGGCAATTTCAAGGTCTTTATAATGGTCCTGTTGGACCAACAGGCTGGTTTTTTTCTTTTTGGCTTGATCATCAGCATTAAAAATAGATTCAAGGGTAACTAATCCCTTAGGCAGCTTATTGGACTTTAGTTGTATGATTTGATTGCCATATTGCTGCTCTAGCTTATGCCGATTGGATGCTGAAAATACATCCTCTTCAAGCAAGAAATTTAGAATCTATTCGTCACTGTTGACCACTTGCCAGTTAACATCATTATCAGGTATAGAAGTCCTGACTATGATCTTGATATGTTGTTGTACCTATTCCTTGTTAATATTTCCAGCGATATCAAATTGTGCTCCTATAGCAGCCAACCTATCAGCATGCTGGTTTAACTTTTTGGGGACAGCAATAAGGTTAAAAGCATCAAAATTTTCAATTTCGTTCCAAACTCTATGCTTGTAGTTCTTCAACGTGTCATTCTTAGTCACATTCAGCCCCCATTAGAGCATGTTGCCTGATTATGTGCTTGATTACACTGATAGCACCATTCATATTCAGCAGCTAAATTATTATGGGCTGGTACTATGTCTTTGACAGCGTTCAAAGGCATTGGTGCATATGTTTGAAATGGCCTCGGGTTCACATTTTGTCTATTTCCTTGATAATTATTCTGATAAGGCGGCCTCACACCTTGATTTTGTTGCTGTTGTCCTCCTATTTGCAGTTGGTAATATGGATTCCCACTTTGATTATGTTGTTGGTAAGGGGGCCATCCTTGGTATTGTTGCTTCTTGATGCTTACCAACTCATTTCCCATAGTCTGCAAGATATTCTCCATCTTTTGCTGACTACTTTTAATATCTTGTAACTCTTGGGATGGCCCTGCAGCAGTTGAATCACTTGTTGCAATAATTTGTAATGTTGGAATAGTAGGTAATGTTGCAAAAGGAGGGATGATCAGTGGCATATTCGACTAAATATCAGGAAATATAGGCATTGGAGGCCTTGGTGCTATTTTTCCAGCTTGAATTAGGCAATTTTTTGCGCTCATAGCTAAATCATATGACTACAGTAGTGAGATTCCTCCCATAGACTGGATTAAGACTGATATATCGTTGTTTAGGCTATTCAAATAGTATAAAAAGGCATGTTCAGTAGAGGGTCTGACTTGAATTGGAATCCTATTCCAAGTCCTTTGAAACCGCATATTGAAATCCGTCATTTGTTCTTGGTGGGCCCTTTTGATAGTAGTTAATTGCTCCACCAAGGACAAATAGTCTAACTAGTCTTCAAAATATTTGCTCAAACCATCTCCTAAGTCATCCCATGTGGCGATAGAACCTATGTTTAGTCCACTGAACCATTGAAGTGGCTTCCCCTTCAAAGAAGCTGCTAGCAATGTTACGGCTACATTATCTTGCATGATATGATGAGCATAACATAGGGTTGCCACATCTCTAATGTGCTCTAATGCTGTGGTTTTCCCTTCCCTTGTATATTCTGGTAGATTTTTTAGTGCTGCAAGGGGAATATTGTCATACTGAGCAATATTCAAAGGGTTGCCTTGATTAAAAGGCATAAAAGCAAACTGCCTCGCCATTGCTGGTGGCTGTATAGGTACTTGCTGATTTGAAATTGTTCCAACAACACCTACTGAATGTGTACTATTTTGTGTTGTTGTAGATGGTGTAGAAAATAAAGATAGAGACCCTGTCCTGAAAGATGGTGAGGCTGAATGCCTTCTAACTTCTTTGTTTGAACACATTCTTCTTCTTTCGTAAGACAGCAACGGTCTCTCTTCTGTACCAGGTGGTGTAGACTAATTTCTCTCTAAAGGAGGAGTTCTTTTAAGTGTTCTCCCTCTTCTTTTTGGTGAAGAAAGCTCTAAATACTCAAAAGACTTTGAGCTTCTAGTCATAAAGCATCTCATACAACACTACTCTTCATAACCATGACACTGAGTCGCCAGATATGCAGCAAAATACCCTCTAAACAGGTCTGTTTTTACTGACAGCATATCAAAATCAGCAAAATATCATAAAAACTATGTAAAGATCAGTTCTAAAATATTTTAGTCAATAAAATCTTGGAGACCTGAACTCCTGTAGCTGAGACTAGGGGGATTGCTTCCACCCATTTAGTGAAATAGTCTGTAGCTATTATCATCCATTTATGTCCATCAGATGAGAGATGTGTGATAGTTCCAACTAGATCAAGGCCCCAAAAATTGAAAGGCCAAGGTGGTGCAATAGGTTGTAGATCCTGTGCTGGAGCATACACAAGATTTGCGTGCTACTGACATGGGAGACACTTTCTGAAAAAGTCACTGGAGTTTTCTTCAATGGTAGGCCAATAGTATCCTGCTCTAAGGATTTTCCATGCGAGGACTATTATCTACCAAAAATGCACCCTGTTAAGTTTGCAAAAAACTTAACCTTTTGGAGTAACATGGAAACATTCCAGGGTTGTGGGTGAACCATAACTGGAACAAATCTCTAGATTCTAGGCCGGCTTCCTATCTGGTATATCACTTTATACTACTAAAACTGAACTTCTGATGGAGGAAAAGGGGAGAAGGATAACAAAAAATGAAAATTTAAAACCTAAAGGGTGATGCACCAGAAAAGTATCCCTGATATCTAATACATAAGCAACACCATGAAATAGCAATAACAAAACTCCCTTGGACAACTCAATAATCAAAACCCTTGCAAAAAGCTAATAAGAGGGTTAAAATAACAGTTTCGAAAAGGAGAATAGATTACTCACAATAAAAAAAAAACTGCTTTGTAACACAACTTTCAACCTGCAAAAACTGAAACCATCTTGTAGAAGGCATCAACATGACACACAAATACAAAAAAAGGAGAAGGCATAAGCTAAAATCAATGCCGAAAAGTGCTACAGATCTGTATATATCTCTGAATAATGAGTTACAAAATGATCCCTGCTCCTATCAAGAAGTCTGAAAAACTTACGAAACAAGCCCAGCAGAGAAGAAAAAGAACCCCTACAAAATGAGCCTTCAACTCATACTTATCCCCCTTCCAACCAACTGCATTTTGAAAGCCATAAATGCTGGGTTAGATTAAGCCCCAAAGGCCAAAATTTAGTCTTTGAAAAGACTCCAAAAGGTGTACAAAATCCCCCAAAAGGCATGGCCTAAAATATCTTCACAACTGCCCCTCATCAATGCAGTCCTAACCCTCAAAATATCTCAAAAAATCCTCAAAATCAATGCTTCAACAAGTATGCCTTCCAATTTCTATCATAATGGCCACCCACTCTGAAAATATCTGCATAATATGAATGTCAATCCACCTTTTTCATTTTGTCCCAACTCTATTATTTTAAAAAAAAAACATCTACCAATTAAATATAAAATAAAAATAGACATTTATTTTCCATATATTTTAATATCTATTTGAAAAAACATAATAACTTAATAAAAATAAATACTAATTACATTGATGTTATTAAAATGATTATGAAGTCACTTAATAGCATTAACATTTAGTTTTTATTGTTACTAAATTTATTAATAATAAATATGAACTATATTAATATTATTCAATTGATTATAAAATCAATTTAATTAATATTAAGATAGTAATATATTTATTATTAATATTAATGATTTATCAAATAGAAATTAAAACATATTTAAAATAATAAATATTTTTATTTTATATTAACTAATAAATAGATGGTTTTTTTTTTTTTAACTTACATCAATCATTAATAAAAATGATTTATGAATATCATTTTATATTAATGTTGAATAACATAAAGTGGAAACATTTACAAATTAAAGACCAAAACATAAGTCTCTCCACTATATATGTTAGGTATATGGACTTGGCAAATTATAAAATTGAAAAACAAGGTCCCTTCTCATTCACGTGAATGAAGAAAGGGAAGGAATATTAGGGATTTCATTTTTTCTATTTCATTTTCTCTTGCAAGAGCTCTAGCTAGCTGGAGAAAATGAGGGTTTGGAGGCTTGGAAAAGATAATCTCTGTGCTTTTCATGGCTCTATTTCTCAAATCTGCTAGTCATTTTTGATAGCTGTGCATTTTTCTAAGGTAAATGGCAGATTTATGGGCACGTTTTTTGGTTTTATCTCACATTTAATGGTCATTTTTGATAGCTGGGCATTTTTCCCTCTTCTCCTTGGCTCGAATGTAGGTTATTCTTTGATCTACAGTTGCCATGAGAGGTCATGCAAGAGTTTTGTTTGATGTTTTTTGAAGCTGCTTCATATATTTTCTGGGCTTCAAACAACAGGTATTTAATCTTTGCATTTTCTAGGTACTTGCTGTGCACATTTTTGCTGATATAGCAGACATTTGTGGCTTCAAAAAATGAGGAAATCTGGGCATGTTTTCTCTGCATTTTCATAGCAGACTTTCTGCTCTTTCTCTTTTATATTTATGGCACCATTTTGAATTGAGAGTTTGGAATGGAGACTATGAACTTTACAAGGTACCATGGTGGACTTTTTGGGTTTGAAATAATAGATCCATCTCTATGATTTGCTTGCACACTTCTGCTGCTACTTTGAGATTTACTTGATATGAGACCCTTGTTGCATTTGCTAAGGGTTTCTTGGCTATGAGATTATCTGCTCATTCTTTATAAAAATTGGGGCTATATATTCCTTATAGCCACCATGAATATACAAGGTATTCTGATGTATCTTTAGTTCAATCTTGAACTCTTCTATCTGCTCCTCTTATTTGATCTGTAAGTCATGAGCTTGAAAAGAAATGCTGCTCATTTTCTAGACTACTCCTCTTTATGTTGTAGCTATTCATTTTATAAGGCCGAGCATATTCACTTGCCTATTCCATATTCAAAATCATGACTGTATCTTCCTTGAAGGCTGCCATGATAAGGATTATTGCATGCTTGATCCTATTGGGTACATGCTTCAACTTATTCATACCAGATTTGATGAGAGTTTTTATTGTATATGAATTTCCTTTTTATAAAGATACTACCAAAATACTCCTATAGATAGTGGTTGCCTTACTGAAAGTTGCCAAGTCTGAATATGTTCATTGAAGCTTTCATCATTTTTCTTTCGTCCTTGTTCGCCCATGGAATACAACACAGATTTTGAAAACTTCTCATAACCTTGTAGGATTCTTTTACTAGTTGGAAACTAGATGTTGTTACATAGATTTTCCTCCTTTTTACTGTTAATCAATGGTGTCTTTTAACAGAGCAAGATACCCTATTTTTTTGCATCCTCTATTGTTGATCTGGGTTAATCATGAAATGTCAAAGCATTGCGAAAAAACTTGGGTGTCTGTTTAAGCAATTTTTAGAAAATTGAGGCTTCCAACAGCAGGTTTAACTGAGCATGAAATTTAATTACACAGTTTAATGCATTTGCTGCATGTATATCTCCATACCCTACAGTACTCAAGGTTGTAATTGACCAATATATGCAGGCAATATAACAAATTGAAAAGATTTGTCGTTCAAATTCCAGAAGTATAAAACAGATCCATGTGTTATCCCGGTCTGGATACTAATCTGCTAGTATGTAAAATAACATCCCACACATTGTACATCTGATCCAGAAGTAGCTAAAGCTTATGTTTTTTTTTAAATTGCCTGCATGTTATAGATGTTGAAGGATCTCTTTTTTATACATTTCATTTGAATATTTTCTATCTTTGCATGCTGAAATGATGCTCTCCTTACTGTTAAGATATTCTAATTTTATGTGACGTCTAAGCTATCTTTCATGGGGTTCGAGCATGGGCTCGTGACACTCATGGATTATCTCTCCGGGATGTTCATCTGAGTATTTAGAGTACTATTTTTTGAGATCAATATTCTGGTGCTTGGTTACAATGAAAGGTTTCATATCAGAGAACAATATGGCCCTTTAACATCATACTTTCTGATTTTTTACACTGAAGCATTTAGAAGTTATTCTACTATTTTTACATGTATTTAGAATAGGAATTATATAGCATGCGTGGGTACCAAGTTGGTAATAACCAAGCATTTCTTAGATCATTCAAGATCTAACCCCATTGCTTTTCATACAAGACGAGAACAAACATCACGGAGCTATCAGGTCGAGAGCTAGACCAGGAGCGGTAACAAAGATTGAATAAGTAGTCAAAGGCTGAAAGGCAGTGACTGGTTACCTCTGACTCACGGCTTGTGTGAGATTTCCATTTCGAGCATTTTCATATTCATTCATTTTATGTAAATATCAATTGTATTTCAAAAAATGAAAATACAAGGACATTTATATTCTTTTGGTACATAATGAATAACATTCGTGCACCTTTGATTACTTGCTCTTATACAAAATTTTTACAAGTGTGCAAAATTTTAGTAACAATTTTGGTGACATCTACTATTTGTCTACTTGCTAGACATCAAAACTAGTAGCCTTACCGATTAGACCATTGGGCAATAGAGTCAATTCGGGTATATGAGAATGGGTGATTGTTGTTTTCAGCTCAGTGTTATGGGTATCACTTGTAGTGGTGAAGAAGAAATTCTTTATGATTATGAGTTATGCTCGTGATACTTAGCTGAAAGGAATTATTGCGTATTCTCATATAGCCAAATCACAAAACATGACATAGATAGGCAGATTAGAGTACAGCTGGGTGTATGTAGGTTATATAGCTAGGTATTCATGTTTAGATATGTGCATTTGGACTTGTACATGGACTACCTAATGACTATCAGATTTGAGGGTACTATTGCATGTGCATGTATGTAAGCATGAGTATGTGGTTATGATATTTGTATGCATGCAGCATTATTCTGCTCTGCCTAGCTATGCAACACTTTGGAAACTCTTTATTGAAAATAGGAAACACTCAAAACTACAGCAAGCATGTGCTGCAATAGCACTTAGGGAAAACCAAACATCTAAACTATTATATACAAGAAAAGCCTGATAGGTCATACCTCAAAACAAGGTTTGAGGTGAATCTCGTTTATCGAGATTGGTAGGACATCTCCATCCATCATTGAAAGCTGAAAGGTATTGTGCTCTTTGCACTCTATGATGATGAATGGACCACTCCAAAAAGCATCGAACTTGGAATGCTTACCTGGCCTACTTTTGAGTTCATCCCACTTGAGAACTAGATCTCCAACTTTGAAAGATCTTGACCTTGCCTTCTTATCAAAGGCTTTCTTAGTTTGCAGTTGTTGGAACTCCATACTTTGCATCGCTTTGTTTCTGATTTCTTCCTACTCCAAAAGTTGGGCATATCTTACTGCCATGGGATCACTTGGTTCAAATAGGACCAGCTGGCTAGCTAGATCTAATGCTGGAAGCTCGGTAGATATTGGTAGCCGTGCTTCTCTCCCATATACTAGCATGTAAGGGGAATTTCCAATCACCCTTTTAGGAGTGATCCTATCAGCCCATAATGCAGTTGTCAATTTTGAATGCCAGTCATGCTGATTGTCCTGCAAGGTTCTTTTAATGATCCTTATCAGATTTTTATTGGTGGATTCCGCCAATCCATTTCCTTGAGGATAGTAATTAGAAGAAGTGTTAAGGTAAACAACATTTTTTACTGCCCAATTACTTACTTTCAACCCTATAAATGCAACGACATTATCTGATATAATGGAATCAGGTACCCCAAATCTGCAAACAATATCTTCATAGAAAGCAAGGACGGTTGATTCATTAGCCTCCTTCAAGGCTATTGCTTTCGTCCAACGGGTAAAATAATCTATTGCAACTAGGACCCACTTGTGCCCCGCACTTGAGGGTGGATTAATTGCTCCGATAAAATCTATTCCCCACTTCATAAAGGGTTGTTGTACCTGAATGGGCTGTAATGGTAAAGCTGGCAGTTTTTCTTTTCCAGCGAACATGGCACATTTCACACATTTTCTTACCCAAGCTTGATCATCCTTAAACAAGCTTGGCCAATAATAGCCAGCCCTCATAACTTTAAATGTTGTTGTTCTAGGTGAATAGTGACCTCCTGAATGTCCGTCATGGAACTCAAAAAGGATTTTGTCAAACTGATCATTGTCTACACATCTTAACAGCATACCACTGTGATCCTTCCTGAACAAAATATCATTGATTAATACATAAGGAACAGATTGTAATCGGAAATACCTTCTCTTGGCCTTGTCGAGATCAGGGGGGCACTCTACGGTTTGAAGAAAATGAGTGATCTCACTTAACCAGCTTGCTGGTTGGTCATTTGCTGCTATTCCATGTATGACCAGAGCTGTTTCTGCTGCTTCTTTGTCTCCTATAATAGTTACATCAGCAATCTGCTCACAAAGACCCTTCCCCCTAACTAGCCTAGTAATCTGGATGTCCATGTCGTACTCCATCACCTTAGTAATCCACCCGGCCCTCTTTTCATTTAGATCTTTACTTAGTAGGAACTCTTTGACACTAGGATGAGCCACCATAATATGTACCTTGTTATAAGACAACATGTGCCTAAATTTCTTCAAGCTCTTTACAACAGCCAATACATGTTTCTCGACAAAGTTGTATCTTTGCTCGTTATCCTCAAGGCCCTTACCAAAGAAGGCAATAGGCTTCTCAAAGCCTTCGTCATTCTGCTGGACTAAAATTGTAGAAATGACGTCATAGCTGCCATAAGCATATAAAATGAAATCCCTTTTAAAGTTAGGATTTACCAATGTCGGGGCTGATGCTAAGTCCTCTTTGATCTTTTGAAAACTATTCTTTCCTTCCTTCATCCAGCTAAAAATTGCATTTTTCTTCAACATTGTTGTTAATGGCTTTAACAGCGTGGCGATATCAGGTAGGAAGCATCTAACAAAATTTATTCTTCCTATGAAACTTTGCAAGCCCTTCTTATGATGAGGTAAGGGAAGCTCTAAGATAGTTGCAACTCATTCTGGGTCTACTGTTATACCTTCTTTAGACACCACATAGCCCAATGACTTATCTTCATGCATGGAAAATACACATTTCTTAGGATTAAGAGATATACCAAACTCTCTACATCTCTGAAAAATTTGTGTAAGATGACCAATGAGATCTGCAACATTTTTTGAATAAACCGTGATATCATCAAGATAAACCAGCACAAATTTGTACATCAAATTATGAAATTCCATGTCCATGGCCTTTTGGAATGTTGCTCCTGCATTGGACAAACCAAAAGGCATTCTTTTATAAGCCATTGTACCCCATTTTGTAGTAAATGCAGTCTTAAACTAATCTTCCTCTTTAACCAGAACTTGGTTATATCCCGAATAACCATCAAGAAGCGAAAAATGCTCCGAACCAGAAACATATTGGAGTATTTGCTCCATGGATGGTAAAGGGTAGCAGTCCTTCATTGATGCTCTATTGAGGTCCCTGAAATCAACACACAACCTTAGTTCCCCATTCTTTTTCCTAATGGGAACAAGGTTTGATACCCAGCTAGTATGCTTGATGGGAAAGATTATTCTACTTTCAATAAGCTTGAATACCTCCTTTGCCATTAAAGGTTCAAGTTTTTTATTAACTGGTCTTTGCTTCTACCTTATAGGCTTAGAGTTCTGCTCTAAATCAATAGTGTGTTGGGCAAGTTGTGGATCAAAACCCTTAAGATCTGCATACTCCCATGCAAAAATATCATTAAATTCTCAAAAAAGGTGAACATAAGACTATTTTTCTTCTACAGAAATTACCTTTCCGAATTTTAAGTTTTTTCCTTTGGCAATTTCAAGGTCTTCATAATGGTCCTGTTGGACCAGCAGGCTAGTTTTGTTCTTTCTAGCCTAATCATCAGCATTAAAAATAGATTCAAGGGTAACTAATCCCTTAGGTAGCTTATTGGACTTTAATTATATGATATGATCACCATATTGTTCCTCTAGCTTATGTCGATTGTATGCTGAAAATACATCCTCTTCAAGCAAGAAATTCAGAATCTATTCGTCACTGTCGAACACTTGCCAGTTAACATCATTATCAGGTATAGAAGGCCTGACTATGATCTTGATATGTTGTTGTACCTGTTCCTTGTTAATATTTCTAGCGATATCAAATTGTGCTCCTATAGCAGTCAACCTATCAGCATGCTGGTTTAACTTTTTGGGGACAACAATAAGGTTAAAAGCATCAAAATTTTCAATTTCGTTCCAAACTCTGTGCTTGTAGTTCTGCAATGTGTCATTCTTATTCACATTCAGCCCCCTAACCTGATTGACAATTAATTCACTATCTCCAAATACCTTTAAGCATTTGACACCCCTCATTCTAGCCCATTCTAGTCCATGAATCAACCCCTCATATTCAGCTGTATTATTAGTATATGCAAAACTGAATCGAAAAGCTGCATAATACTTATCTCCTTGAGCAGATACTAACATTGCCCCTCCACCTGAACCATTCTTGCTTCTAGAGCCATCAAAGTACAACTTCCAAACCTTTTCTTGCTCACCATTAAACTCGTTTGAAATTTTAAAAAGGTTTGGTATAACTGAACCAACCTCCTGGAATATATAGTTTCCCAAACCAACCTCCAAAATAGTGTTTCTTTGATTTCCTAAAGCATTTTTTGTTGCCCACTCATCAAGGAGAATATCAGGAATGTTTTCTACTTGGGTACTTGCTTCTGAGACAACAGAATTTTCATTTTGATCAAATGCAACACAATTTGCATTGATCATGTTGGGTATATACGGCTCAATGTGGTTCCTTGCAAGCCCCTCTGATTTGATGGTTAGTTTGGTCCCATAACGAGTTCTAAATAGCATGTGGGACCAATTTGACGAAAGGTATCTTCCTATTTTTGCCATAAATTCTCTTGATAAACAAAGTGAAAAATACGGAGGAAGATCAATTACAAAGATATCTTAGGGAATGGAGAAGTTGGGGCATGCATGGAGTGTCAAATTGGCATCCTTAACAACCCCTAAAGTGTTAATAGTGGAACCATCCAACTGCACTACCCCCTTTTCTAAAGGCTGATAAACCAAACCCAGCTGATCAACAATATTCTTGGGCATTACGGAACTGGTAGCTCCACTATCTACCATACAATTATGTACTAACTTATCTCCAATTATCAAAGATACGTAAAAGGGAGGTGATTTCATGTTCTTACCTTGAAATTTATTGCTATCTTGAGAAGCAACCTCCGGAACAGCATTTTTTAAAACCACCTTAGGGTTCGCATTAGTCATTTGCGTAGAACTCTTCTCTTCAGTCAGGGCCTTCTTCAACAAATCAGTTTTCCCTGGGATGGCTAATGAATTCCACATAGACATTGTGACATTAACCTTTTTCATGTTGTCCACTATGTTGTAAGGCATAGGTGGAAGTATCTTAGGATACGCCTTGACATCAACCTGATTTAATTGTGGCTGGGGTTGCTCTTTAGTTGGCATGATAGGATTTCTTTGTGACACATGTCCTTGGCTAAATGGTGCCTCACTAACTACAGGTTCTTTACCTTTATTTGCAGCTTGCTCTGCTTCCAAAGCTCTTTTCTTTGCTCTGGTATAAGTTGCAATTGGTGCATCACCATTCACCCCACAAAATTCCTCTCTTTGCCAATTTATAAAAGCAACATCAGTTAGAATTGGATCATATTGTTGTTCTGTTATATCTCCAGCTCCTTCTGGTTGTGCACTTGCAGCATTTTGGACCATCAATGCTTGGTTCATGACCCCATTAGAGCATGTTGCCTGATTATGCGGTTGATTACATGGATAGCACCATTCATATTCAACAGCTAAATTATTCTGGACTGGTACTATGTCTTTGACAGCATTCAAAGGTGCCGGTGCATATGTTTGAAATGACCTCGGGTTCACATTTTGTCTATTTCCCTGATAATTATTTTGATAAGGCGGCCTCACACCTTGATTTTGTTGCTGATGTCCTCCTATTTTTTATTGGTAATATGGATTCCCACTTTGATTATGTTGTTGGTAAGGGGGCCGTCCTTGGTATTGTTGCTTCTTGATGCTTACCAACTCATTTCCCATAGTCTGCAAGATATTCTCCATCTTTTGCTGACTACTTTTAATATCTTGTAACTCTTGGGATGGCCCTGTAGTAGTTGAATCACTTGTTCCAGTAACTTGTAATGTTGGAATAGCAGGTAATGTTGCAAAAGGAGGGATGATCAGCGGCATATTCGACTGAATATCAGGAAATATAGGCAGTGGAGGCCTTGGTGCTATTTTTCCAGCTTGAATTAGGCAATTTTCTACCCTCACAGCTAAATCATATGACTGCGGTAGTGAGATTCCTCCCATAGACTGGATTAAGACTGATATATTGCTATTTAGGCTCTTCAAATAGTATAAAAGGGCATGTTCAGCAGAGGGTCTGAATTGAATTGGAATCCTATTCCAAGTCCTTTGAAACCGCATATTGAAATCTGTCATTTGTTCTTGGGGGGCCCTTTTGATAGTAGTTAATTGCTCCACCAAGGACAAATAGTCTAACTAGTCTTCAAAATATTTGCTCAAACCATCTCCTAAGTCGTCCCATGTGGCGATAGACAAGATTTGTGTGTTATTGACATGGGAGACACTTTCTGACAAAGTCACAGGAGTTTTCTTCAATGGTTGGCCAATAGTATCCTGCTCTAAGGATTTTTCGTGCGAGGACTGTTATCTACCAAAAATGCACCCTGTTAAGTTTGCAAAAAACTTAACCTTTTGGAGTAACATGGAAACATTCCAGGGTTGTGGGTGAACCGTAGCTGGAACGAATCTCTGGATTCTAGGCCGACTTCCTATCTGGTATATCACTTTATACTACTGAAACTGAACTTCTGATGGAGGAAAAGGGGAGAAGGATAACAAAAAATGGAAATTTAAAACCTAAGGGGTGATGCACCAGAAAAGTATCCCTGATATCTAATACCTAAGCAACACCATGAAATAGCAATAACAAAACTCCCTTGCACAACTCAATAATCAAAACCCTTGCAAAAAGCTAATAAGAGGGCTAAAATAACAGTTTCGAAAAGGAGAATAGATTACTCAAAATCCAAAAAAAACTGCTTTGTAACACAACTTTCAACCTGCAAAAATTGAAACCATCTTGTAGAAGGCATCAACATGACACACAAATACAAAAAAAGGAGAAGGCATAAGCTGAAATCAATGCCCAAAAGTTCTGCAGATCTGTATATATCTCTGAATAATGGGTTACAAAATGATCCCTGCTCCTGTCAAGAAGTCTGAAAAACTTACAAAAAAAGCCTAGCAGAGAAAAAAAAGAACCCCTACAAAATGAGCCTTCAACTCATACTTATCCCCCTTCCAACCAACTACATTTTGAAAGCCATAAATGCAGGGTCAGATTAAGCCCCAAAGGCCAAAATTCAGTCTTTGAAAAGACTCCAAAAGGTGTACAAAATCCCCCAAAAGGAATGGCCTGAAATATCTTCACAACTGCCCCTCATAAATGCAGTCCTAACCCTCAAAATATCTAAAAAAATCCTCAAAATCAATGCTTCAACAAGTATGCCTTCCAATTTCTATCATAATGGCCACCCACTCTGAAAATATCTGCATAATATGAATGTCAATCCACCTTTTGCATTTTCTCCCAACTCTATTATTTAAAAAAAAAAAAACATCTACCAATTAAATATAAAATAAAAATAGACATTTATTTTCCATATATTTTAATATCTATTTGAAAAAACATAATAACTTAATAACAATAAATACTAATTGCATTGATGTTATTAAAATGATTATGAAATCACTTAATAGCATTAACATTTAGTTTTTATTGTTACTAAATTTATTAATAATAAATATGAACTATATTAATATTATTCAATTGATTATAAAATCAATTTAATATTATTAAGATAGTAATATATTTATTATTAATATTAATGATTTATCAAATAGAAATTAAAACATATTTAAAATAATAAATATTTTTATTTTATATTAACTAATAAATAGATGGTTTTTTTTTTTTTACTTACATCAATCATTAATAAAAATGATTTATGAATATCATTTTATATTAATGTTGAATAACATAAAGTGGAAACATTTACAAATTAAAGACCAAAACATAAGTCTCTCCACTATATATGTTAGGTATATGGACTTGGCAAATTATAAAATTGAAAAGCAAAGTCTCTTCTCATTCACGTGAATGTAGAAAGGGAAGGAATATTAGGGATTTCATTTTTTTCATTTCGTTTGCTCTTGCAAGAGCTCTAGCCAGCTGGAGAAAATGAGGGTTTGGAGGCTTGGAAAAGATAATCTCTGTGCTTTTCATGGC
This sequence comes from Cupressus sempervirens, assembly GCA_028749045.1. Lineage (NCBI taxonomy): Eukaryota > Viridiplantae > Streptophyta > Pinopsida > Cupressales > Cupressaceae > Cupressus > Cupressus sempervirens. The sequence continues at coordinate 109,305,133 of CM053791.1, read as the reverse complement.
TCTATTTCTCAAATCTACTGGTCATTTTTGATAGCTGTGCATTTTTCTAAGGTAAATGGCAGATTTCTGGGCACGTTTTTTGGTTTTATCTCACATTTGTTCGTCATTTTTGATAGCTGGGCATTTTTCCCTCTTCTCCTTTTCTCGAATGCAGGTTATTATTTGATCTACGACTGCCATGAGAGGTCATGCAAGGGTTTTGTTTGATGTTTTTTGAAGCCGCTTCATATATTTTCTGTGCTTCAAACAACAGGTATTTAATCTTTGCATTTTCGAGGTACTTGTTGTGCACGTTTTTGCTGATATAGCAGACATATGTGGCTTTAAAAAATGAGGAAATCTAGGCATGTTTTCTCTGCATTTTTGTAGCAGACTTTTTTCTCTTTCTCTTTTATATTTATGGCACCATTTTGAATGGAGAGTTTGGAATGGAGACTATGAACTTTACAAGGTACCATGGTGGACTTTTTGGGTTTGAAATAACAGATCCATCTCTATGATTTGCTTGCACACTTCTGCTACTACTTTGAGATTTACTTGATATGAGACCCTTGTTGCATTTGCTGAGGGTTTCTTGGCTATGATATTATCTGCTCATTCTTTATAAAAATTGGGGCTATATATTCCTTACAGCCGCCATGAATATACAAGGTATTTTGATGTATCTTTAGTTCAATCTTGAACTCTTCTATCTGCTCCTCTTATTTGATCTATAAGTCATGAGCTTGAAAAGAAATGCTTCTCATTTTCTAGACTGCTCCTCTTTATGCTGTAGCTATTCATTTTATAAGGCCGAGCATATTCACTTGCCTGTGCCATGCTCAAAATCGTGACTGTATCTTCCTTGAAGGCTGTCACGATAAGGATTATTGCATGCTTGATCCTGTTGGGTACATGCTTCAACTTATTCATACCAGATTGGATGAGAGTTTTTATTGTATATGAATTTCCTTTTTATAAAGATACTACCAAAATACTCCTATAGATAGTGGTTGCCTTGCTGAAAGTTGCCAAGTCTGAATATGTTCAATGAAGCTTTCATCATTTTGCTTTCGTCCTTGTTCGCCCATGGAATACAACACAGATTTTGAAAACTTCTCATAACCTTGTAGGATTCTTTTACTGGTTGGAAACTAGATGTTGTTACACAGATTTTCCTCCTTTTTACTATTAATCAATGGTGTCTTTTAACAGAGAAAGATACCCTACTATTTTGCATCCTCTGTTGCTGATCTGGGTTAATCATGAAATGTCAAAGCATTGCGAACAAACTTGGGTGTCTGTTTAAGCAATTTGTAGAAAATGTAGGCTTCCAATAGCAGGTTTAACTGAGCATGAAATTTAATTACACAGTTTAATGCATTTGCTGCATGTATATCTCCATACCCTACAGTACTCAAGGTTGTAATTGACCAATATATGCAGGCAATATAACAAATTGAAAAGCTTTTTCGTTCAAATTCTGGAAGTATAAAACTGATCCATGTGTTATCTCGGTTCGGATACTAATATTTTAGTATGTAAAATAACATCCCGCACATTGTACATCTGATCCAGAAGTAGCTAAAGCTTATGTTTTTTTAAAATTGCCTGCATGTTATAGATGTTGAAGGATCTCTTTTTTATACATTTCATTTGTATATTTTCTATCTTTGCATGCTGAAATGATGCTGGCCTGACTGTTAAGATATTCTAATTTTATGTGATGTCTAAGCTATCTTTCATGAGGTTCGAGCATGGGCTCATGACACTCATGGATTATCTCTCTGTGATGTGCATCTGAACATTTAGAGTACTATTTTTTTAGATCAATATGCTTGTGCTTGGTTACAATGAAAGGTTTCATATCAGAGAACAATATGTCCCTTTAACATCATACTTTCTCATTTTCTACATTGAAGCATTTAGAAGTTATTCTACTATTTTTACATGTATTCAGAATAGGAATTATATAACATGCGTGGGTACCAAGTTGGTAATAACCAATCATTGCTTAGATCATTCAAGATCTAACCCCGTTGCTTTTCATACAGGACGAGGACAAACATCACAGAGCTATCAAGTCGAGATATAGACCAAGAGCGGTAACAAAGATTGAATAACCAGTCAAAGGATGAAAGGCAATGACTGGTTACCTCTAACTCTACTCTCCTATGCTGTATTTTTCTTATTTTCAATATGTGTAGAAGTAGTAGTCAAACTCACGGCTTGTGTGAGATTTCCATTTCGAGCATTTTCATATTCATTCATTTTATGTAAATATCAGCTGTATTTCAAAAAATGAAAATACAAGGACATTTATATTCTTTTGGTACATAATGAATAACATTCGTGCACCTTTGATTACTTGCTCTTATACAAAATTTTTACAATTGTGCAAAATTTTAGTAACAAGGACAATGCCACTTGTGTAGGCACTGCAAAGTCCAGAGTGTACTTCTTTTTTTGCCATCGCGGTCCCATTTTCATCTAAACATCGAGAGAGAGTATCATAATAACCTTGACAATATAGGGTATTGGCTATGATAACATAGATGGATGATTTTTGGATGAGGTTTTTGCATTAGGTATGTGTGAGGTGACGGGAGATGATACCATCTTTGAGGTAAGTGTGAATCCCATGGTACCAAGGGGATTGGGGACCAACCAAGATACAAACACAGTTTGAGTCATCATTCACATAGGCAGGTGTGAGGAGCTGCTCAACTAAAAACTCATACTACGTAGTTGCTTGGAGAATTTCCAAGAGCGAGCTGATAGTAGCCATAGCGTATACTACTTTGTTCTGCATTCGAGGCACTTGTGTAAACTGAAGCTTTGTAAAATATTGGGTTAGTTGATCAACTAGATCTTTGTAGGGTAATAGCTATTCATCTTTGGTTTGATATTCATTTAGGGCTTGCTTGATGATGAGCTAAGAATTGCCAAAGATTTGTAACTCAGTGATGTTCCATTCTGCAGCTATCTTTAATCCTACTATGAGAGCCTCATATTCAGCTATATTATTGGTGCTAGGGAATTGTAGCTTGAAGGCTTTTGGAATGTAATCTCCTTGAGGTGTGACGAACAATATTCGTGCCCTTGATCCATGAGATGTATATGAGCCACCAAAATAAAGTTTCCATGGGGGTTGTTCTTCAATTAGACAAATATGCTCATCTTGAAATTCTATGATCAAAGGATATGTATCTACTAGAGGCACATCAGCTAGGTGATCTGCTATAGCTTTCCCTTTGATTGCCTTTTTCTCCACATACTAGATGTCAAATTCGCTAAGGAGTATAACCCATTTGGCCAATCGGCCTATAAGTGTTGTTTTGGAGAGCATATACTTGAGAGGCTCAATCTTGGAGATTAGTTGGATGGTATGACTTAGCATGTAGTGGTGAAGCTTTTGAGTTGAGAAAAAAACTACCAAAAGATCTTTTTCCATAGGAGTATAATTGAGTTCATAACCAACTAGGGTTCTACTAATGTAGTAGATGGCTATTTCTCTGTCGTAGTCATCGAGCTTTGCTAGAAGTGCCCCTAGAGCTGTAGGCATTTCTGATATGTACAAGATCAAGGGACGACTAGGAACTAGTGGAACCAAGATAGGGGGATTGATGAGATACTGCTTGAGATGATCAAAGCTGCGTTGACATAAAGGATCCCACTTGAAGTTTTCATGATCCTTCTTCAGTAAGTGTGGAAACAACATACACTTATCTGCAAGCTGGGAGATGAAGTGTCAAACGGATTGAAGCTTTCCCTGAAGAGTGCAAAGTTGTTGTAGTGTCTGGAGAGGAGGCATGTCTAAGATAGCCTTGACCTTCTTAGCATCAATCTCTATACCTCATTTAGAAACTATAAAGCCTATAAGCTTGCCAGATGTGACCCTAAAGACACATTTCTTGGGATTCAGCATGAGATGATATTTGGCTAACCTATTAAAGACTTTCTCCGAGTCAGCAAGATGATCCATGAAGGTATGAGATTTGACCAAGATATCATCCACGTAATCCTCCAAAATGATATGGATAAGATCGTGGAAAATGGCTGTCATAGCTCTTTCTAGGGTAGCCCCAGCATTCTTTGTGCCAAAAGGAATCATGTTGTAGAAAAAGGTTCTCCAAGGGGTAGTGAATGATGTCTTATGCTAATCCTCTTCTACAATCTTTATTTGATTATACCCAGAAAATCCATCCATGAGTGACAAAATTGCATGTCCAGCTGTAAGGTCTACAATCATATCTATGTTGGGTAAGGTAAAATCATCTTTTGGACAAGCTTTGTTAAGATCTCTGAAATTAGTGTAGATTCTGATGTCACTGGAAGGCTTAGTGATGGGGACCATGTTGGAGATCCACTCTGAGTAGTCGATAGGTCGGATAACCTTAGCAACTAACATTCTTTCTAATTCAGCTTTGACCAGTAATGCTACCTTGGGGTGCATTTTTCTAAGCTTTTGTCTGATGGGCCTGATCTTTGGATTGATTTCAAGATGATGAACTACAAGCTTTGGATCAAGTCTTGGCATGTCTTGATATGATCATTAAAATTGGCAAATGTTCTCTCTTAAAACCTCAAAGAGGAGATCAGCTTGGTCTTGTGATAGGGATGCAGCAATGTGAACAAGTCTAGGGATCTTTGAAGAATCAATGTTGACTTCTCTAGTATCCTCAATTAAAATAGAAGACACCTCTAGTTGATTATCTACTGGAGGCAATGCTAAATCCTCATGTTCTTCTTGTGATTCTAGATTTTCTTGCTGAGGTGTTCTCTTTGCTACCTTAGCTAGTCCCAGATTCACCTTAGTTCTAGTTTTGGGTGTATCGAAACTAGGTTGGGGATTTTTCCCAAGATACCACTTTCGATCTAGCTTATAGATATAGGTAGAATCTGGCTTTGTTTTCTTGTGAGGAGTTTCGGCTCCCATGAATCTCAGAAGTGCTTCCTCTAATGAGAACTCATCAATGTGTATGAGACTTGGTTAGTCCCAATCTATGAGTTGTAGATGGGTTAGTGGTAGGTCAATGAAATGGATGGATAGTACTTGGAGAATAGAGTCTCCGAGGAAGATTTGGTCTAGGATATCATCGTAGGCTCTCTTTTCAACTTCCTCAGGAATGTCTTTGATTTTGACAAGGTTGCAGTGAATGTTTGAAAAAGTGTGACCGTTCTCATTGGTGCCCCTAGTTGTGGGTATGCCAAAGCCAAGACCTAACTTCAATTCCCACTTGTGTGCATCGATGGGGCATTGCATGCCTCTTTCTTCTTGTCCTACACCACCACCTTGATAGTTCCATTTGTCAGTGATGAACTTATGTTCATGGGGATACTTTTGGCTGAAGTGATCAAGGGGTGCTTGATTTCTTGGAGGTGCATCCTTATGTAACCAATTGTTAATATTTGGAGTGAGCTCCTCATGAAGAGGGATTTTCGAGGATACAAAGGTTGTTGGGCCAAACTATTTATATCAAGGAGGTGGAATCTCCTTAGCTTTGTGATATGTTAGTCATCCATGGGTGTGTGGATCAAGTGGGAGTGCCCTGACAACAAATGCATCAGACAGACTATACTCTCCACAGCCTTTGTTATTGATCTTCATGGTAGATAGGGTGGAGGCGAGGATGGTTTCTGGGTCATTACAAGTGTGGGATGAGCTGGTGATGGCTATGCCGATATCAATTCTAGGGCAATGGTTTGTATATGAAGCTTCAACTGCATTGTACTAAGCAAAGGGTTCTAGATTGGCATGGATGGTTATCTCAGTGCCCTGATGCAAAAATTTGACGCACTGATGGTAAGTGGATGGAATGGCTTTCATGGCATGAATCCATGGGCAACCAAGGAGGATGTTAAATGGTAGGTTTAGATCAATAATATGGTAGAGTGTTTCTTGGATGACTAGCACAACCTTGATTGGTAGCAAAATAGTTCCTTCTGTGGTTCTTTCCAAGTTGTCATAAGCTTTGATGGTGATAACCTCACTGATGATATCTGCCTTAGTATACCCAGCTTTTTTTATGAATTTTAGGGTGCAAATATTCAAGGCTGATCCATTATCTATCATTACTCTTTTTACAGCAAAATTGGATACCATGATGGCTATGCAAAGCGGAAGGGTGTGATCTGGCTCGACCACGGCTATGTCGGTGGGTTTGAATGATAGGGCACATGAGGAGGATAGGTGTCCAATGAGATTATAAAAATTAGTAGCGTTGATATTTGAAGGGACACGAGATTCTATGAGAGCACTATCAAGGATGTTTTTGTACACAAGACTAGTGCAGAGAAGGTCTAAAATGGATGTGTTCCAAGATATTGTATTGGCTTTTGGATGGAGTTGATGATATTGCTGGGGTGGATAGTGCTAATGGGACTAATGAAGTTGTGATGTTCAATCACACTCTTCTGATAAGACTCATTTTTTGGGCCTTGGATATTGGTAACATTAACAGAAGGCTCTTTTTTAGATATACAACTGATGAGGCTACCATAGTCTATGTAGGATGAAGTGTGGACATTGTTCTTCCCATGCTATTGGTTTGGCTGGTAGTTTTTGGTGTTGTTGTTGTTGGTTTGGATTGGAGCTTTTCTAGGATTTTGGTTGTTGTGAGGAGAAAAAGCATTTTGATAGATCTGTAAGCCTGCATTGGGAGAGGTTTGGGCACCAACGGTGATTTCCTTCTGATCAATGAGGTCCTGCACATAATCTTTCAGTTTCATGCATCTGAGGGTGGTGTGACCTTTTAATCTATGAAATTTGTAGTACTCATTGTCTTTGTACCATGCAGGTTTGGATTGGCTTGGGTCAACTTGCTGGGTAGGAGGAAATTTGATGAGGTTTTCCTTAGTCAATTTCTTAAAAGTGACATCCAATGGCTCACCAAGGGGTGTATAATTTCTAGGTGCAGGTTGGAACTTGGGTTTTAGTCCTACAGCTACATTGATGGCATTAGCTTGATTGTTAGACCTTTGAAAGTTGGGTCCTAGATTATGGATTTGATAGCTTTGGTGATTCTGTTGTTGGTAGTTGATATCTTGTTGATTGCTTGGTTGATTCGGTGGGTTGGCCTGACTTTGGGAAGGACCAACAATATTCACATGTCTTGTATCGGTAACCCCATCTGTTGTAACATGCTTGTTTTTGTTCCAATACCTAGACTTGTCATTGGAATGTGATTGATTTTGGTTGGCCTCCTTGTAAATCTTGACCACACCATCTTTAATGAGTCCTTGCTCAAGGATCAATCCTTTCTCTTTGATATCCTTATAGGTCTACAAATAGTTCATGGTCATGTGGTGAGCCAAGATGGGATGGGCATTATCAATAAACATTTTCTCCACCTTTTTGCTTAGTGTGGACAAGATTAACTACTAATAGTTCTATTTCAACAATATGGGCATATTGGACTACAAATGCCTCACATAATTCAGCAAAGTTTTTAATTGTGCCATATGGGATTCTATAAAACCATTCAAAAGTTGGTCCGGCCAAGCTTTTGAGAAAGAGATGCAAGAGGAAGATGTCATCGTATGCCACTTCTTGGCAGTGCATGTAAAATTCTTGTATATGTGTGATAGTTTCTCCTTTTCCTTTGAATTTTTCAAACTTGGGTATCTCAAAGTGTTTGGGAAATGATGTCATGGTAATGGCTTTGTCAAATGGGTAAGGAAACATATTCTCAAACTTGAAGATTTTTGGATCATTTCCCTCCTGGATGTTCTTCAAAGTTGTCTTCATGGCTTCTCATTCTGAATTAATGGGTGATGGCTGGGGTGCCCCCAATGTAGGAGTGCCCTGAGGTAGGTATGTGCTATATGGGGCAATGGAATATGGATGGCTTGGAGGTATGGGCTGGTAGGGATTAAACATGGCTTGGGCAACTGAATGGTGGATGATGGGTTGCTGAGGTGCAAGTGGCACATATTGCTACATGTGTTGTGAGGCTTGTTGTTGATATTGGATTTGAGGTTGGGATTGAGGAACATAAGCTGGATGTCAGATAAATGGATTGCTTTGTGGAGGTAAGGTATAAGATGGTTGTGAAGCTTGGGGAAAGGATCGGGGAGCTTATGCAAACTGACTTTGGATTTGAGGAGTTTGACCAATATATGTGGGTTGTGCCCCCACTTGGGAAGGTATCTACATGCAAAAAGAGGCCAAGTAATTGGTGGTTGGTGGTGGTGGATTTCCTCCTAGAAGTGGCATATAAAAATTGTTAGTAATAGGAGGTAATGAATTAGTTGGTGGTGGAGGTGGTGGGAATTGAAAGCTTGAGAATGGAACTGATGGGGTTTGATAGCTTGGTGGCTAGATTTGAAAGCTTGGTAGAGTGGTGGCAGGAGCTTGGTCACTTGAGAGCTTGGAAGAACATTGGTAGTAGCTTGTGGGGTTTGATAGCTTTGTGGAGTGAGGGCAGTAGCTTGTGGATTTGTGGCTAATGGCACTGAGCTCCAAGGACCTAGTGGAAATGATGGAATTGTGCTTTGAGCTGCGGTAAACAAGTTGGGGGTGATGAAAGCTTGATTACTTCGCCCCATGGGTGGCATCCTGGTTGTAGATTGTTGAGTTTGGCCAAAGATGTTAGCACTAATTTGGGAGATGGGTGGATTTTGAAGGTTGGGTTGGAGAGCAACAACAAAAATAGTGAAGGGAGTGAATGATGAGGTTTTTTGGGTGAAGGGGGTTTAGGATGGAGTGGTATGGACCAATGGTGGAGTGGTGGTAGCTGGATTGGCTTGCAGAAGGGAGATTTCAACTTGAGTGGAGGCTGGTATGTTTGGGTTTGTCGGATCATAAGGATTGGCTTGAGGCTCTTCTTTTGGCACATATTGAGGATAATCTGAGTCATAAGAGCCTATTGGGAGTGGTAGTTGTCTAAACAATGGGTGAGATGGATTTGATAAGGGAGGAGGTCTTCCAAAGTCGAAGGCTCCTATATTGTCCTTTTGAAAGTTAGCCATGATTGTTTCTTTGTTCTTATCTATAATGGCGTTCACCAATACTGCATTTCCTGGTTGGTTCAAGAAATCTTCAATGTCAATAGGTGATGGTATAGTGTTCTCTGGGCTGAAGGATGGTTGAGTGCTCAAGGGGAGCAATGCTGTTTGATCCAAATGATAGGGTTTCATTGTTTGTTTCTTCTTCTTGGCTAAGCGAGTGATGAGTGGCATGAAAATGTTCCTAGGGATGAGATGCAACAATGTTGATGGATGCAAAGGAGGAAGGCTTTTCTATGCAAATGATTTCCTAGGTTGAGGCAAAGCCATATGAAAAACCTAAGGAGGATTGGGTAGGGGATTCTAACTTCAAAGATATGTTGCCAAAGCATCAAAGATCTGCTTTCCTATGTGCAAGCTTGGTGGTGATTGTGTTCAACTTAAGGATAGATTGATGATCTTTTAGGAAAAACACGAGATTGACCACTTGTGGATCCCAACCTTTAGCTCAAGGCGATGAAGGATAACAAGTGACAAAAGCTAGATTACCCTAGACAAAGCTCTGTCAAAGGGATAAACTTGGCGAGATTGGTGGATTTGGAAGATGTTAGGAATGGAAAACTCTTGGCAAGGTGACAACAATTTTGAAGGCTTGGATGTGAGATTTAGGCTTTTTGGATGCTATCTAGGTTTGAGGGGATTGGTTTGGCTCTAAGGCAAAGATCTAAATGAGATGGATGAGCTAAAATGCTTAATGGGATGACTAAGGATGGCTGGCTTACCTACAAAGATGACTCTAAAGTGAAGCTTATGCAAGAAGATGTGGAGAAACAAGGGGGTCTAATCATAAAAATCATGCCTAGTTGGTAAGACATAAGCAGGGTTAACTCCTGGATGCTTGCTAAATCTGATAGTGCAATCTAACCAGGCATCTTGATAGGTTTCGTCAGCTACTTTACCTTCTACTTTGTGGAGTTTGGCAATTCGAGGGCTTGGTGTTACTTCCTTTCTCTTGGCTGAAATTTCTTGGTATTCCTGAGATGGCTTGAGTTTGGCTTTGTGAAACTTCTGTTTGGATTTGGGTTGTTCTAACATAAATTCTCGAATCTACTTGGCTTTAAGAGATCTTAGTTATTTTGCTTCAACATGTTCAACTTCTAAAATAGGTAGTGACTATGCTAAGTGTGCCCTAAGCTAGGATTGACCAAGTTTGGCAAACATTCATTCAACAAGTAAAAGATCAAGCAATAGATAGAAACAACCAGATAGAAGTTTGTGATTCTCAGAAGATAGTAACTGCATCGTGGAGTGTGTATATTTTACAAATATTTTGAGCAGTCACTTAAAACACATTAACATCCTAGATGGTTGTCTACAAGGCTAACAGTTGCTTTAGCTAGGGAGTTCTCAATATACCCAAGGTACGTGAGGCCCAAATCCATAGATGAAACCAAAACAATGTCACACAGCTGAGAGGAGTGGTAACCCACTTCTCCTATTTCACTTTTGAAGGGTATAAAGTTCCTTGAGGCTTAACCAGAATAACAAAATCTTGATCCCAAGAGAGGTGTCTTTGGATTCACCTCCCAATCTTTATACTCCACCGGAATGCTTGAGTTGAGGTCATCCCAAGGGGTGATGAAATCCCTAAGAAGGCCTCCAAAAAGCTAAGACAAGATTTTGGATCCTAATTTTATGCACCCAAGATGGCCTCAAAAGAAGACAAGGGGAGAGAAGACTTGGATGATCTTGGGCTAAAAGACAGAGTTCTTTTCCAACTGAAGCTTTAAGTTTTCTGATCTAGACCTTTTCAAAACACATGTGATTTAAGATGCAAAGGTTCAATTCGAATTTGAAAGGTGCCAACAAAAGAGAAGTGATCAAAGAATGAATACACCAAAAAGATTTAGGGTCAACAAAATGTAAACTCACATGCTCGGAGGCCCTCCACGTCAAGTATCAATAGATTTTCTTTAAGGCATTCAAGATTGAGTGTGAGTTTGTTTTAAGCTCAAAACAAAAATGTGTGTAAAGATCAATTTCAAGCACGCACCCAGAGGCCCTCCACATCAATATTTGTTCAATTTTTATTCCCAAATGAAGTGTTAGCAAGACTAATGTGCATTCAAAAAATTTTCTATCTTAGAAAAACCAATAAAAACTCAAGTGAGTGGAATTTTATTATTGTGGAGCACTTAACACCTTTTTAGGTAGACCCATCCCCATATATGGCACTGATATTGCAACCAATGGTTAGAATGATGGATGATTAAAGAGGGTGAGTCCAACAACAAATTCACTCAAAATTTCTTTATTTGTTTTTATAACTTAGAAATTTTCTAAAATGTAGATTCTTTTTATGCCCCAAAAGATGAAGTGTGAGATATTGTAATGATTAATTGATATTTTGCATTCAAGATTGGATTTGTTGTTTTAATCATGCATTTATAAAATAAATAAAAAACAAACTTGATTATAATCCATGGCACTCAAGAGTGATTTCAGCAACATGCATTCAAAGACAAGTGATTAAACATTCAAGTTTTTTCCTTTGAGCATTCAAGATTGAGATTTTGCATGTTGTTTTAAGAACTTTGAAGTACTTTGTTTTAACCTTAGATCATTCAAGATTGTTTTGGACTCAAAAGTGAAAATGACTCTTTGGACTTTGGTTTTCATTCAAGATTTTGTATTCTAATTTGCATGTATAAAGCCCAAAAATGATATTCCTAGATTGTTTTGATGCATGAAAAACCTAAGAAACATTCAATATTTTGCAACAAGACATTTGTTTATAACAAATAACAAAGCTTTTAGGACAATTTTGGCAACCATTTAGGACTCTTAGTTTTCATGAGATTTTTAAAAGAACTTTCAAATATTTGCAAATGAGGTTCATTTTATCCTTGATTGATGCTTTGAGTTTGATTTAGATTTTAGTGTGCACTTAGTGTTGATTTTGAACCTTTTGAAATGGAAACTTGAAGTTCTTTTTAAATTTTCAAAAATGAATTGTTCCTAACTTTGCATGAATGCATCTAAAACCTTGATGTTGCAAAGATGAAAATGATTGGATTGGTTTGGTTTCACTTGTTAAAAGATTTTTTTTTTTGCAAATTTTTAGTTTTTAATGGATTTAAGTATGATTTGGGGGTTCATTTTAAGAACTTTAAAAAAAGTGTGTATGATTTTGCTTCCTTAAAAAAAAAGGCCAAGATCCCTCAAGAAGAAGAATATAGACAAGAAGAGGAAGAAGAATTCAAAGTGCTTCATCCACCTATAAGCTTGAAAAATCTGCAAACACTATGAGATAGACTATAAGTTCCTTTGTCTTCTTCATGCTCATGTGGACCTACAAAACCAATTTATACAATCCTACCAATCACAAAAACAAGAAAAATTAGCCAAAATCAGCAAATGACTTACAAAACTTGACTTAAAAAGCTAATGAAAATGACCCATATGGGGTCCCACCAGGCGTGCCAAAATGTATATAATATTTTAGAATGTTAGAAATACTAAATTAGAACAATCAAAAAGCATTTGCATACTAATTTAACATAACTTCATGAGAGACAAATTGAAGTCCTCAAATAAGAATATGAGCCATGGATAGGCTCTCTCAATGAGGATGATCACTTGATGTAGAGGTGTGTCTAATAGCTAAGATGGTTTGATTATGTATGTATGCTCAAATTCTTAAATGGGCTTCAATGGAGGATTTTTGATAGATTTTGGTGAATGGATTTGACGTAAAAATGGTTTCTCAAAATGGCATTATGCTTTACTTTCTAGATTTTGTTAAAATGTCTTGGGAGAGGATTCCTTAAATAGGCAAAGGGATTGAGGGATCAAGGGCTAGGATGCAAGGATGGAAAAAAGCTTATGGAAGGTTTAGATTGAATGAGAGGAGAGCACATGAATTGTGCTTTCTTACAACCAATCAAAAAGTGACACATGTCACAAGGTCATTGGTTAGAGCAAGAGAGGTTGAGGGGTCAACAAAGGAGGCTCAAAGCTCATAAAGACCCTCATAATGGCTTGTAAGAGCAATGAATGGGCTTGTAAGAGTCATTTATGGCTTTGTGGGCTTCATAAAGTTTTATGGTTGGGACATTTGTAAGAGAGTTGAGATATTTTGACTTGGATTGGATTAAGAAAGTCTTAAGCTTGACTTAGGAATGTGCAAATGATTAAGGCTTGGATTAGGCTTAGGTTAAGATTAGATTAGGCTTGTTAGAGATGGGCAAGTGGATGGCATTTAATGAGGGTGGGTGAAGGAGGAGATATTGGTTAACTTTGCTTTGGGTTAGCAAGTCTTAACCCATGTTTAGGAAATGTGACAAGGTTAGGGGGGGGATTAGGATTAGGGTCAAAGATAAGGATTGACATCTTCTAGAAGAGTCTAAGCTTTAGATGAGGATGAAGACTTTCTAGAAGAGTCTAGAACTTCCTAGGATGAGGATAAATAAGGTTTTAAGGAAATAAATAAAGTTCTATTTATTTCAAAGGTTTGGGTTGAGAAAATATTTATTAAAATATTTTTAATAAACATAAGGATTAATATTTAATCTTAATTGAATATTTTGAGTTGGGATTAGGGTTAGGAAATGATGGGATTAGCCTTTAATCAAAATTTAAAAAGGATTAGAATATTTTGGAAGAGGTTAGTGGTCTTAAAGAAATTGGCCAAGTTTTGGGCAAAAAATAAATAAATTATTTATTTTGGAATTTTTGGTCAATTTATTAATTAAATAATTAATAAATAAGAAAATAATGTTTAAATAAGATTTAAACATTTTTGGAACGGATTCCTTAATTAAATATTTTTAATTAAGATAAAGGGATTTAATGGCATAAAAATAAATAAATTAATTAATAAATGATGATGTCAACAGGGATTTTTTTCAGAAAATAAAAATATTTTATTTTTTAAAAGATTTTTAGGTGTCTACATGGATAATGTACCTAACAAGTAATCATAAGTGATCTTAATGTGTTGTTTGGTAATGTAAGACTCATTACCACCTAATAAGACCTATTATGTGGTAGTAAACATATGAATACGTATCATAACCTATAATAGACATAATGACCTATTAGGACTTCCATGTCCCCTAAAGACACACATGTATGGATAACGTACCTAACAATGTATCATAAGTGATCTTAATGTGTTGTTTGGTAATGTAAAACTCATTATCACCTAATAATACCTATTATGTGCTAGTAAACATATTAAGACTTACTAAAATGTATAGAAATTATTATGACCTATTAGGACTCCCATGTCCCCTTAAGACACACATGTATGGATAACATACCTAACAATGTATCATAAGTGATCTTAATGTGTTTTTTGGTAATGTAAGATATAATCAATACAATGAGTAATGATCTTTAAATTATCATGTGCAAGTGACTTGTTTTTAATATTACAAACAATAGTTATTTGAAACTTCAAAGAAACATTAATTTAAACATGCTTGAATGTAAAAGTAATGGAAGAAAATAAGAGGTCATTACTTAAATTGACAATTAATTTATAATTTATCAAGTGCATACCTTTAACTTTCAAATAGAAGTAAACTCTCATTTTTGAGTTAGTTTGTACAACATATTTCACAATATATGTAAGACAATGTCAATGATATATTTATAGTTTAGTGAAGTCAAAACATAAAATTGGTTCAACACGTCTCTTCAAATGAGGTCCTATAAAATAAAAATGTAAAACAAAAACACACATGTTAATAAACACATAAATTAGTATTCAAGGTATCTGAATTATGTAAATATATGTGTAATTTTTATGTACTTGCTATGTGAAATTTCACAAGATGTTGACATTTGATCCACTTTAACATTTAAATTTGCATAAATTGTAATTGAGACCTGAATAAGTGGTATATAAGTTCTCTAAATTGGTATTGACAACACAAACATACATGTAATTAAATTATATAAGCACATATATATATAAAAATAATACAATAAGGAAAAAACTTACATGTTTTTGTTTTAAATGTAGTCATCCCAATGTACCATCTGCATCCTCTCTCTTTTGCAATGCATCTATGATTGTCTCATGCTCGTCCATTTAAATTTTCCATAATACCTTATTGGTGGGTCTCCCTTTGTATCTTTCTAATTTGATATTTTTTGTCACAACCAAATGAGAATAGTGTAAAATCTTTCTTTTGGTTTGGTAGTCTTCAAATCCTGGCAAATCATTTCTTCTTGTTAGGTATCTATGAAGCCAAGTGCCAGCTACTATGATAGACCCGATTGGATACTCAAAACCATCATCATTTACTTCATGACATGTCAATTTTTTCTTAGGTTCCACACATTTAGCTAGCCAATACTTAGTATGTTCATCATTATCACTAGGTGCAATAACATCATAAACATGTCCTAAAAGATAAGATAAAGTACATAAACATTTTAATCACATGAGTGTACATATGAAAATTATATAAATTGAAGCATCGGATCATTAAAAAATATAATTAAATTGTGCATACTAGGTTCTATGAGGTTTGAAATACAATCATAGTCTTTTGATGTTGAAGTAGCATTCTAGCCTTCATTTACTATATCATCTTCAAAATGTGTGTCAGCAGGTGCTAATGATCTTTGTTTCCAATCTTCAACCCATTCTGTATTCTCATGTTCTTCCCATTCACCTACAAGACAAAATTGACAAAAACAAGCAAGCTCCCTAGTCCATATAGTCCAAGTGTTAGAATCTGAACTCCTAAATGAATGCCATGTAGCTGACCCACTAATTGTATCACAATCATATCATGAAGGGATATTATTTTATTCAACTAGGTAGAAGAAAAATTTGATTGTAGAGTTCTGACTTGATCCCGTGTATAAATATTTGTTACACCATTTGACAATCTCATGTGCATTTTTGAATTTAGCTTTTTCCTCATATTTTAATTGCTCTCTACTAAGGGCTCTCTTCACACATGCACCAACACCATCATGTTCTCTTTTACCATGTCTAGCCTCAAAAAAACTACACACATGTTGGATGTTTGTTTGCCTATGTGTCCTACTCAACCAATAGAACATTCTAGCATTCTTGAATTGTCCTGTACAATTATTTGACCATATCCAATGTTTTTTCATTTGAATTTGTCTCTCTTTTAAATTATCATAAAAGACCTTGAAACAATATTGGACAAACTCAGATGAATGGAGTTTATTATCACTTAAATAAAAATGGTACTCTCGAAATATTTTTTGATCCTCCTCTGTACTATTAGGTGCATGCCTATAAACTATACAAACAAAAATTGTTACTTTCACTGAATTGTAATATTGTGGTTGTACCTCTTCTTGCGGTGCAAGCATGTAGTTCTCTGCAAAGTCAACAACTAAAAGTATAGTACCAATTGGAAATGTATTCTTACATATGTGAAATTGTCCATCAAGCCATCTAGAATATTGAGAGTGTTTAACATATTTTGGTATGATCACACTCTTAAACTCATCCATAATTGCATGACAACTAACTTTATCTGTAACTAGATCACACCTTCTTCCAATCTTTCCATCCTTAAATGGATATTCAATAGTTTTGAATATTTTTACCTCAACTAATTGTTGTCCAAAAGTAGTCAAAGCATTTTCATGCAAACATTCATCTAACAAAGAAAGATTGCCACACATATCACATGTACTAGAAAGACATGCATTGAAAAGAAAGTATTGATCATTAGGTGGCTTACAAAACAAACCTGATATGAAATATTTTATAGTTTGAGGTGGTATTTTTATACCACATTCTTGCAACATTTCTTTAATATGCATGGTACCATGTATAGATCGAAATACATCATAATGGTAATGAAATTGAATATGAGTTTTATAACAACATGTGATTATTTCCTTGTTAATCCTTACATACCATGGTTTACACTTTTCAAAATATCTTTGACTAATGGTAATATTTAATACCTTACCATCTACAAATTTTTTAAACAATTCAATTTGAGTCATGTTCAAAAGGTATTTAGGATGTGGATCACGTATTTTTGACCCAATTCTCAATTTAAGAACATCTCTTGAATTAGGTGATACTCTTGTATTATCATGCTAAAAAATTTCAATCAAACTTTTGACTTCATTAGTAAGTTTCATATCACATCTCGGGAGTCTACCACTAGAACTCCATAAAATATTTGTTGGATCACATTCAAAGTTAACCCTTCTCTTTATACCTCTTTCTAAAGTCTTACGATTCACATTAAGATATCCACTTATGTTGCTAATCAATCTTTTGTTAGATGTTGATTTTTTAACCAAAGCTATTGTTATTGCTCATCGTGCTACATTCTTATCTTTAGACTAACTTCTCTTTCCAAAAACATCAAAGGCACTAGCAATGGTGGATACAACTTGTTTTAAAGACTCATTTTTATTCTTGGGTTTTGCATACATTCCCAACCTTTTCATTACTTTTTGCATTTTAGACATTTTAATTACTTGCAACATTAGTTGACATTGAAACCCAAATTTCTTATTATAAAAAAAATGCCTATACAATCTATTAGCATGTGTCCTAATTTGTCTCCATGAAACCAATCCCTCAAGATTATCTAACACATCATTAGGAATATGAAAATCATGTTTAGACACATTACTATCATCTTGACATATTTGTTCAATAGTTGGTGTGTCTATGTCTACATTCATGCAATTTTTATTTTCAGACACTTTACTATTTTCACTATTATTTGGGATTTGAATATCATTTTCAAATTTTCCTCGTATTTCTTTAGGGGTAGGCATTTCAATTGGAGTTTTTTGTGCATGATCATTTGACAATTTCTTCTCATGAAGAAAATCTAAATCGTTTAAATCGTAACTTGCTTCTAAAAAATCACCAATTTTATCACGAGAGAAAATTCAAGGTTTTGGAGACACACCTGTATTGAATGCATGATTAGAATGTGCACCTGAATTTTCTTGTATTGGGTTGTCTTCTTTGACCTCTTTATCTGTTATGGTATCCTCAATGTCTTTCTCTTTTGAAACATTGTTCAAGTCTCTAATTCTCTTTCTTCTCTCTCGTTGACGTCATGCTTCATTTTCTTTATTTGCTACAATCTCTTCATCTATCATAACTTTTTCTTTCTTCTTTCTTTGTTGTTTTGATCCCATGTTTGCACCAATTTTGAATTTGAATCAATAGCTTGCAAATTGTATAAGAGAACGAGAAAACAAAATAAGCATGATATAATTCGTTGTTGCAGATCGAAACTGTTATTCAATCATTTCAATCATTGAAACTCGGTTTGTGGGGCAGCTTTTGGGGACCAATGGGTACATAAGAAATGGGTACCCGATTGCTTAAAAATTGGGCACCTGATTCTTTAAAAATTAGTTACCTAATTTTTAGACAATCGGTACAACAGTTGAAAGTAATTGGGCACCTAATTTTTGAATTACAAATCAGGTGCCCGATTCTTGAGACATGAGTGAAAATTTGGTATGGCTCCCAAATTTTGCATGGGTTTTTGCCTTGGGGAAAGGCATGGCATAGGCTTGGTCCCACCAAGCCATGCCTTTATGATCCTTTTTTTTTCTAAGGCATTTAATCTACAATTTTTGTTATTGTCATAATTTTTTTATAGTACTTCCCAATGTATTTATTGATGAGACAAAAAACCCATTATAGGTCTTACTGTTCTTATTTCAAAAATGTAAATTTTATAGTGTTATTAGTTTATTTTCTATTTTTCCATTATTTATTAATCAAAACTATCTCTCAAACGTTGAAAAGTGACATTCACTAAAACTTTAATAACTTTTCTATTTTATAATTTTTCTTAAATTAATTTATATGTCATCAATCTACACACAATTTTTTTGATGTTAAAATTTTTTTTTGAAAAAAGTGAGATTTTGATCAAATTATGTGATCTGTACACGAGAGGTTTTAAAATTTACCTTTATAGCCAATTAATAATTAATAATAAAAAAATTATTTAATAAAAAATTATGGAAAAATAGTGTCATCAATCTTAGGTGTATTAGGTAACTCCCTCTAAAAGGATTTGCGAAAATTCATTTATTTGTGTCAAATTATGGTGTTTGTACATGAGTGTGGTATAGTCCTGAAAAAGGCATTTTGAAAAAGTGGTTTATAAAGATCCATACCAAAAAAATAATCTATCATATGGGTACACAAATAAATTACATATTCAAAAACTAGATTCCGAACACTAAAAATTTTATTTCTAGAGTTTTTTTATATTCAATATCTAAATACCTCAAATTTTGACATCAACTGAAAAAAATTTCAAAAATAGGAAAAACACTTCTACTTTTTGGCCAAAAGTGAGACCCAACTTCTTGCATTGACCCTGCTATGTCGCCATGTTATCTGCTTTGCAACTTTCCTTTTGCGATATAGTGAGAACTGTTGGATCCACCACATGGCATGATCTAGTGCATTCTTGAAACTTTCCTACCATGTCACAACCTGCCTCGAATTCCATGCCACATGGCACCTTGTGATTTGTCCAACTTTTTGCCATATCACCGCCTAGTCATCCAACTGGCTGCTACTTGTCACAATCTCAGCAACCTTGGCTATGTCACTATGGTTATCCCATGAGCATGTTTTCTTGGTGAGATAACGATGATCATTGGATCGTCCACGTGGCACCATCTCAGAGCATCATCGCCAAATCAGCGCACTCTTCTTTTCTATTAAAACTCTAACATGTCACCCACCAGCTATCCTTCATGTGCATGTTAGGAAGGCCCACCATGCAAGCCACTACCTTTCTTAAAAGGGCATCTCCTTTAAGACACCAAGACTTCTCAATGAATTTTATTTAAAGATTGAAGAAAACAAACTCAATCCCCAATGTGGGACTAATGGCATGGGCTTGCTTTCTTTTCTAATGTCATATTCTATCTTGAGCTTTATATTTTCTATGCCATGGATCTTCGACTTTCATGGCATCATTTTTAACAAAATCTCCCTTGTTTTTCTTTGCATGGGTTGCTAGTTTGCCTTCATAATGGTGTGGAAGTCTCTTTTAACTTGCGTATGGATTCCATGCTATCACTCGTAGTTTCTTTTGTGTCGTGGATGCCTTGACTTCTTTTGAAAAAGAGCTCCTTTCAAATTTTGTAGCTGCTGCTTGGGACCTTTATTGTCTTTGATTGATGTGGGTCATTGCATTTGCTACCTGATGGGGACACAACCCAAGAACAGAATGGACACAATAGAAAAGGGAAATTATATTAACTGAGAAAATAAGCTAGTACAAATAGTACAGAGAAAAAAAACTTTAGAACATGCCCTAAGGGCTTACAATAGCATAAATCTGGAGAATATTTCTCCTTTTAGCACCTCCTCTCAAACTCCACTCCGAACTGCCTTTTACAATGCTAGAAATCTCCTTAAATAGACCTCGGAGGGTTAAGGACTAGGAGTACATTCTAGAAAGTGCTAGTAGGCATCAACCGATGAAATAGAAGGTTCCAGAAGCTGCGTTAGAAGTCGATGCAAATCTAGAAGAATCCAGAAACGGTAACCAAACTTCCGGGAGGCATAACTTTTGAATTGTAGCTCCGATTGACGAACCGTTTACATTTTCAGAAAGCTCTCAAAGCACTCTATAGCCCTATGGACCAACTTCACTCACCCCCCATTTTTTGACCCTTTTTGAGGTCATTTAATGCCCCAAACCTTACTTTGAAGCATTCTTAGGAGGTCTCCAAAACCTAAAAAACTACAATAACTTTCAAACCGTGGGGCCTATTGACCTGATTCTTTTTCTGGAATTCTCTAAATCATGATTATATTCATCTGGCCAATTCACACCTTCTAGTTTACCGAAATGATGGCCCAAATACATGCTCCTATTTTTTTGGGATTTTTAAACGCACTAATAGTTGAACTATAAGAGTTGGAACCTTTATTTGAGCCAAATGGGTATCCAAAAATGTAAAGACATGAAACAGAAACTAAGTCTAAGTACATTTTTTTGGGTGACACAGGATTGCCCTTATACCTCTGGATGCTCCTGCATCAGACACCCAGGGTAGATTGAAAAGTGACCCTGTCACTTAATGGATGGTAGAGGAAATCCCAAATGGGAAACCTCAGCTGCTGAAATCCAAGTTGAGTCCTCGATTGGCCATCCTTTCCATTTGACCAAATACTCTTCATACTGCCTATTTCTGGTACTCCTACCCACACAATGATCTAGAATGTCTTCTATCTCCTCCTTCTTAGAAGCAGGAATTGGACACGGCTCTAACACCAGCTCCTCATCTGCACCATCATTATGATACTCTGTTCAATCTGCAATGTTGAAAATGGGAGAAATCTGAATACCATCTGGTAGCTCCACTTCATATGCATTTCTTGAGTCATGTTTCTTCAAAAAATTTTAGGGGCCAAATTTCTTCATTTTCAGCTTGTTGTAAGTACCGGTTGGAAATCTTTCTTTTTGTAAGTGTACCATGACTAAATCTCCTAGCTTTGTACTCTTGATTCATCTTGGTTATGTGTGCCTGAACCTCCTCATGTAGATGCTTGATATGTTCAGCAAATTCCTCAGCTTTAGCACTTGTCCTCTCCCCTTGTTCTATATTCCTCAATTCTGGTGCAGTCCTTGGGCTATTCCCATATACAATTTGGAATGGTGATTTTCCAGTACTCCTATTTACAGAGTTATTGTAAGAAAACTCTGCTTGTGGTAGAATCAAATCCCATCCCTTGGGCTTATCCCCAACTAAACATCTCAGCAAATTACCCAGACTTCTGTTCACCACTTTTGTTTGGCCGTTAGTTTGTGGGTGATGCGTGGAACTAAATTTCAAGTCTGTTCTCAACTTTTTCCATAATGTCCTCCAGAAATACCCCACAAATTTAGTGTCTCTGTCAGAAACTATACTCCTTGGAAGACCATGTAGTCTTACCACCTCTTTGAAAAACAAGTCTACAATATGGACAACATCATGAGTTTTGTGGCATGGAATGAAATGTGCCATTTTGGAGAACCTATCAACCACCACGAATACTGAGTCATTACCCCTTTGTGTCCTTGGCAATCCAAGAACAAAATCCATACTTATGTCCTCCCATGGCCTTGATGGAATAGGCAACGGTTGATATAGGCCAGTATTGTGACTGAACCCCTTGGCAACTTGGCAAACCTGGAAACTTTGTACGAACTTCTTCACATCCTGTGAAATTTGAGGCCAAAAATAATGTTCTCTAAGAATGGCAATGGTCTTATCTCGACCAAAATGTCCTGCCATCCCTCCACTGTGTTTCTCCTTAATCAGATTTTCCCTCATGGAACTCCTTGGAATGCACAATTGACTACCTTTGAACAACATGCCATCCTGAATCAAATAGTCTAACCACTTGGTTCTATCTACAGCAACAGGTTCTTTACAAGCTTTCCATGCTTCAGCAAAATCAGGATCCTCGGGGTACAAATTCTTGAGTTCAGCAAACCCAACTACTTCAACCTTCTTTGCTTAATATAGCCCCAATAGCGCTGCCACTACCATCACAATCCACCTGGAACACTTTAATAAAATCTAGAAGTGCCAACATAGGCTGTTCTGTCACCTTCTTCTTCAACAATTCAAAACTTCTCACAGTTGCTACAGTCCATTTGAACTCTTTTCTATCCCCTCTTATTGTATCAGTTAGGGGTGCACATATGGCACTGAAATTCTTAATAAACTTCCTATAAAAACTAACCAGACCATGAAATGATCTTACCTTAGTAGCAGACCTTGGAGTAGGCCATTCCAAGATGGCTTTTACCTTCTCTGGATCCATTTTGAGACCTTCAGGTGATATAACAAATCCCAAATAGACTAACTCCCTTTTTGCAAAGACACACTTCTTTAGATTAATTAACAGTTTCTCTTCCCTTAGCCTTTCAAGGACACTACGAATATGCAGTAAATGTTCTTCCAAAGTCTTGCTGAAAATTAAAATATCATCCAAATGAACAATAACAAATTTTCCAAAGAACTTCTTAAGTACCTCATTCATGAGCCGCATGAAGGTGCTTGGGGTGTTCGTCAATCCAAAGGGCATGACTAACCACTCATAAAGACCCTCCTTGGTCTTGAAGGCTGTTTTCCACTCATCTCCTTCTCAAATCCATATCTGATGATAGCCACTCTTCAGATCTATCTTTGTGAACTACTGAGCTCCACTCAAGCAGTCCATAAGATCATCCATCCTTGGTAAAGGAAATCGGTACTTTATGGTTATCCTATTTATAGCTCGAGAATCTGTACACATCCTCCACTCTCCATCCTTTTTTGGTGCAAGTACTATAGGTACTGCACATGGACTCAGGCTCTCTCAAATCAAGCCCTTCCTCAGCAACTCCTGAACCTGTCTATTTAGCTCCTCTGTTTTAGTAGGAGTCATCCTGTGAGCAGCCTTGTTGGGAAAACTAGCTCCTGGAATCAGATCTATCTGATGACTGATTTGCCTTACTGGTGGCAATCCATCTGGAACATTATCAGAGATAATATCTCCAAATTCCCCTAGTAAATCTGAAACTTCAAATGGTATTTCACTACTACCTTCTTTATCTTTCCTAGGAATCAAAGCATAGCACATATGCTAATGTTTCAT
Source organism: Cupressus sempervirens (assembly GCA_028749045.1). Lineage (NCBI taxonomy): Eukaryota > Viridiplantae > Streptophyta > Pinopsida > Cupressales > Cupressaceae > Cupressus > Cupressus sempervirens. Next base: position 109,281,549 of record CM053791.1, on the reverse strand, counting down.
GCCATCTAAAAACTTCCTTCCATCAACAAGACAAATCCTAGCACTGCTACATACCTTTTCACCTTCCTTTTTCATGGGCTTCAATTTGTGGTGAACTCCATCCTTTGTTAGAGAGTATGTGTTTGCATGTCCATCATGCACTGCATGTCTATCAAACTACCATAGTCTACCCAACAATAGATGGCAAACATCCATCGAAATAACATCACACAAAACTTCATCATGGTAACTCCCAATTTTAAATTTTAGTAAACATTGTTCACTTACCAAGACCTTATGATCATCTTTTACCTAAGAGATCCGATAGGGTTGGGGATGTTTCTCCCTCTTGAGCTTCAGCTTAGAGACCATCTCTTCTGATACCAAGTTATTAGTGCTACCACCATCAATGATCACATCACAACATTTATCCTCACAATTGCATCTGGTACAGAACAAACTCCTCCATTGTCCTGGCTCATTCTCACCACTTAGTAGGACTCTTTCATTTACCAAGGTCTCTCCTCTTTTTGCATCCTCTGAATGTGATGATTTTGCATCCTCATCCACATGAGCAACCCTAGCTTGGCCCTCAGCTCTCCTATATGTCCTTCCTTATCATTGAGGGCATTCAAAGGCACGATGACCTTCTTCATTGCAACAGAAATAGGTACCACGGAAGCCTCCTCTTCCTCTTTGATTTCCAAAGTCAAAATCATGGGAGCGGTTGAAACCCTCATTCCTCTGGTCTCTGCTAGTACCCACATCTTCATTTTTCTTTTGGGTTTCATTGCGGTCTCCAGATGATCTACCGCTTCTCCTTCCTCCTTGACCGTGACCTCTTTGTCTTCCTTCAAACCTTTTATTCAGCTTCTCTTCAACTTGTAGGGCAAATTGGTATGCCTCTTCAATGCTAGTCATTCTTACTAGACTTAATTCCTCCTAGATGCTAGGTCGCAACCCACTGATATAATGAGCAAACTTCTCCTTATTTGCTTCTGCATGCCCCGCTCTAATCAAGAGTCGGTAAAACTCCTCTGTATATTCTTGGACTGATCTTCCTACTTTCTTTAACCCATGCATCTTCTTAAACATATCAAGCTCGTAGTCCACAGGAATGAACTGCTTCTTCAATTTGTCCACCATGCGATCCCATCTTGTGATCTTCTCCTTTGCTCTTCTAAGTCTTTCTAGTTGAACCTCTTGCCACCAGATTTTGGCATGGCCTTTCAGTTTGGCCTTTGCAAACTTAACCCTATCTAGGTCCCTTATATCCTCATACTCAAAGTATTCTTCCAGTTCATTGATCCAATCGATCAACTCATCTGGTTTTAGATTTCCTGAAAATATACCCACTTCAATTGTAGGTCTTTTCCCAAACTTAGTAATGGCCCTAAAAAGCCTTTCCTCTACAGGATTCAAAACTTCCCCATCAACTTCCTCTTCTGGTCCCATTATTTCCTCTTCATTGTCATCCTCACTATTGTCACCTGGGGCAACATTTGCTCCTCTATAAAGCTCCTCTTGCAATGCATGTACCTGCCTCTAGAGGGCTCTAACCTCCTCAGGATCAATAGCTCTGGCCCTTTTTCCACACTCTCTTCATGGAGGCATCTTCTAACTCGAACCCACAACCACACAGTCCTGGTGCAAACTGCCTCACAGTCGACGCTCTGTCTACACACTTAGGAAAACCCGCTCTGATACCACTTGATGGGGACACAACCCAAGAACAGAATGGAAACAATAGAAAAGAGAAATTATATTAACTGAGAAAATAAGCTAGTAAAAATAGTATAGAGAAAATAAACTTCAAAACATGCCCTAAGGGCTTACAATAGCATAAATCTGGAGAATATTTCTCCTTTTAGCACCTCCTCTCAAACTCCACTCCGAACTGCCTTTTACAATGCCAGAAATCTCCTTAAATAGACCCCGGAGGGTTAAGGACTAGGAGTACATTCTAGAAAGTGCTAGTAGGCATCCACCGATGAAATAGAAGGTTCCAAAAGCTGCATTAGAAGTTGGTGCAAATCTAGAAGAATCTGGAAACGGTAACCGAACTTCCGGGAGGCATAACTTTTGAACCGTTGCTCCGATTGACAAACCGTTTACATTTTCGGAAAGCTCTCAAAGCGCTCTATAACCCTATTGACCAGATTTTCTCATCCCCCATTTTTTGACCCTTTTTGAGGTCATTTAATGCCCCAAACCTAAATTTGAAGCATTCTGAGGAGGTCTCCAAAACTCGAAAAACTGCAATAACTTTCAAACTGTGGGGCCAATTGACCTGATTCTTTTTCTAGAATGCTCTAAATCACGATTACATTCATCTAGCCAATTCACACCTTCTAGTTTACCAAAATGATGGCCCAAATACATGCTCCTATTTTTTTGAGATTTTTTTAACGCATTGATAGTTGAACTATGAGAGTTGGAACCTTTATTTGAGCCAAATGGGTATCCAAAAATGTAAAAACATGAAACAAAAACTAAGTCTAAGTACATTTTTTTGGGTGAAACGAGATTGCCCTTATACCTATGGATGCTCCTGCATCACTACCCATAGCTTACAATTCACTACAAGTGTGACTCTTTTGACATACATGACTATTCTTTTTGCACATTCAATGTGCTTTGATGTTGGGCATGAGCTTTGGCTTTGTTTTTACATGTCACTTCTCTTTAAAAAGCCCTCCCACTTTCTTGGCATGATTTTGCATTTGCAATGCAACTGATGGCTTTGACTTTCATTTGCAACTACTTCCCCTTTCAAGACTGTTGCCCTGCTCCATCAAAAACATGGGGCTTCTTTTGATGATCTTGAGTAAGTTGGTGCAACTGTAATTGGCCATGTGTGAGGGCAGTGGAAACATATCGTACAACGGAGCAGGTAGCTGAAGATGAAGGAAAACCCAAAGATGGGAAATCATTGGCCCTTTCTCTCTGCAAGTACAAATGGGAATTAGAAGGTGGAGCATTTTCTTGTGGAATTACAGTGCCTCCGCAATTAAAGCCTATGTTTTGTTTGTCTCCTGAACATGATGCTCTTCTCCTACTATACACAATGCTTGTGTGGGATATGCTATCAACAAAGGACTACTCCCTATCTCTTTCATCTTTATGTTGATGACCCATTCAAAGCACAGATTGTTTGTGTAGTTTAATCTTCAATGGTATCACACTGATTGATTAAAGGTTCATTATGTTAGGACAAACTTCTAGGTGCTTAGGAAGTATCTTCTAGAATTCTCTCTTTAAAAACTTCCATCACATTGTGGGTTAAAGTGTTGATAATGAGATGTCCCTATTTTACTCTACAGATTCCAAGGTGGTTGCATGACTAAGTCTCCATAGCTGTCCATATTCCTTGCAAGTTTCCAAGTTGCCACTAATGCAAAACATCTATTCTTACATGAGCTTATGGCATCCCTCGTACTTTTTGTAATTATTTAACCAGGCATAGGAAAAGTCTCCTTTAGTATGAAATGCAAGCTACATTAACTAGTCACCTATATGAGTTAGATCAAGTGACTTTGGGTCCTTTGACAGGTTTTATTATGTTAGTCAAAGCAACTCCTTGATGCTAATGGCTGCAAGTTCAATGACATTCAAAGCAAGAATTGATTCACAAATGGGATACTCTTTCTCCCTATTCTTAGACATGGCATCCTCTTCATTTGACTTTTTCCTTTTCCTTAAAATGGACTTCTCTCCTCATTTCCCTTATATTTCCATCCATCATGATATTAGTTATGAAGGAAGTTGCTTTCATCAGGATCAAAGCTCTAACTCCTTTTAGAAATAATGAAAAGGGGATAACCAAAGTTCTTGAGTTGTTCTTTTGTATGAAAATCCTAAAGAGTTTTGTTTCATTATTTTTAGACTCATTCTGCCTGATGGAAACAGTCAGACCCCAAAGTGGGTCTGGCTAAAAAAAATTGTTTCCAGACAACTGAAATTTAAACTGATCTATTAACCTTTTAATATTGATTGGAATTGATTTTGAGCACTAACTTAGTCATTAAAAATCATTTTCTCACCTTTTGCAAACTATTAAATTTCATGCCAAGAGGTCCTTTAGGTAGCCTAAAAAAATGACCCCAACCTCTGATCGGGTTTTGAAAACTGTGGAACTGACTCCCTATTTCACAGACATCTATCCCATTGAATCTCATCTCATGAAAAATTCCCAGTCAAAAGATATTCATTGTCAAAATTGTCTTCTTCGAGTTACCTGCAAGAAAACATGCCAGAAAGAAATAAATTGGGTTTGGATTTGGCTTTGAAAACTAGGAAAATGGACATTTGGAAAAATGAAACTCAGGACGTTGGTTCTCTATCATGAGGACACTATAGCTCTGCAATTTGAGCTCATGATGAATAATTGGGCACAAAAGGTGAGTGGTCAAAGTGGGCTACTTGGATTTTGCAGACTAGAAGCATTGACAGAAAATCAATTTTTGCAAATGGAATTGACATGGAAAAGTGTGCAAATTGATTCATCATGACTTAAAAATTGACACACTTGAAGTATTTTTGGAGGATAAAATAGTGGTACAATCCATTTTATTTTACCAATCATGGACCTTAAGTTATAACATCCTGAATAGGGGTCCTGAAAAATTTGTATATGCCAACACCAATAAAAAGATAGAAATTATGTCTGGAATCATGTTTGAAAACTGATCAAACAGATTCATCATAAGTTGAAACTTGAAACATAACAATTATTTGACATCTATAATGCATCACAAAAGGAATTTCAACATTTGGGTCAACTGGTCAAAAGTTATGACTAGTCAAACAGGGCTTCCCAGAATTATGTGCAATTACACAAAACCATGAAATTGTAACTAACCAACTTTGAGGGATTCAAAACCTAATCAAACGAACTCAATAAAACTCTAAATCTGAAACATAGGTTCTCAGGTATGGACACTAGTCACTTCCAAAGTGGTGAGTCACAAACCATTTCTAGGTGCAAGATATTCAAATGCAAAAAAGGCCTCCTATTGATGTTTGACACTTACGTGAAAAATGCAGAATTGACAATTGCTCAAAATGGGACTTCGCCAAATGACTCGTAATGATAATTTATCATCATGGAATAAATGGATGGGCTAAATGGAAGGTGTTAGAAGAATTAAACACCTCTGGGGACTCAAAGGTATGACTGGGTACATGGGCATTGAAAAGTGTTTATAGGGCTCAATTTTCTCAATGGTACTGAAAATTGGGAAGGCAATTTTGAGTCTGAATAGATCCTAAGAAGATAAAAGAAATTTTGAAATGGCCTACACCTGAGAATGTGGATGTGGTAAGATCATTTCATGGTTTGGCTAGCTTCTACAGAAAGTTCATAAGAAATTTCACCTCTATTTGTAATGCTATGACCAAGACAATGAGAGGGGATAAAAAGGAATTTAAGTGGACACATGGAGCTCATAAGAGTTTTGAGACTTTGAAATAAACGGTTGTTGAGTTACCTGTATTGGCTTTTCCTGATTTCATTAAGGTATTTCAAGTTGAATGTGATGCAAGTGGTAGTGCAATAGGAGCTATATTGAGTCAAGAAGGTAAACCTATTGCTTTCTTTAGTGAGAAGTTGAATTATGCTAAAAGTAAATATTCTATGTATGATCAAGAATTGTATGCTATTGTTCAAGCATTGAAGAAGTGGAGATATTATTTGATTCCTAAGGAGTTTGTGTTGTATACTAATCATAAAGCTTAACAATACTTGGGAAGTCAACATAAATTGAATCAAAGACATATGAAGTGGGTTGAGTATTTGTAAGATTTTACATTTATGATTAAGCACAAGAGTGGAGTTAGTAATAGAGTTGTTGATGCATTGAGTAGAAGATATTCTTTGTTGATTGAAATGAATGTTGAAGTTCTTGGTTTAGATGTAATCAAAGAGTTGTATGATGTTGATCTTGATTTTTCTAAGGCATGGAGAGAGTGCAAAGCACCAAATTTAACAAATCAAATAAGTAAGTAGGATGAGTATTTTATTCAAGAAGATATGTTGTTCAAAGGTATTCAATTGTGTATTCCTAGAATTTCTATGAGGTTGAATTTGATTAAGGAAAAACATAGTGGTGGATTGGCTTGACATTTTAGAATTGATAAGACATTGAGTTTGCTGAAAGAGAAGTATTATTGGCCACAAATGTATCATGATGTTCAAAAATTTGTAAAGAGTTGTAGAGTCTATCAAGTTACAAAAGGAGTGAGTCAAAATACTGGTTTGCATACACTTGTTATTGTTCTTGAGAAACCTTGGAGTGACATAAGTATGGATTTTTTTCTTGGACTACCTAAGATAGTGAAGGGGTATGATTCCATATTTGTTGTAGTGGACAGATTTGATAATATGGATCATTTCATACCATGTAAGAAGACATCAAATTTTGAGCATGTTGCTGAACTTTTCTATAACGAGATTGAGAGATTGCATGGATTACCAAGAAGTATTATTTTTGATAGAGATAGTAAGTTTTTTGGTTTTAGTTAGAAGAATTTGTGGAAAAAGATGGGTATTGAATTAAAGTTTAGTTCTACATTCTATCCACAAATAGATGGATAGACAAAGGTTATGAATAGAAGCTTGGCTAATTTGCTAAGATTTTTAGTTGGAGATAAGCTAAGCAATTGGGAAGTAGTGTTGGCACAAGCTAAGTTTGCATATAACAATTCTATGAATAGGAGTATAGGAAAAAAACCTTTTTTGAGATTGTTACTAGAATATAGCCTAGAGGTATATCATATTTGAGAGATGTTGCTGGTGAAGAAAAGAAAAGCACTGTAGGAGAAGAATTTTTTAGATTTTATGGAGTCTTTGCATAAGGATGTGAAGTTGAGGTTGGAACAAAGTAATTAGAAATATAAGGAGAATGTTGAAAATTCTAGAAGACATCATAATTTTGAATTTGGTGATGAGGTGCTGGTTCATTTAGAGAAAGGAAGATTTCCTATTGGAACATACAATAAGCCAAAGATGAAGAAATTTGGACATTGTAAAATCTTGAAGAAGTTTGATAGTGGTAATGCTTATGAAGTTGAGCTACCTGATGACATGGATATATCTCCTATAATTCAATATTGTTGGTTTGTATAAGTATCATGAGTTAGATGATGAAGTTTTTGTATCAGAAGATTATCCTAAGAAGCCGATTGAAGAAGTTGAAAAAATACTAGATCAAAGAGTTGGCAAGAGCACAAGAGGAAAAGATTACTATGACTATTTGGTGAAGTGGAGGAAGATTCTTATTAAAGATGTTTCATAGATTTCTCAATCTAATTTGCATTCAACTCAAATTGTGACATCTCAATGATTCAGGAGAATCATTTCTTTCAGCCCCGGTTGTCTGATGTAGGAGCATCCTAGGTTTCCTTGTTATCCTTCTCATTTTTTTTTATTCTACTTGTTGATGCTAAGCTACTGTAGCTATAATGGATGTCGAGTTACTATAGCTCTAATGGATGTTGAGTTACTATTTCTCTAGTGAATTTCAAGTTACTGTAGCTCTAATGGATGCAAATTTATTGTAGCTCTAATGGATATCGAGTGGTTGTAGCTCTTTTGGATGTGGAGTTACTATAGCTCTAATGGATGCTGAGTTACTATAGCTCTAGTGGATGTCAAGTTACTATAGCTCTAATGGATACCAAGTTAATATAGCTCTAGTGGATGCTGAGTTACTATAGCTCTAATAGATGTTGACTTACTATACCTCCAGTGGATACTGCATTTCTATAGAAATCTAGTGTTGACTAAGTGTTCCTTCATGTGTTGAGTTACCCAGTGTATGCCAAGTGACTCTTCATGTGCCAAGTTACCTAGTGTGTATCGAGTGACCCTTCATGTGCAAATTTTTCCTATTTATGTTGAGTTTCTGCATTTGGATGTGATTTATGCAAGTCAACTTGTAAGATTTATTTTGATTGTGACATTTATGTTAAGAGATTTTCTTGGGATGTGTCCAGACCATTGTTGGGTCAGCCTTCCTCTTATTTAATGTTCTAGAATGATTTGTAAGTCATTTTGGCAAGTATATATAGAGTGTTTGGGCTTAGAGTTGGGGAGTTTTGGAGGGATTCTAGAGTAGAACATGAAATTTTGGAAATTTTGTTGCATATGTATTTGGAGCTGCAAATTTGAAGTTAGATCTTTGATCTTGAATATATTTTGTATCTGGCCATAACCCAGAAGGCCTTACAATTGGGCATGCATGCTAATTTTTTGATGAATTAATAAGTGTTTTCTCTTCTTCCTCCTTTGGGTGTTGTTTTGTGTATTGTGTTTCCACTATATTAACTCTTGCAAGGTAGTTTGGATAGCTAGGTGTACCTCTGGCCCTAGTTATTCACCTCTCCCTACATCAAATCTTGATAGAAATCCACATGAATTCACTTCTTCTTCTTTTTTTAAATAACACTAAGAAGTTTTTCTTAGCTCTCAATGACTAAATGGTATGAAAATGATTGATCTTAATACTTAAATTCTCACAAAATCTCATCCACATTAATTGTACATATGCTGATAATAGAAAAATTTGATAATGTATCCAATAGGCTAAATTTGTTTCTAGTCATTATATATAGTCATATTTTCTTATGTCATCTTAATTGTAGATTATAAACTCTATTTCCATTGTGTGTAGAATATTATGTTGATATCTAAGGGGCTGATGAAATTTTAAGTGAATTATCTCATGTTTCTCTAATGAATTGATTTCTAAAATTTTAAAAGAGGTTCTCAACTATAAATACTAATTTCAATTTGTTCTCTACTATTCCTTTTGTCTTCTCTACCCACACCTTTTTTCTTTCACATTTTATTTCTCTAGCAAATACTTTATCAAGTCTTTCAATTACATTGTTGTTCACATTCCCTCTAAAGTTTATATTATGTAATATAATATTAGGCATTCTAAAGTTGTTCATTCTACAAAACAATTTTGTATATCCCAATTTGTTGCAAATAATGAATATTATAACATTATTTCCATATCTAGGTCCAAATTGATTAGTATGTAATCTGCAGTCTTTAGCAATATACACAAAGTTGTCATACTAATAACACATAATTCCATTTCTTATGACATTTATTGTTCCCAAAGGTCTATTAGCTATAGGGTTACTAATTCCATACATTCTATCATTATTATTATGTTCATGTTTCCTATATTCATTAGATCTGTGTCCATAAGAAATTCAATTATAACAATAACTAGAAAAGTGTTTAGTATACTTACCTGTACAATCCATTTTTATATGTCCAACTTGATTAAGTATAAAGCTTCTTCTATTAAATTATTTTTTTACTTTTTTATATTGTTCAAGTGATTAGGGGTACCTCTTTTTTCAAATTCTCTTTCTAATTAGATTGTTGATTCACTAGATCTTGTTCCTCTATAACTTCAGACCCTTTAGATGATTGTGCTTCAACATATCCAATCCTAGTTTTGTCTCCAATAGGTTTTTGTCCAATAATATGCTCACCAACCTTCTTAGTGCTTAAATATACCATCTCAAGATGTTGATTCATTTATATATGTTCTCCTTTCACAATAGTGTTTTAATTTTCACATTCTATATATTGTAAGTTTATTGACTCAAGTTAAAATGTGACCTATGTAAGCTTGAATTTCATATCTGCATTCTCAAACCTCAAATTTGATTGACCTTTCTTTTCATCTTCCATCATGCTCATCTTTAAGTTTGCAATTTGAAAGCTACATGGTTTGAAACTTTATTCTCCTTCTTAAGATTTTAAACTACATCATTATCCATGATCTAATTATGTGAATCTTTCTTCTTGGATTTAGATAATTCAATCTTATCATTTAGTTTATGAATGAAGTATTGTGCATCTTTAAGTTTGATCTTTAGTTTATTTCTATCCTTTATAACTGTATCAAGTACCTAAATATTTTCTTACAAATGATCAATATTTGTATAGATCTTACTCGATCTATTAGGCTTCCTCCTAGTAATAGTGCTCTAATGCCAATTATTAGAAATAGGGAATGTTGAGAGGGGTTGAATTAGTGTTCCACAAGCTTTCCCGACAATGGATATCATTAACAATATTTAAACTAGAATATGTGATCAAACTAAAAAGTACACATAACCATAGAGTAATGCAACTCATAAAACCATTATTTCTTAACTAGGGAAACCCTAGCCAAGGAAAAACCTCATTGATGATGGTAGCCAAAAAATTATTCACTAGTCTGATGTAGGAGCATCATAGGTGTAAGAGCAATCTTGCATCACCCAAAAATATTTTTATTTCAGTCTTTTCTATTTTAATAAGGACTAGTAGACATGGGGGTTTCTATTTTAGAGAGTTCCTATTTTTAGTATATTTGTCATACAAGCTCAAAATGTTCTCATTTTCTATAGGAAGGTTCATTTTAGAGTTATAAGCCAACCATAAAAATCTCATTGTTCTAGCTTAAGTTTTGGAGAAGTTATTGCACATTTTCAATGGAAATATTTGTAGAAAAATCTTCATGATCATCATTGGAGGCCTTAGAGTGCCTAGATGAGGTCTAGAAACATGACAGAAGGGCACTAGTGCAATTTCAAGCCTGTAGATCAGGACCTGGCATTTTCAAAAAGTGGTTATAATAGCTAATTAGAGCAATGATTTGAGAGTTATGGCCTTCTAAAGTTGGGCTACTCAAAATTTCTAAAATAATTTGTCAAAGATGTATTCAGCTGACTCTAAATGTATTGTTAGGGTCTGTCAGCCATAGGTATTATGTTTGAGCATCTAGAACCTTCCCAGGCTACATAGAATTTCCTATCTAAGAAAGATCAGAATATTTTCTAAGACAACTCTGGGTGGTAGTTCGCAGCTTAGTCTTGCAAATTACTATAATGAAGTCACCCATATGGGTTAACATATTATACTTGTGAATTATGTAATTCTACATTTGCAACACAAATAAGAAGTCCATATTTTGTTCTCACATTTGTTGTTATTTCTTTGTTTCTATTATGCATTTATGGTATCAAGGGGAGCACCCTTCATCAAGTAAGGGGAGCACCCTGCATCAAGTGGTATTAGAGCTAAAGTTCTTGAGTGTGTAGATAGATCACAAATTGTGAGGTAGTTCACACCAGGAATATAGTTTGGACTAAGTTTGTAGACAGATCAAAACTTGTAGTTTGCACTAGGGTTTTAGTGAAAGCACAAAAGTGCCTCCACAAAGAGAGTGTGGTGGAAGAGTTATAGGTGTTACACTTGAGGGTTTTAGAGCCCTCCAAAGAAAAATGCAAGAATTAGAAGAATAAATGTGTAGAGGAATAAATCATCTCGTAAGAGATGAAAGTGAGGATGAGAATGAAGTAAAAGAAAATGCTGAAGTAGAGGCACTTCTAAACTCAGAGGCTTTTTAGGGTCATCTCCAATATTGGAAAAAGACCAAAGTTTGAGGTTCCAACATTTTTGGGAAATCTTAACCCAAAGGAGTGATCAACTATATCAATGAACCATAGGACTACTGTGAGTATGAAGATATTGAGGATATAGATAGGGTCAAGTTTTTGAAGGCAAAATTAAAGGGACATGCAAAGATCTAGTGGCAAGAGGTTTAGTTGGAGTGAAATAGAAAGGCAAAGGAAAAAATCACCAGATTCGATCGAATGATAGCTAAACTAAAGAGATAGTTTATTCTCTTAGATTATGAGCTTGATCTATTCAAGAAAATGCAAGGGTTGAAGCAAGTGGGAAAGTTTGTTCAAGAGTATACTGAAGAGTTCTACTGAGTTCTAACTAGAACCGATCATGTAGAAGCAAGTGTTCAAGAGGAGTCGAGTCTAGTTTGAATGAATAGTATTGATAAGGCATACCCATTTTTGCTAAGAGTTGAGGAGAAACTGAGTAAGACATTTGAAAACAAGAATAAAGGAAGAGGCTGCAATGGAAGATCTAGCATACAATCTTATGGTGGTTGTAATGATGATCAGAAGAACAAGGATGAGGTTGGAAGTAGCAGTTAGAATCATAAGGGTCAAAATTCCAATATTTTCCATGATCATACCAATAGAGATTAGAGAGGAAGAGGGAGTGGACAAGGATCTAGAAGAGTAGGCTTTCATGGAAAATGTTTTCACTACAAAGAAGAAGGGCATAGAGCATTTGTATGTACCCAGTGCAAAAGAGGGATAGATCAAAGAATAGAAGGCTAGGCAAGAGTTACACATGTTGATGAAGATGCCAAATCCTCACATTTTGAAGATGCTGAAATAGGAGAATTCCTAGCTGACAAAGGAGTCTTGTACTAAGTTGTTGGAATGAAACATATCAAAGAAGGAGCATATTTTGCACAAGGTGTAGATGTGAAGATAAGTGTTATGATGTCATAATTGCTAGTGGAAGTACAAACAATCTGGTTTCAAAAATGATGATCACCAAGTTGAAGCTGAAGAGACGAAAACACCTATGTGTGTACCATATTGCTTTGGTGTAAGATGACCACAAAGTCTTGGTCAATGAGTAGTACTCAATGAAGTTTAAGATTGGAAACCACCAAGATGAGGTACTTTGTGATATCATACCTATGGACATATGTCATATGTTGTTGGGTAGGCCATGGTAGTTTGAAATGCATCTTCTACCTAATGGGCAAGCAAATACCTACACTCTAACCAAGGAGAGAGTGAAGCATAAGTTGAAACCATTGAAGGAGAAAGAAGAAAAGGTATTTAGTGCTACCAAAATATGTTTTTTTGATGGAAAATAATTTCTCAAAAGTATGAAGCATGAGCATATGTGTTTGTCTATAATTCCCAAAGATAGTAAAGAAGAAGTAGAGGAGGTACCTAAAAAAGTTATATATATGTTGGGAAAGTTTAATGATATTGTATCAGATAATATACCTAGTGGATTTCCCTCAATGAGAAAGATCAGTCACCAAATGGATTTGATTCCAAAAGCCAATTTTCCAAACAAGGCAGTGCATAGAATGACACTAGTAGAAAGCGAAGAGTTGAATAGACAAGTTCATAATTGTTGCAAAAGAGGTTTATTTGAGATAGTTTGAGTCCATCTATTGTACCATTAGTATTAGTACCAAATACGAATGGAGAATGGAGGATGTGTATAGATTCTCATGCTATCAACAAGATCATAATGAAGTATACATTTCCATTGCTAAGGATGAATGTTATTATGGACTATTTGAGTGGAGTTGAGTATTTCACAAAGATACATCTAAAGAGTGGATCACATCAAATTTGTATTAGAGAAGGTGATGAATGGAAGACTACTTTTGAGATAAAACAAGGACTTTACAAGTGGTTAGTCATGCATTTTTGGGCTAACCAATGCATTGAGCACTTTCATGTGGCTCATGAATGAGGTACTAATGGAGTTTCTAGGTAAGTTTTTCATTGTTTACCTAGATGATATTTTGATCTTTAGTAAGACACTAAAGGAGAATTTGAACCATATTCACAAGGTGTTTAATAAGTTGAGGGAAGAAAACTTGCTAGTAAACTAGAAGAAGTGAAATTTTCTAAAGGAGTTGGTGTGCCTAGGATTTTTAGTCTCAATATAAGGTCTAAAAATGAACCTAGAGAAAGTCAAGGCTATCCTTGAATGGACTACTTCAAGGAGTGTGATAGAGGTAAAATCTTCTCATGGACTAGAAAGATTCTATAGAAAGTTCATAAGAGGTTGTACCAGTATTTTTGGACCCTTGATCGAAACAATGAGAGGGGATAGGAAATAATTTAAATGGGTTGTAGGAGCACATAAGAGATTTACTCTGCTGAAACAAAAAGTTATAGAGCAACCTATTTTAGCACTTCCCAATTTTAAAAAGGTTTTTCAAGTAGACTATGATGTTAGAGGTACTACAATAGGAGTTGTTTTGAGCTAAGAAAGTAGACCTATTGCTTATTTTAGTGAGAAGTTGAATGATGTAAAAAGAAAATATTTTGTTTATGGTCTAAAATTTTATGCTATAGTTCAAGCATTGAAGAAGTGGAGACACTATCTTCTTCCTAAGGAATTTGTTTTGTATAGTGATCATCAACCTTTTTAATATTTGAATAGTCAAGGAAAATTTAACCAAAGGCATTTAAATTTGGTTGAGTTTTTAGAGAATTATATATTTTTTTGAAACATAGGAGTGGGAAGTCTAAAAAAGATGCAGATGCTCTTAGTACATGACAACTTTTGCTGACAAAAATGCAAATAGAGGTGGTTGGGGTCAAGGAACTTAGTATTTTGTATCTAGATGATCTTGATTTTGGTGAAGTGTAGAAGGATTGTACAAAATCTATTACACTTTATAGGAAAAAGTTGTTGGATTTCATGATCCAGGATGCTATGTTGTTCAAAGGAAGTTAGTTGTGCATTCCCAAAAGTTTAATGAGAGAGAATCGCATCAAGAAGAAACATAGTGGAGGATTGGCTAGACATTTTGGTAGAGAAAAGACTATTGCTTTGGTTGGTAAGAATTATTAATGGCTACTATTGTGGCAAGATGTGAAGAATTTTTTATAGGGTTGTAGATTATGTTAGATGGTGAAAGGAGCAAAATAGAATATAGGGTTGTATTAGCCATTACTTGTAATAGAGAATTCATGGAAGGATGTCAGCATGGATTTCATTCTTGGATTATTGAGGACACAAAAAGGGCATGATTCTATTTTTGTGGTGGTTCATAGGTTTTAAAAGATGATAGATTTTAGTCCTTCCAAGAAGACTAGTAATGTTTTTCATGTGGTAGAGTTGTTTTTTAGAGAAGTAGTGAGACTACATGGTCTCCCAAAGAGTATAGTTTTAGATCAAGATACCAAATTTATTGGGTATTTTTGGTGTACATTATGGAAGATGTTGAAGACAAATTTGAAGTTCAATTCATTGCATCATCCATAGACTAATGGATAAACATAAGTGGTGATTAGGAGTTTGAAAAATTTTCTAAGATGTTTGGTTGGAGATAAGCCAAAAGGATGGGATCTAATTTTACAACAAGAAGAATTTTCATATAATAATTCTATCAATGGGAGTACTAGTAAATCACCATTCCAAATTGTATATGGGATTAGTCCCAAAAATGCTTTTGGTTTTATGATAGTTGGATAAAGGAGAGAAAAATAGTATTGAAGCAGAAGAATTTGCTAAACATTTGAAGAACATCCATGAGGAGGTGAGGAAATACATCATAAAGATGAATATAAAGTACAAGGATAAGGAAAATGTGGAAAGGAGGTATAAGGAATTTCAAATTGGAAACAAAGTCATGTTTCATTGAGAAAGGAGAATTTTCTAGTCGGTACATATGATAACTTGAAGATGGAGAAGTTGTGACTATACAAGATAGTAGAAAGGCATGATTCTAGAAATTCTTATGAAGTGTAGTTACCTACTAAATTGAATATTTCAGTAGTATTTAATATTTCAGATTTGAAAAAGTATTATGCAGGAGATGGAGATAAAGTTGTAAAGCATGGTGGACAATTCCAATAGCTAGTTCAACTACAAAGGAGATTGAGGAGATACTACATAGTCAAATTGGAAACAGTACAAGGAATAGAACTTATGAAGAATACTTGGTCAAATGAAAAGGGAGGCTAGTATAGGATTCATCATGGCTCACAAGGGAGGGGGTTAGCCATCTTGGTTTTCCTTTGAACACCTAAGACATGATGGAATCACTTCTCAATTACCCCAAGTGTCTGATGCAAGAGCATCCTAGGTGTACGAGCAATCTTGCATCCCCCAAAAATATTTTTATTTCAATATTTTCTATTTGAATAACAACTAGTAGAAAGTTGGGTTGCTATTTATGGGAGATTTCTACTTTTATTAAGTTTTTCATACAAGCTCAGAATGTTCTTATTTTCTATAGGAAGGTTCATTTTAGAGTTACAAGCCTACCATAAAAATCTCATTGTTCCATCTCAAGTATCGAAAAAGTTATTGCATATTTTTGATGGAAAATTTTGTAGAAAACTCTTTAGACTCGTCATTGGAGGCTCTAAAGTGCTCAACTAAATTCTAAAAACTCAATAGAAGGGTGCTATCAGCATTCCAAGCCTATAGTTTAGAAGCTGACATTTCTAAAAAGTGCTTATAATAACCAATCAAAGTAAAGATTTGAGAGTAATGGTCTTCCAAAGTTAGGCCACTCAAAATTTTTAAAATGATTTGTCAAAGATGTATTTAGTAGAATCTAAATGTATTGTTATGGTCTATTGGCCCTAGGTAATTAAGTTTGAGCATCTAGAATCTTCCTAGGCAGCATAAAATTGCCTATTTAAGAAAGTCCCAAACATTGTCTAGGACAACGCTGGGTGGTAGTTCGTAGCCTAGTCTTGTAGATTACTGTAATGAAGGTGCCCATGTGGGTTAGCATATTGTATTTTTGAATTCTATAATTCTACATTTGTGGCACAAATAAGAAGTCCATATTTTGTTCTCACATTTATTGTTGTTTCTTTGTTTCTATTATGTCTTTATGGTATTAAGGGGAGCACCCTTCATCAAGTAAGGGGAGAACCCTTCATCACAATCAAAAGTGTCTTGTAAAATATATCTACCTTGTTGGGAGTCAATTATATGTATATAATGTATATTTCCATTTAGAGGACTAGGCCTTGTCAGAAGAAACAACCCTATTAGGAGTTGGTATTATAATACAAAAGTATGCTAGAAGATCCCACTTCTCAAACAAGCAATTAAATATTTACAATTTTATTAAAGAGATTGATACAAAAACCTTTTACATAGTGTTGATATCTTCAATATATGATCTATCCTTGTATCTATGTCTAATGGCTTATCCATAGATCCCTAGGAACAAGGATAAATAAAGACTATGTTAAAAATTGGCTATATGAAGTGATGTAATTATTGTCATTAATAGAAACACATGATGTACATGTTGTAGAAAACTTCAAAAATATAGATACTAAGCTTTTGTTACTCAAAAAATTGTCTAAGTATGAAACCAATTTATAGCAATGTATCATTTCAATGCATAACTTGTTTATATGATGTTATCTGAGAGAAAGAGAGAGAGGTTCGACAAAGATAATATACATGTTGATGATGATGTGTATAACCTTGAACATTAGTATGGACATTATGGAAAGGAGTTATGTAATATTTATAAACAACAAAATGAAATGTAAAGGGATTATTTATTTACAAAATAATTACTTGACCAATTAGGGCCGACATCCTAGATGTTTACTCTAAGTTGGAAAAGTATATTGTGGTCCTAGCCAACCTAGCAAAAATTTATGAAAAGGCATGATATTTTTGTAAAGAAATCTTGCAAGATTATAGGGAAGTCTGTAAGTAACATGTGAAAGTTATGAATGTGAAGTTTTGTGTCATATGTAGAAGTGAATTTTGATAACCTAATTTTGTGATCTTAGATTGAGCTGAGGTCAAAGTTTAGCTAGTGTACCATAACTTCTAACAGGGTTGGAATCTCCTAACAAGGATTCAAAGTCTCTTAATGTGGACTCCTATGTATTAAATGAGTTTATAGACACCTAACAGGGTCCATCCTGTAACAAGGAACATTTATATTAGTACATCATCTCGTCGGTATCATCCCCACTATGGTTTTCCCTTGGCCAATGTTTCCCTAGTTAACAAAATATGGTGTTATGAGTTCTCTCTATGCATGGTTATCTTTACTATTTACTATTACTTGTTTACTTTATTATGCATGGTTCAAAGTAATAAGTAATATCCAATTGGTGACAAAATTTTCTAAAATACTAATTCACCCCCCTGCCCCCTCTCAATATTCTTTATTTTAGACAATTACTATCAAAGTACAGTTATGCAAAAGAGGCTTAACAAATTGAGTAAGATCCCTATGGATATGGAATAGTTGATGAAGAACCTTGAAGAGGAACTTGAACAAATTGATCTCCTTACTGAAGTTAGAGATAAGCTAAAATATAGAAATGAAAACTCCAAAGTATACATTGGACAACTAAAAGACAAGATTGAACATCTCAAATCCAATCCCGAATCTACAAAATCTAAAACTAGTGATGATGAATATTCAAAAATGAAGACAAAGTACAAGATCTTGAACCATGAAATAAAGATTACCAATCTAAAGTTAAGTTTGAAGAATGATCCTAGCAAAGTTGAATCTGATTTGAAGATTGCAAATTTAGATCTTAGAGTGAATCTAGGAAAGAGGATATAAGAACTTGAAACATTAAATAAAGATCATGAAGAACTTCATAAGTAATATGAACTAGCTCAATGCAAGCTACAACTTGAGAAACTTTACTAGCAGAGGAAAGGTTGATGAATCAATGTCAATACGAAGACCTACCTATGATGAGACTTGTCTTGGTTACCTATTTAACATGTTTGCAAAGAAACCTAAAAGTGAATCAGATCTAAAAGAAAAAAGATAAATCTAATGATAAGATTGAATCCTTTCAATCTTATGATAAATTGAAAGAAGTTGAACAAGAGAAGGAAACTGTGAAATTGGATGAACCTAGGTAAGTGGAATCTCCTAAGGAAACTAGGTATGAAGTTAGAGGTAATTATTTTTCATGTAATGAAATAGGTCATATGAATTTTTTTTACAAATAAGTCATTTAATCATGTTACAAATTTTTACTATCATAATTATCATGGTATGGGTCATAAAGAGATTTATTGTAAGAAATGTAACTATGATAATGATAAAAGAAATAACAAAATGTCTTGAAATACTAACCCTATAGATAGAAGAATATCTAATGATAGGACATCAAGAGAAAGAAGACCTTTTGCAGAAAGAAAGTAGATCATGTGTTATAAGTGTAACAGCTTTGGATGCATAGCCTAAAATTGTCAAGCACCAATCCCACAAGTAGAACCCCAGTATGTCAATTATGTAACAACTTCAAACATACAAAAAATTACTTCAGAATGGATAGAAGCAACAATGGAAGAAACTTTGGAAATGATAGAAGGAATCATGAAAGAAACTTTAGGTTCTAGCTGGTGGCATCCTCAATGGAGCACTCATGGTGGAGCAGTGAAGGATGGATGACTAATAAACAACTAATTTGAATGGAATTTGGTGAATGAAGTAGTGCCTTAGTCAATAGGATAGGCTTTCAGTTGACTATACCCTGTAGCCCTAAAATTTGATAGGTGGACTATGGGCCTTCACCTTTGTTTCAAAATAGTAGGGAGTAGGGTAGGACTAGAATGAAAGTAGGGGGGCCCCCCACCAACTGATGGTCCTATTTTTCTAATGGGCATGCATTCAAAATACACCTATCTAATAAATAATCTATCTACTATGTCTGAGGGCTAAAGTAGTTGAGTCAAGTGGCTGGTCATCCTAAACTCCAAGAAGATGAACCTAGGCCTCAAGCCACAAGTGCTAGTCAAGGGGGGCGACACAAAAAGAAAGGGACATTTTCTTGTAGGGGACCCCCTATCTATATCTCACTCTAGCTCAATGCAATCATCCCATAGAATTGTAGGGTTTATTGATTTTCAAGCTATAGATTTCTCTTCTATTTTTTATCCCATCTAGAGAGTATACTAAGACCAAGCACATCACTATTCCCACCAAAGAATACTAGCAACAAACTTGTATTAGGAGAATGAAAGGTAGGCTAGGAAATAATAGAAGGAATCATGAAAGTTTCTCTAGGACTAAGAATGACAATGAAGATCAAAAAATGTAGTTTGTGAACTTTGAGAAGAACTTTATGAGGCATTTGTAAAGGGATTGAATATTTTGAGGAAAAAATAGATGATGCAGAGATAGGAAGATTGAAGTTAGAAATTGAGTTTAATTCAACCAAGTTGAATTAAGCTTACTCTCAGCACTAGAATTAGAAAAATCATTTAGAGATCGAACTGTGATTAGTGAGGTTGAGAGAAGATGTATCTAGATGAGTTTAGGCTATAGCTAAGCTCGCTTGTGATTTGGAGTTTATCAAAAGAAGTTACAAAGGAAATAAGAGTTATTGTTATAATAAAGAAAGTTTATTGTATGATAGACGATGAAATCTATGTTTTCATAGTGAATTTCATGGAGTGAATTTTTGTGGAGCATTTTCATGATGAAAGGAAGCTATGATTAACCTTGGATGGCATCTAAAGATTTGAAAGATGATCTTAAGAAGATATTTGATTTCAGAGCAAAATAAACTGCTTTCTTGACTAGGCAAACTATGCAATTAAAGCAAGTTCTAGCTGAATAAATAGAGTATGGACTTGATTATTTCTATATTGTGATTATCTTAGAGACATAGAGCATCTAGAAGTGAATTTATAAAGTGATTTTGAGCAATACCCTACTTTGGAAAAGGTATTTTATCATTTTTCGCACATAAATTCTTCAATTACATAGTATTTGGTGTAATCATGGACATGCCAATAGTTTAGAATATTGATAATTTTGAGAGACCCAAATTGAAGGTTGTTTCTATGAAACCCTTAAAGAAAAACCCTAATTTAGCTTTATTTATTACTTCAAACAATGTAGTATATTTGCAAGATATAGGAAGTTGCTTGTCTAGTAAATTTTAAAATATTGGAGGAGAATTCATGAACAAAGATATAGAAATTGTTTTAAATCATTATATGACTATAAAGTTTGGATATGAGTGTATGAATGATTTAGACTTAGTTGCACATTACTTCTACCATAAAATTGATACCAAAGAGTGGACTCAAATTATATTAAGAAAAATTCATAATGGAAAGATTTGGATGGGAGAAGATGTAGTTGACATCTCTACCAACCTTATTCATGAGGTTAGTGGTCTTAGAAAATAAGGAATTTTACCCATCAGCAAGAAACTAGTTAAGAAGAAGGTTGAACTTAACATTAATGTAGTTTATAATGGTAAGGCAATGGTGATCAGCACCATCAGACAACATGATGTGATATTCTTTAGTGGAATCATTATATATTCTATTTGTGCAAGTTCTAAGAGTGATGGGTTGTCAGCAGGCTTTATCTATCTAGCTTAAAAGATTTACATTGAGAAGGAGCAAGTAAATTTAAGTGAGATTCTGAGAATACAACTCCTTGAGAATTTGGAGAAGATGAAGAGAACTAAGAATGGTGTATTCAGATTCTAGTCTCTGATTAATTATATTTTCTATCACGTACTTAAGAGATTTTCATTTTTATCAATTCTAGAGATTATGAGCAATGAAAAATGCACTATGGATAAGATAACAAATGTGCATAGAAGGGATCTTGTAGAGAAAATCTTGGATAGTGGCCATTTAATCATGAGGACATTTCAAAATGAGATGAAATAGAGATTTAGAATTACACCTGCAATTATTGACAAATTTAAGAATGTTATATGTTTTATGGTAGATAAATAACTAACTTATATTGAAGTAGTAGAACCTCAAGAAACATTTCTTGATCCCTTAGGTTATGAGTTAAGTGATGATTCAGCTATTGTTTACATTGATTTAATATTGAAATCCTATATAGACCAAGCATCATACATATTTGGATCATATGAGGAGATAACTTAGTCATCATACCAAGCATCACTAGAGAAAGCATCTCATAAGAAGGTTGTAAGTATAATGAAGAAAACACTATTTGAGGCCAGTATGTCAGAAGAAGAATCACATTCAGTTAGATAGACAATCTCCAAACTAAAACAAACTAGTGAACAAGGTGTGATGTAATGTAACACCTTTTTTAGTTGGCCAAGCATCTGGTTTATCCACTACAGAAACTCATATAGAATAGAGCATCCAATATGTTAGCTGAGCAACCTAGTGGATCTAAAAACCATTCAAAGAGAGTTAAGTAGAAAGCTACTATACCAAAGAGAAGAAAGAAGACATTGTTGATAATTAAATATTCTAGTTATGATGAAGAAGAAGAGGAAAATGAAGATAAACAACTAGAGAAGGCTATTATTTCCAAGAAGCCAATAGGTCAAACAAGTCAACCCTAGAAACCAAAGATAGAGAAAATTAATGTAGCCATTGTTAATGAAGGGAACTTTGTGCAAATGAACAAGTGCTATGTTTTGTACAATGACACTGAGAAAGAAGAGATTAATATCCCTACTATGAGATATATGATTATTAACAATTTTAATTTCAAAGATATTAAAGGTTTTGCCAATTAAAAAGTCTATGAAAAAATTATAGTAAAGAAGGCACAAGTTCGGGTAGAAGATATGGAACTTCAGAAATCACTGATAAAAACTATGTGCGCGATTGAAGATGAAGAAGAAATAAAACAATTGATGGGTAAACTAGCACCTTTCTACAAAACAAATTGAGGCCAATTCTATTTATGGGTAGTGATAAAAATGTAATTAGAAGTGAAACTATTGCAACTATCAATAAAATGATGATTGAGCTAGAGGAAACTCCTACAACCATAGAGAAAACTTTGGAAGTATCAATAAGTGGTGATACTATACAAATTAACCAAAGAAGTGTTACAATTAACATTGATGATGATCCTCTTATAAGTTTTGATCAACCTGAGCCCCAATATGAAGATATTTAGGGTCAACTAAAATTGATTGAAGAAGAGAAGAGGTAGTTAGAGGAAGAAAAGAAGAAGATTGAATATGCCAAGTTGAAATTGCTTGAGGAGCTGAAGAAGAAAAAAGAAAAAGAGAATAAGTTGGAAGAAGAACAAAAAGAAGTAGAAAAGAAAGATGCAAGGAAGAAGAAGAGAGAAAATCAAAGAAGGCAGAAGAGAAGAAACAAGAGGAAGATGAGGTGAAAACATCTAGATCATCGACTCCTATATCTCTTGCTAACCTTATAGGTGATGATGAAAATCAATCTAACTTGATCTCATCCTTGAAAAAATTGATTAAGAAGAACATAAAAGTCAAAAATTTACAAAGATAATTAATGGAGGTGACTAATAGATTGCACAACACTCTAGGAGCTAAACATACAAAAGAAGACCCCAAATAGAGAGCTCAAGAAGTTATAAAAGCATTTAATGATGAGTTTACAAATTTTTGAATTTTGTTGAGTCTAAGGCTCATATTTCACATGATGCTAATCTTTTTAGCACCAGTTTTGAAAAACATTTGAAATGATTTAGCGAGTCTTGATACTTGTATCGAGGAACTCCAAAGATGTCAAAAAGTTGGCAAGGTACTGTACATCAAATTTACTTTATCTCATAAGTTGACCAAAGATTTGGCTAGTAACTTTCAAGAGAAGATAAGTGATCTCAAAGCTCTAACTAATCAGATACAAAAACCCTCTTACAAATTTGATGAGTTTGAAGGTCAAGTTGTCGGTGTTCACACGGACATTAGGAAACTACAACTTGAAAATGAAAAAGTTTTCAGAAGATTATTAGAATTTAGAGAGTCTATTGCTCTTAAGATATCAACCATTGAGAGACAGTTGGAGGAATTTGTCAAAGCAAAAGACACTTATTCCAATTTCACCTACTCTGACCTTAATGTAGTTGAGATTGCATCATATGCCTTATGTGTAATGTTCACTATTGCCAAAGCAACAAAGGAAACATTGGAGAAAGGTATGAATAGTTTGAAAGAAAAATTTGATGATTGTATGAAGATAATAGTAGCTTGAGGTAGCAAGAAAAAAAAATTGACATTTTTTGAAAGATTTTTTTACAATAGACAGATGACACTTTTTTTATAGTTTTTGGACATTCTAAGCTTTGTCATTGATGTTAAATGGGGAGAAGTTTTAGAATAAAATTATAGTAAGTTATGTATGTAGTAGTCATATCAAAAGGGGGAGCATTTGTAATATGAAGTATATGTAATAGATGATAAGTATTATAACCACTACAATACCTAGCACTGAATCAATCTTTGCACTTGTTCAGATGAGTACCATATTAAATAGAGTGATAAGAACTCAACCTACTAAGTAGCTAGCACCTCCATCATCATCATATTTGGTTGCATAGCAAAAAGGTATTTCTATTGTTAGTACAATATCTACTTTTTTTGCTAGCCCCTCTATTTATACTATTGTTACAATTCAAGGTGTGCCAATAGCAAGTAAAGGACAGTTGAGAACAAGCCTCAACTGATTAAAAAAGTTTCTAGAAAGGATAAAGGTAAAGAAGAAGATATTGATCTAGATGAGGATATAGTTATCCCAAATTGGGATATTTCTACTATGAATCCTGATCAAATGCACATCATGGGTGAATTATTACAAAACAGAGCTAAGTAGCATAAGCTTAGAGAAGAGAAGAATAGAGAAAACCAAGTACTTGAAGATGTGAAGGAAATACTTATAGATGCATTAAGCACTGAGGTTGATAGTACATAACCTATTTTAGTTTAGTTAATAGAAGTTGTCAAAAAGTTTCATAAAGATTTGAATTGATAAGAAAAGTTGCTAGATAGAGTAGAGAGGAAATTTAAGAACAAAGTAGTGGAGCAAGTTGCACAAAAAATTGCAATAAATAAACTAGAATTGTTTACTATTCTTAGCTTGTTGGAAACCTATACAAATAATGTTACTTCATTACTCGAGATGTTGTGTGATACATCTATCTTCACTCAAGAAATCAAAGATAAACTATCTAAGATAGATGAAGACTTGAAGGCAAGTGCACAACAGTTGTCACTTGACTTGAGCTATAGTTCTACTCACTACTCAAAGATCAAATTTTTGACTAATTCACAAGAATGATTATTTAGGGAAGAAGCCAAGGTAAGGGCCACACTTGTAGACATCCTAGGCATGATTCTCCCAAATGTGGACACATTGTAGAAACACATTGCACATGCCAAAACTCTCATCCATGACAATAACTTCTTCATAGCTAATCATATGATGGAGTTATCAGAATAAGTATAGGTTGCATTTCATGCAAGTAAGGTGTTACAAGAAAATTGGGACAAGACAATGGCACTAATTTTAAAGGTACATTTTGACTTCTTGTCACATTTTGGCATCAACATGTAGTATACACCTTTTGCATTTATGTCAAAAAGGCAAAAAAGATGTGATATATAAAGGGGAGAAGATGAGATATATATAAAAGGGGAGAAGTATGCATATATTGATAAAGTATAATATGTGTCTATATGTAGGAGGGAGTAGCATAATATTGTACATATACATGTACAGATAATCAAAAAATATCTTTTATAAAAGCAATTTTGAATTTTTTCAAAAATAAAGTATGTTACCAAGTTGAAGACATGGGATGCAGATAAAAGGAATGTTTTGACCTAAAAGTTTTGTGTATTTAGTTTTGGATTGATAGCTATTTTTATCAGTAATGCAAAAGGGGGAGATTGTTGAGATTGAGGTTTTATTAGTAACTCACACTTAGTTAATTGGTTAGTAGCTACCAAGCTTATCTTGTAGTTTACTGTGTTAACTAAGCAATCTAGTTAATACCAAGTTCTATAGTTCCTACTGATATTCAAAATCTAAATTTAGTTCACACAAAGTAGTATCTACCAAGTTCATCAATGACAGTGCAAATTGAGCTTCACAGTACTAGCTATGTTGCACAGTGCCAACCATGTTCTCTAGGGTCTACTGAGTTCATAGTGTCAGTGATGTGAATCTAGTGTTGACCAAATCAAGAAGTGTCAACTAAGTGATTCAATTTATACCAAACTCATAGTGTTAGTGTTGACCAAGCCATGTAGTGTCAACCAAATGATTTATTTTATATGTTGAGTTTTGCAGTGTTCATTGAGTCACTAGTGTTGACCAAGTTTAGAATACTTGGAAGTGATTAGTATGAATTGAGCTTCTACATCTACCAAGAACATGATGATGCTAAGTGTTGACAATGGTTTTCGAGTATTAGAACCTCATCGAGTTTGTCTGTAGAACCTGAGTATCAGTAGTTGGGTTGACTTTGTGATCTTGATGGAAGCTTATGTTGTAACCAACTTTGATGAATTATGATTTGGATTGGTATACATGGTATCACACCCAAATGAGAAATAAAGGAAAATATGATGTGAATATAATAAGAGAGAAATGTGAATTGTGAAGGCTACAAGAAGTATAAGGAGTAGAAAAGATTTACCTATCACAACAAGGTGATCATTGCATTTCAAAAGAATCTCAACTAGCAAATCAGAGTTATAGATCAAAGATCAGCCACTGGTTCATCCTAACAGGTGTATCAGCTAAATCCTTTAATAGGGTAGACTTAACAATCTTTTGCAAATCTCTTTACCAATTGCATAATTCATTGTATGCTTACTAAATCCTTCTAAAAGGTGGACCTAACATTCCTCATTACTCCTAATAGGGTAGATCATCATAAGTGATCAATTATAAGCCTTAACTTGCCAACCTTATACTGTCATACTAAAGCTTGTGGGTATCATCCTCAACCTAGTTTTACTCTCTATTTGGAAGGTTTTTGGGTAACCATATCTTGTATCATTATGTTATGAATGTTTTACTACTTTCATTCTTTCTTGCATGCAATTAGATCAGAATATTTTATGAAGGATTAATTGGTGAAATTAGTTGAAGTTTTATTGGTTCCTAATTCACCCCCCACCCTATCAGTAACCTTGCCTACCTCACATTTCCAACACAATCAAGTTGATGCAATGAAATACAGAGCATTTTGCATATGAATTAGTAGATAAGGTACATTATAATTTTAGATTTATGTATCCTTTGACAGATGATGTGAAAGAGGAAGATTTTAGTGTCAACATGGAAGAGTGATATGGAATTTTTTGAAAAGCTCAATGTTAATGAGATTGATGGAAAGTCTTGATAATAGAGTCTCCAGCTAAGAGGGAGAAAATGATAGAAGGGTAGTAATAGGAAAGTAATAGTGACAAATCAAAGCATAATCTTAGAGGGAGCTAGTATGGATGAAAATAAGAATAAAACTAAGGATATTATATTATTGATCACACTTTTATCAATTTATGCTGACATATTGTGTTTCCATCAATGTCAAAGAGAGAGTTTCTTGGAATTAATTATTCAATTGTATATTGTCATTGGTGTTTACACAAATATCAATATTAATCAAATAATCCAGAGTTTGTAGTATTAACCTTGTATCTCTTATTATTGACTGAGCAGTCATGTAATGAAGACTTTCCAATATTAACCTTGTAGTTGGTTAATGGAAGGATTCCTTCTTATAGTATTGACTTACTAGATAAGCATTGAAAGAGTCTAGTAATTACCTAGTTGGTGGGAAATGAAGAATTCGTGGTGTGAATTGGGTGTTCAGTTCTACTATTGACTGAGTGATGGTAGTTTGAAATTATAAAATGTTTTATTTATTGATGCTAACTATTTCGATATTTATTGATGTTTTAAGAGGGATTTAAAGATGACTTTTCCTAGCTTATGATATATAAGAAAGGTAAAGTGAGAAGGAAAAAATGTGTATCAAGATGAATATGAAAGAGATGGATATGTGAGTGAAGGCAAGCCAAAGTTTGAAAGCGTGAATGTTAAGTTGCGAATAAACATTTGATTAGGAAGGATCTAGAGGTCAACCAAACAATAGTGATCTCAATTAGAAAAGAAAGTTTCTTTTTAAATTAGGTAAAATTGCAATTTCTTTCTTACTATTGTAGTAGTAAAGAAATATCTTAATAGAGTTGACTTAACAATCATTTTGTAAATCCTCTAACAAGGTGAAACTTCTAGATTGAAGTGTTTGAACACCTCTAACTAGGCCACTCCTAATAAGGTGAACTAAATCCTCTAACAAGGTCATACTTAACAGTATGTTTTTAACCTTTAACAAGGTTGGCTCCTAATAGGGATGACTTCAAAAGAGTGGAAATTTTTGTGACTAGTTGCAAGGTGTTTTTTTTTTTCAAATTGGGTTTCCATGTTAAATCTTGTGTCATCTATGTTCACATTATTTACTTATTCTTTATATTTATGCAACTAAGTAATCGAAGGATAAAATAAATTAATACATCTTAAGATTTCTTTGTTAATCAAGCATCAATTATCTTCCAGTGTTAATTGAGCTATTTAGTATTGTATGATAAGTGGAAGATTGTATTGACATCTAAGGGACAAGGATTTATTTTTGGAGTAATTGATTCACCCCTCCCCTCTCAATTATTCCTCTTACACTTCCAACATCCCTTAGTAGAGTTTAGACAACATGGATTAATGGTGGGTGGATTATATTATTTTACACATAGAAGAACTAATATTTCTAGTATAGTTGGTATTGTAGAAAGGTATTAAGAAGACCCTAAAGAATCACATCTTGCAATAGTAAAAAATAAAAAATAAAATAGATAATTGAAGGGAACTTTAAGATATGGCTTTTGATATGATAGGTCTAATGATTTTACATTCAATTCCCATACTAAAATGTTGAGTGGGTAGGAAATGTAGATGATGATAAATAAAATCAATAGATTTTTTTTGGAGGAAGATTGGTATCATGGTTAAGGACGAAACCCATTTTTTTTAAAGATACAATAGAAGTATAGTCTGTAGGAATGAAAAATAATTTTATTCAATTAATATAGATGAAACAAATGCTAAATGATATTGTTATTATATTATCATGTATTGTGACAATATAATTACAATTAATACTTCTAAGAATCTACTTTTACACTCTAAGATATAACATTTTGCAGTTAAGTATCACTTCTTAAGAGAAAAGTCATTGAAAAGCAAATTAGATAGGAATATGTGAGCACAAAAGAGAGAATCTAGTAGATATCATCACTAAAATATCTACTAAAGATAATTTTGAGTTCCTTAGAGGCATGCTTGGGGGCAATGGCCCCACATTATCGAGAGAAATTGGTACAAATTTGTACCAAACCAATTTATTTAGAGCATATTTATTCATCTAGATTTAATGCTTGCTATTTCTCCTCAACCGGAGTGGTTACATTTTGTAGAGATAATCCTACATCTCTCATATAATGATGTTTTATACAAAAAATATTTTTTCACTCTTGGATTTTCTTTGGTTGCAGATTCGCTTGATCCAATGCAAGGACTTTGATGATAATGATCATAAAAGGGAGAGAAATAAAAAAATGGAAGATGATAAATGAGTTATGTTGATATTAAGTATATTCATACCTTTTCCATTGATGTCAAAGGGGACAGCAATAAATTTAAAACCATTATGTTTGAGTGTATATGCGTAGAAAAGTATCAAACTTGATCAATGAAGATGTATGCATAAGTGAAAGATTGTACATATGCTAAGAATATTTAGAAAATTATAGTTTTTTCATTGATGATTTTTCACCATATGTTACCATCAATTCCAAATGAGAGATCATTAGAAATTGAGGTCTTTATTGGTACTTGGATGAGATGCTAAGATGTTTGTTGCCCCATTTTTGGTCATTCCCTTTCCAAACTTTAGTTGCCAAACCCATGCTAAGATTGTCTAAGTTAGAGGTTATGTTTGGCTAGGAGTTTCTTATCATTAGGAATCCCTTGTTTCCCTTTGTTAGGTTTTAAGGATCTCGGTGCATAAACATATCATGTGCTTTCTTTAAGTGGAAAATGGCCTAGTTGAGTGCACTTGCGGGTCATCAAATTTTCTAAGAGTTGTTCCCCTTATAAGTGTCTAGGTCTACCCTTGATGGGAAGATTTTTTCAAGTCATTTAATTCTTCAAAGGGATTCAATGTTCAAAGTTTCACCTCTTCTACTTCTTCCCCACTTGGAGTAAGTGTTCGCATGGATTTTTCAAAATGTAAAGGATTTCACTCCATTGGCAAGACCTGAAGCAATGTTTATTGAAAATATAAGAGGAGTAACTGAGAGGGGAGGGGTGAATTAGTTACCATTAAAATAAATCCCAAATCCCTTAGATGTCAATACAAATCAAAGACAAAATCTACTGAAACTGAAAATACTATTGTAACTCGGTTAGCACTGAATCACTTGGCAAATAATAAGAATTTCTAGTATTTGGTAATTACTTTATTAAGATGTTTAATGTAATGAACCACAGTTAACTTAGTTGCACCAATAGAAATAAATAACATAAACACATATGACACTAGGATTTAATGTGGAAAGCTAGCTTGGGAAAATCCACAAATTGTAACTAGTTACTATTTTTCACTCTTTTGAAGTGAGCCCCATTAGGAGCCAACCTTGTTAAAGGTTACAAAATAAACTTTTAGGTGTGACTCTTTTAAACAATTTAATCACCCTATTAGGAGTGGCCTTGTCAGAGGTTTTTAGATAGTTCAATCTAGAAATGCTACCTTGCTAAAGGATTTGGAAAATTGTTGTTAAGCTAACTCAAATAAGAGATTTGATAAATTACTAAAATTATTAGAGAGTAACAATGATATGACCTGATTGTAGGTACAATTATATTGCTTATTAGAGATATCTATTCTGGACTGAATACTTGATCCTCCTTCATCAAATAAAACTTTGCAACTCGATCAACTTAGGATACATTGTTATCCTTCCAATTTTCTTCCTTTGTTTATCTTTTCAATCCGACAACTTGACCTTATACTGATATCGTTTTCCTAGTCAAGTCAACTTGAATAAACTTACAAATATTCAAAATTCATCCCTTAAGTCAGCTAGACTTAACAAATAAATTTATCAAATTAAATATGTTGAATCAAGAAAATCCTTCTTTAGCCGACCCAACTTGGTCAACACTAACTTAGAAAAGAATTTGTTTAGACTTCCTCTATTAACTGTGTGAACTTAATTAACACTACATCCTAAACTAAATTCCTTTGGTAATTGAGTGAGCTCAATTAACATTGGGTCTTTGCCAACTTCTCCTTTATGCCTGAGTGAACTTAGTAAACATTGTATTTCTACAAAATTTATTTGGTGCTCGAGTGAATTTCTGCACATATTGTCTCTAAACTTGGTTTACTCTAGAATGCTTGAAAGACACTGGAAACTATCTGCATCACTTGAGTGAGCTTAGCCTACACTAAATGGCGAGCACTTGACATTTTTTGTAACATCAAAGATAATATACAATTGAAAAATTATTTTCAACAATGTCAAGTGGGAGTTTACAAAGAATGATGTTCAAAGAGAAATTTTTCAATAAGGTTTCCTGAAGAATGGAAATATATAAATATAAATAATTTTCAAGAAAATAATCTTTTTCAAGATTTCCTAATTTTGGAGACCATGTTTCTCAAATTTTTGACAGTTAGAAAATTGATTAGGGTGAACCCACAATAGTGGGTTACACTTTTTCGGAGGAAGAAATTCCTCCAAAATTGTGAAAGATGATTTTTTTGCCTAAAAACTTTTGATAGAAAGTACCCATATAGTTTCTATCGAAACTAATTTGCACCTTAGTTTTGATCAAAACTAAGTAAATGGAAGAAAAGGATCCTTAATAGTTTCAATCGAAACTATTTAGGAAAAAAAATCTACCTAAATAGTTTCAATAGAAACTATTTAGTTTCTATCGAAACTATGTAAAAACTTTTGATAGAAAGTTAGTTTCTATCGAAACTAGAAAACTAGATGTCTTTTGCAAATTCTATAATAGTTTCAGTTGTTTTAATGGCTTCCAATATCAATTACTAGGTCTAGATGGAGCATTGAAATCATGTCATTTTTCATGATAGAAGTACTCTGAACAAGCTTTCTAATGACTATGAATTTGATACATTTTGAATTTGTTAGGTATACATTTTTGCATGTGAATTGAAGAGAGATTTGTTCTAGAAAATAAATCTCTATATTGAACACTCATGGAAAAATAGTAACTAAGAGAAAAAAAATTGAAAAATAACTATGGTCTTTGTATTCAAGTCCTCTATCAATCAAAAAAAGAAATTTTGAAATTAGGTAAATATATAATAAGTTACATGTGTCAAAATCCATTTATGTCCAGATTCATGTTAGGTCAACTTTAAATACTAATAAAATATGAAATACTAACGATAAAAACATTAGATCGCCTCTATGGTTTTGGTATGGATGTTAACAAACTAAATTTGAAAGAATCACATTGATATCTATTCTACAAAAAAAGTTATATGTGTCAAAAACAATGTCACTTTTTAAAAACTAGGTTTTTGATAACATACCAATTTTCATGGGAGAAAAAATAATTCAATAAAATAATGTCAAATTTTTTTTTAAATATATATTTGGATTCTACATAGAAAATCCTAAAAGACTCTAGTTTAGTTCATCTTCAAATTATTAACCGTTAAATGGCAATTTGCATCTGAAAGTGAAAGTTTTCTTGAAAATTCATAGTTCATTGTCAGTTTAGGAAAAAAAGTGTAACCCACTATTGTGGGTTCACCCATTAAGTCCACAAAATTTTCATGCAGAGTTTCACTTTCAAGGTGCTCAAAGGTAAAGTCATAGGTGGAATGTTCAAAAAGGATTTCAAAGTGAATCACTTTTGGGGTATCTTGAACAGGGGAAAATGGCTAATATAAGGAGTTTTAGAGAAGAAGACAAAGAAGTTATCCAAGGACAAATGTGTTGATATTCACTAGGGAATCCAAAACCAGAATCTTGGCTAAGTTCTCATCCCTTAACCAAATTTTATGTTGGGAAGTTTCTATTCACATTGCTTCATTTCAAGTCAATGAATTTTCAAATAACATTATCTATAAATTATTGTGTTGTATGGAAGAGTGTAGGGAACCTAAAATTTTGCCCATTAATCCAAGAGTTAATATAAATCTGATCATTGAGAGCCTCAAGCATGCCAAAATTAAAATTTTCAAATACATTTGTCCAATGATCAAAAAGGGAGATTTATAAAGTAAGACCCACCCAGTAAAAAGTTATCATTTCCTATTTCTAATAACCTTTTTTTAAATCTATAAGTTAGTTGCTCAAAGCATTATAAAGCCATGGTTTTGATGTCCATGGGGTATGATATTCTCAATGTAATAGATTTTAAACTCAAGAATCTAAGAGATAACTCATTGAGATTCTATGATCTAGTGAACTTACATTAGAGACTAAATGCAAACCCAATTCACATTGCTATTGAGTAGTTAAAGGAAAGTAGTTTAGTTGAATTTGTCTTGCTAGCTATTTTTGTACAATCACTAGTGTTGATTCATGAGTGCATAACTTATTTTGATCTTGATACAAAGAAAAGAAGGAAGCCAAGTGATGAGGTTCTGACTACCCTTGATCCAAACACATTGTAGAATAACTTCAAGCTCCTAGTTAGGAATATATACACACACACACATAGATTTCTAGAACTTGGTCTCAATGTTCAATGAGAAGAAGACATTATGACATGGAAATATGATGACTACTTGGTTCTAGACTCCCTGAGCGAAGAAGAGGATAGTTCCAAAGAAATTGTATTGCACTAATCTTAAGCTAGAGATCATAGATATTACAATGCTCTTACATCATTTCAAGGACATTGATGATTCTATAAATTTTGTAGAGAACTTTTTCTATATGGTGCAAATGATTTGTGTGATAACAAAATGCATCAATTGAAGTCAGATTCTTCAAGTGAAAATATTTCCACTTGGCTACACATTTCTAAGTTCTAGTAGAGATTCTCCATGTCTTCCTATATTATTTACACCCTAGGTAATATTCAATTATGGTTGGGACTCCTGCATATTCAAGAAGTTTGATGAGACCACCCTCGTTAATTATTTTTATCCATTTCTCTAGTTGTATAGGAGTTATGAATTATTTTTTAAGGTAAATGTTTCCTTAACCATGAGGATCTACTACATATTGCAAGGGTGCCTAGAGTTCCTTTTCTCCATGAAGCCATGTCAATGGTGGTATAGTTTGAGAGCTTTTTCATCTAGTTTCCAACATTCTCTTACATCAAAACTAAAGGATTTGAGGAGTTCCCATGGATACTCCCAAGGTATCGAGATGATTGCATAGTATTGTTAGAGATGTGTTGCAAAATTCTAGAAATGAATGATCTTTGATCGACTATCAAGAAAGGTGACATTCTATTTCTAGTGTCACTAGGAACTTATTCATGTCCTTTGTAGTCCAATGTGAAGAATGCAGTAAAGAGCTTTGAGGAAAAGTAAAAACTAACCTTGTATGAAGTTATAAGGTTGCATTTTAATTCACTATATTTCATAAAGAACACCCTACAATTAGGCCCCTCATAGCATCATGTTCTAGCACTTGAAGAGTATTGGCCTAACTCTGTAGATGAAGTGGAAATCCAAGAAGGATTTTTTCCAAGGATGACTATTGAGTAGGTGAAGCTCTATGGAGTAAATATTGATATTAAGGGAATCAAAAGAAATGGGGAGCTCATGCGATCCTCTACTTATCTGAGTAAGGTGAAGGGCATACCTATTAATTCAACTCTTGCCCTTGGTCCAACAATTAGCAATATGGAATTTCTAATGGACAACATAATTAAAAGGTTAGACAAATGGGACAAATGGACCCAGGCCTAGAGAAAGAAGATAGGTGGTTAGCCATCAAGTTCTCAGCATGCTTAGTCTTCCCCTATAACCTCAACAACAACAATTCCAATGATGAAAAGTACATAAATGGGTTCTTTCTAGACATTTAGAGGAAGCAGTGGAGATTTTTTTAGATGCTATGTCATGGTGTCCAACAAGATCCGGCCCAAAGAACCATAACAAGTTTGTTATCATGGTGTCTAGCAAAATCTGAGCCAAAGAACCATGATGAGTTGGTTATCATAGCATCTAAAAAAATCCATCTAAAAGAACCATGATAATAGGTCTACCATTTATAAGATGGCCACCTTACCATGGTTACCTTCTATCTATTAATTATCATGATTTCTAGCACTCAGAGACAACAATTTAATGGTGTTTGTCCTGAGAAGAGATCTACCATTTATAAGATTGTCACCTTACAATGGTTACCTTCTTTTTATATATGTCAATGAAAGATCATAACCTTTCATTACATATCATATGCAAAATAGTAACCACTATGAACCTAGTCAGAGGGTGGTACAAAGGTTTTCACCTCAATTATTTCTCATAAAGAAGAATGCATTAAAATGAATTTCACTTAGAAAATCTCCTCATAGAGAATATATCATTCACAAAAGATTGCACCTCTAAATAGTAACCACCATGAACCATGATCTTGGAAGTTAGGGCTCGTAGTTACTCCCTTTGAGACTCTTTCACCCAAGGATGCTTATCGAACTCCCTCTAAATCTGATATTAATCTTTCAATCTTAAAGTGACAAGTTATTACTTCCTTGTGATGTGTGCATGAGTAGGCCCTATCAAAAGCATGTGGTCAAACATAGGTTAAGCTCCTTCTATAAGGTTGTCTCTAATGAATTATTGAACTCCCTCTTGATATGAGATACACAGATTATCAATAATTAAATAGACTCACTTCTTTAGCCTCACTTTAATGAGCTAGATCATTAGATGACTAATAAATTATAGATCATAACTTCTATAGAGCTATTATCATGAGACTGAGTCTGCACAATATCCCTAATGTACCATTCTTCTTTTCCTGTAAGATCATCTTTAGATACAAGGAAAAGACCAAAGAAAATAACTCTTATAATGCATAGAATTAAAAATGAGAGAGAGAGATACAATGAGTAGATAAATGTAAAAAATGTGAATACTTATCTACACATGAGCGTCCATAGATATTAGAGAAAGTAACATTTTCTTTCTAAAGATGGTTCAAGTGGGAATGAAACATTGACTATTATTCCCCTCACTATATGTAAAATTTCCTCTCATTCTTATATTGTTGAACAATTTTGTATCAAATATGACAACTCCTTTCTAAGTTCCAACTTTCTCCTTTCATCCATTGGAAGTCCAAACATTCATTTAGTTTAATAATAGAGCAAACACATCCTTATGATTGTGCCACATGAATGACTCTACAACTCATACATCAAATTTTATTCATCAAGGAGACACTAGTAAATTTTGATCCAATTTTCAATTAAATTTGGTCAAAATTTTAACTCATTTTGGTCAAAATTGTGACCAAGTGGTGCAACACAATTTTTGTCATCGAAATTTTGACCAAACCTCAAATTGGTCAAAATCTCAATGAAATCTTTGGTCAAAAATATAATATTTCAGCTGAGCCTAATTGGTCACTATTGGTAAAAATTTTGACCAAATCTTGGTGGAAAACCTTCAAGACTTGGTCAAAATTTCAACCAATTTAGGTCTATCCCACGACCAGGATGACATGGTCAGGACCAAAGGGTTGGTTAAAATTTTGACCAATGCTTGGTGGAAAACTTTCAAGAATTCGTCCAAATTTTGACCAATTCTAGTCTATCCCATGACTAGGATGCCATGGTCATGACCAAAAGGTAAGTTGAAATTTTGACCAATGCTTGGTGGAAAACTTTCAAGAATCGATCAAAAGTTTGACCATTCTAGTCTATCCCATGACCATGATGCCATGGTCATGACCAAAGGGTTAGTCAAAATTTTGACCAATTCTTGGTAGAAAACCTCCAAGCATTGGTTGAAATATTAACCAATTCTAGTCTATGCCATTACCAAGATGCCATGGTCACGACCAAAGAGTTGGTCAAAATGTCAACCAATTTTTGGTGGGAAAAATTTAAGCATTGGTGAAAATTTTGACCAATCTTATTTGTTTTTAAAAAAATACAATGGGTTGCAGTGGATATATATTTTTTTTCTTAAGGAAAAAGTGGCAAGCCACTATATTATTTTATTATTCTATTAATTCTGATTCAATGAGGTGAACTGGGAAAGAATCAGAAAAGAAAACCCAGCATCATCCTTAATATATACAAAAGTATAGATAGTTTAAACAATTAATTACAAGAGGTATTTCAACTACCAGCCATCATAAAATAGAAAGTATCATGGCATTTTGGTAGTCTCCAAGGACTATCTTCATGACAATGACCACACAAAAAACATAAATCTTACAAATCTACCCAATCAGATCCAAAACCACCTTCAAGTGACCCTAGCTCACCAAGAAGAGGGCCCAAGCTAGTACAAAACTCTGAGGATGTTTGAATCTAGTCCAAATCCAACGAAACCTGATCAATTAATTCCCAAAAATTCTATCCAATCGGTAGCACTGAAGGTACATACATACCCCTGGAAACTGAAGTAGAAGAATACTTTTGTAAATCAAACAAAGCCTGACCTACTAACTTAATACGCTCTACCAATTGAACATCCATTAAATTTGGTGCAGAAGGCAAAGCATATTTCAAATAATTAAAGATTCCAGTGTTTACAGCTTTCTTAATTGCTTCAAAAATATCAAAAAACTCATGTTTATGCAGAAGTTGATAATGTGAGAAAAAACCCCCAACTAGTGTCACTCCATTCCATAATTCATACTTTTGCATAGCCAAAATCAGTTTATAATCAACCAGATAATGAGGATGGATTACCTTATGGGCCAATGTCTGAAGCAAATTAGGTGACTGTCTTAAATCCATTACATTAGAAAGGAAAATTGAAATAAACTGAGATGGATATAGAAACATAAGTGCCAAAGAGCACAAGAACTCTTCACCAATAATATGCTAAATAGCTCTTTGAACTATGGATGAGTAAATTAAAAAAATTTGATCCATCACTCCATCCGTAATAATGTTGGGTAACACCTTCTCCTCCAAAGATGAAGATAAGAAAATATGAAAATTCTTTGGCATGATGGCATGGTGTTGTTTGTGACACATATCACAAGCCTCAGTGATATCCCACCCATAATTCATCTTTTAACCAGATCACAAAATTGTATTCTTGCAAAAAATGTAACTGAAGGCTGAGGTAAATAAAGATTGCAATCCTCGTGTAATAAATTATACAGTTCAACATGCTAAAAACCAACTATATTCGCACAAGAGAACATCCTTGCAAGAGCTAAAAATAGTACTGGCAACAGTGTATTTTAATGAGTCGGATTTAGCCACATGAGAAAATCAAATCCCAATATCAAAAAGTTCAATGTCATTAGGGAATAATCAGAATTGAAGTACTTAAAATATATAGTGCAAGTCATGTCAT
Source organism: Cupressus sempervirens (assembly GCA_028749045.1). Classification (NCBI taxonomy): domain Eukaryota; kingdom Viridiplantae; phylum Streptophyta; class Pinopsida; order Cupressales; family Cupressaceae; genus Cupressus; species Cupressus sempervirens. Next base: position 109,243,615 of record CM053791.1, on the reverse strand, counting down.
CATAAATGTTTTTGAGTAAATCATGTGACATTTATTAATGTATACTCTATTACCAAGGCAACTCAACACTTATTTGGCAATAGAAAACCTTAAACTCAGCACCAAAACTCATCACGTACAAGTTTTCACTCGACAAAAAAATATAGCTCTACATCACTCGGCACTTGATACCATCATAATATGTATATATTGATTACCATCATAACATGTATGAGTTGCATTAGTGAGTGAATCCAAAAGAAGTTATTGTTGGATGGTGATTCTCTGTAGGGCAAGAACTTGACCTATAGAGGTAGGGGCTACCATGCCAACCACATCGAATAATGGACCAAAATCCTAGTTCGATAGAGAAAAGATATTAGCACCATCAAAAACCACCAAAAAATCATTAAGAGTAGGTTATGAATCCACAAACCATTAGGGGTATCAAGTTTGATCTTCTGAGGGAGGCCCTTCTAAAAACCAACCATCATAAGGATGCACATGAAGATCTTCCATGATAGCAAGGTTTCAACATAAATGCAATAACCTAGCATGTGTTGAAGATAACATGACATTCTCAAAAGGCTCAAAGGATTTCATATAATTAAATTCACAAGCACTTTACACACCTATTAGATAAATAAGAGTTGAAAGCTTCTTGGACTAAATTTGACTCAAGAGACATCAAATATATTTGTATTGAATATAATACTTTTTAAAAAAATCATTAACCCAATTATTTATTGCATGCATGTAGAGAAACACATGCATAAATACATACATTCTATTTGTTTATATGTACAATAATTTTTAATTCTAGGAAAGCCATCTACTTCCATATAGAGCAATCTTAGATTACATGAATATCGCAAGAAATTTCATGTTTCTCCTCTGTATTCCTGTCAACAGTTTCCAAACACATTCCTTTAGCATAAAATTATTTCCTCCAAATTTCATAGCCCTAGGAAAATCATGAGCATCCTTGAGGTTCATTTTGGTTACCTTAAGGTATAGTATCATATTTTAGCAATTAAGATAGAGATCTTCTATAAGTTCCTGCCAAATGTTATTAAAAATTGTGTGCATAAAATCATTTTTCTCTAGTCAACAGTATAAACTAACTATTCTCTTTAACCAACTACAGAAGACATCTACATACATTTGATAGATGTAGTCAATTATTAATAATATATCAATTTTCCAATGATTTCCCTTTATTTAAAAAATAAATCAATTTGTCAACAACTTCCCTTTGACCAATTTGTGAATAGTGTTTTGTCTTTCATCAATTCAAATTCATACTAGACCACTATGTTTAGAGGTCATGTTTCTCCATTGTGCTAATTTTTTTTCTAGATATGTGTCTTCATGGAATCATTGTTGTGACAATCGCCAAAATTTAACCTCTCAATGGATCACTACTCCATAGGTTAGGTGTCTTCATTGGGCCAATGTATCTGCAAGACATGTGTCTTCATGGGACTATTGTGCTCATAGGATGTAGGGTTTCACTTGATTGCAAGAAGTGTTCATCTTGTTGACAAAAGTACATTACAATGGTCAAGTAATAGGGTATGTGTAGGATCATGGTGTGCCAAAAAGTGGCGATCTGAAAAATCTATAGTTCTAAAATATTTGAAACAATTTCAAAATCTATACCAACTTTTTTACCACCCACCTTGATACTAAATGAAAACAATTAATATCTTTATAAGGTCTACTATATCTATTGATGCCAAACCTAAATGGTTAACTTAAAAAATATCCTTCAAATGTGCTTTTGGCTTGGTTTTATGTGATTTTTACTTCAAACATGTAGCTAACAAATTTTTTTTCACCAAAATTTCATGAAATGAAAAGGGTTTTTTAAGAATATTTGTATCTTTCCATAAATGTAAGGGTTTCCAAATTATGAGTTTAGTAAGTAATTATTACTTATTTCCTAATGGAGTTACATATAAAGTGCTAACTGACACTCTACTTTAAAAACAACTATAACTTTCAAATGGTACAACTTTTTTTAAATCCAAAAGATGCATCACATTCTATGTTTCTTCTACAATAAGGGAAAAAAATGAAAAATTGAATTTGGTAGAGTTTTGAAATAGTTAAGATGGTCACCCACGAGGGCTTTTTTATTCCAAAAATACTAAAGTCAAAAATTAATTATAATTATTAATTTAGAATAAAAATATTATTAAAAAATATTATCTTTGATTTTGATTAAGGTGGTCAAACATATGTCTACTTCTTATTTTTGTTCTGAAATTTTTTAATATTGCATTAAAATTCAAAAATTTGACCAATCAATTTTTATTTTTTTGAAATAAGTCCTAGTATTTTAGAAACTAGATTCACTTTTCTAGAGTTTTTTTTCTCTCAACTTTTTGATATAAAGTTAATAACAAGTAGAAAATTGCACATCAATTTGACATAACCTTGATTTTTTTTTTTTTATTGCCACTTAAGAGCATTGTTTGGTTGACCATGATCTTGCACATACCCCATGACATTTTTATATTAGTCAGAAACCCTCATCAGACTATAGAGTTCATAGGTCATGCATCCCCAGATGTGTTTATAAGATATGCACATCTTCACTAGATTATTGTGCTCGTAGGTTGTAGGCATAAGGTAATGATATCATGGGCAATGAAGCCCCCAAATTCATACTATAGATCAATTTTTTTTATGGATTAAATCATGTATAACTACCTTTAAAATTTGATCACATGAACAAATTCAGAACTCGGCAAGCTAATTTACCATGAATTTTGGAAATGGCATGCATTTAATTGTGTGTAATTATTTGAATAACTTTTTGAATCTCTCCTCTTTTTAAAGAAAATTATCAATCATAACAATGTTGTATCACTTTTTTTTGCATCTTTTTCTCTTTAGTTTGATGATGGATCACATAGTGTGATTCAAAATGTTGATGGTAAAATTCTTAACACAATCAAATCTAGAAATATATCATTGCAATTGTTGTAATAGTCGTCAAAATTCAAAGCGTCATCAGATCATTGATCTTGTAGGTTATGACATCTCTTTTTGAACAATAGTTTTTCAAGATGTGTGCCTTCATATACTTGTCTTGTTTGCAGACTATAGATGTTTCCTTAATTTTTGTGATAATGAGTTTGACAATGGTGATAATGCCTTAGAAAATCAAGTCCCCCAAATAGAAGTCTCAAAAGGAAAGCCAATGAAAAGAAGTCCATTGAGTAATATCTCACTTACTTTATAAACCTAAATAACCCACATTAATAAAGTGGAGTATTTTATCTATGTCATATTAATCTATTTTCACAAATAACCCAAAAGACCATATTATAAAATATGCAGGTAGCTCTTTCCCTTCTGGACCAATATACAGATTGTATTTGCACCTATTGAATTCATTCATTCATTAGTAGATATAATTTTTAAATATAGACTATCATGATAGTTTAGAGCAAGTCTGATTAGTTACAAACCATTAGTAGATCAAGCGAAAAAATCTCCTGGCTAGCTATTGATGGTGTATGCACCGGGGTCATTTCGAACAGTTCCTCTTGCTAGTGCATATGCTATCACATCTTCCACATTTGAATTCCACCATTCCCCTATACACACAATAGATAAACCATTTTAATTAGCTCACACTTCAACATTCAATAACATAATTTAACAATAAAGAAATTTTACTTAATAATTCAACATTGATAAGGTCTTTAATAATCAACCAAATTTATTTCATAACCCAATATTCATAGGAGATTTTGTTGAAAGTTGTAGTGTCAAATAATTAGGATAGTTATATGATACAAGACCTCTTATATCATTTATTATGCTGGAAAAATAAATGAAAAACAAAAATATATGACATTTAACAAAGTAAAGTTTTAGATAGAGAACATAAAATGCAAAAGAGGTTTACATTGAACAAAGGGGGGATGCATATGTGGAGATGAAATTTTCTTATTCTTTATTCATTAACTAAATGAAAATACATTAAAAGGGGGTAGTACACATTTTGATCTCTATGTAGACAATATGAAAATAATTACCTACCCAAAATAATGGGAAACTTAGTAGCCAGTTTAGGAAAAGGGTAAGCCTTTCCAAGTTGGTTAATAACCAAAGCTCCATGTATTGTGGCTCTCAAGTATGTAATATGTGCATGCCACCACAATGTCCCTTCTTTCTCTATTATTGTAAAGTTGTATGTAAACTTATTCCTTGGTGTAATGGGAGATTATGTTATGTACAAAGGTCCATCTACCCAACATGATTTCAACTACTTCACCCCATGCTTGCAATAATCAAAGATAATTAAATCTCAATAGAAGATCTATCTAATGTTCATAAAAATAAAAATAATGAGGACATGGGTAGTATAATTTGGATCATAGTACTTTATAATTACCAAAGAAGAGTCACATTATAGGGTCTATTATTGTTCACATCAATGAGAAGATTATCACCTTCATTAACATATATAGCGGGGTTAGAAAACTTTCCATTCATTGTCAATATTATTTGTGTGTTGTACAGTTTGGTCACATTTTGTGTTCCAATCTATATAATGCATTATAAAAAACATGATTACATTAATCTCATGCATAATTTCACAAATAACCCAAAAGACCCTAATAACATTTTCACAAGATTCATGCCTTTTTTAAGTCGGTGTTAACAAGATGTTTGTGTGTGTGTGTGTGTGTGTGTGTGTGTGTGTGTGTGTGTGTGTGTGTGTGTGTGTGTGTGTGTGTGTGTGTGTGTGTGTGTTTGTGTGTGTGTGTGTGTGTCTACAAAATTGTTGTGTTTTAAAGTTACACGCCTTAACTTGACCATTTTTGTGTTTGCAAGATGTGAGCCTATGCAAAACTATTGTATTTGTAAGGTACAAGCCTTCAATTGACTGCTGAATTTTTAAATTTGAATAAAATGATAGTTTATGATATTGCAATCACACTTCAAATAGATAGTTTTTGAATCTAAACTCATAGACTCATGTTTTAGAAAGAATGCTAGACAAGAAAACATGTATCTCTCATTAAAATGAATGGTAAAAAATTTCTAGTTAGAGAAATGAACATTAAACCTTAAAGTACTAAAAATACAACTTAGACCCACTAATTTCTTTACACTCAAAATAATAATGTATTGGATAGTGAGACCCCTCAATGATGATTTGGCTACCATAAAATAAAAAAGAAAAAGATCACCATGCACAATTTCTCACCAAAATGCAAACCTAAATAATCTAGATGAACAAAACTGAGCTCCAGATCTTTTCTATATATATTACCCCATCATTCATGTTGAATTGGGTTTGTGGTGTGTATTGTATAATATGACAGAAACCCATGATTTTGATTGATGGAAGGATAGAATAGAAATTTTTGTATTATCTACTAGGTGTTAGTGGTGATCGATGTAAGTCATTTATAATGTCTTTTCCTCTCTTTCTATCAACCATGACTCACATGCTGGACATGTCCATAGCATTTGGATTGAAGACGTTTTTATGTTCTCTTCTGGTACCTAAACAAAGAAACAATGGCATATCACTGGTCAATTTTGATATAAACACAAAATAAAATATAAAAATTGGAAAGAAACTACACAAAAATATGATTTAACACAATATTATTACTATCAATATATGAAGATAGATTCCTACTTATATCTACTTGAGACCATGATAACCAGACCAAAACTCGACATGGAAGAGTAATTGTAGAATGAGACCACCAATGTAACACCATAAGGCACTTATAAATGTGTCTAATATTGTATCAGGAACTCAAAGCAACCTTAAGAAAGTTGAGATAAAATGTGAAATACCAAACAAGGGCTTAGGCAAAGCATTGCAGATAAGAAAATTGTGATTATGGGTGGCACAAAAGAAAATAAGGTAGAACATTATGAAATTGAAATATAAATTACAATGTCAAATCAGCCAAACAATTTATTCCTTGAATAGGTCCTATGGTAAGTGTTGGATACAATTGCTAATTGTGTATTATCTTTGATGTTACAAAAATGTCATATCAGCCATCAGACAGAGTCTACCAAGCTCAGATGGTTAGAAAAGCAATTTATAGTGACTATCGAGCATTCCTGAACATTACACAATAAGTTATCTTTTATTGAGCTCACTCGGTAAGCGAAGGAAAGTTAGCTTTTACTGAGCTCACTTGGTAAGCAAAGAAAAGTTAGCTTTTACCAAGCTCACTCGATAAGCGAAGAAAAATTAGCTTTTACCAAGCTCACTTGGTAAGCGAAGGAAAGTTAGCTTTTACCGAGCTCACTCGATAAGCGAAGAAAAATTATCTTTTACCAAGCTCACTCGGTAAACATAGGAAGGTCAGTATTTACTGAGTTAACTCAGTCTCCGAAGGAAATTGCAAGGTTTGCAGTGTTTACCAAGCTCCATTTGGTTAACATTGGGGAAACCATTCTGAGTAGTGGTCACCGAGCTGGGTCGAGCAGTGAAGAACTTTATTGTTCTAAAGAATTAAGTTTAATTGTTTTATGCAACTGACTGATTTATGTTTTTCAATTGATTGAGCCGACTTGACAATCTATAAGGTATATATGAAAGGTCAAGTTGTGAATTCAAAAATGTAGAAGTGTATGGATGCATAAAAGTGTGAATGTATGAATAAGAAAATATATGAGCAAATGTTGAGGAAGAATTAGACATCCCTATGAAGCTGCAAAGTTGCATTCAAACAGTAAGGATTTAGTGAAGCAGAATAGAGATCTGTATTCAGCAAAGATAAGTTGCATATATTTCAGATCACTTCATTGTTGCTTTCTAATCATTGTAATAGTGATTCAAAATCTCTTAACAGAGTTGGTTTGATAGCCATTTTGTAAATGCTCTAACAAGGTGACAATTCAGTTGAATTGTTTTAAAGACCTCTGACAAGGCCACTTCTAACAAGATGATCAAATCCTCCAACAAGGTCACACCTAACAGTGTGTTTTGTAACCTTTAATAGGGCTCACTTTAGAAGAGTAAAAATTGGTAACTAGTTACTTGGTGGTTTTTCCCAAATTGGGTTTCCACGTTAAATCTGGTGTCTCTTGTGTTCATGTTATTTCTTTATGCATGCATGCTATTTCTTTAAATGCTAAATAAGTTATCAGAACATCTATAAAGTTTCAGATTTATTTGTGAGATTGTTAGCAGCTATATTTTAAGACATCTAAGGATCTGTGGATTTATTTTTGTGGTAACTAATTCACCCCTCCCCTCTCAGTTACTCCATCTCTATTTCCAACAATTGGTATCAGAGCTTTTGGTGCTTGCAGGATAAGATTTCAAGGATCTAAGCCAAAGATCAGGATGTCTTACAAAAGGGAAATCCAGACTTCACCTAGCATCCATTGGTGATACAGAACTGAAGTACCTTGATGAAAAATATGCAGAACCAGCTGGTACACTATCTATCAATGATATTGCTAAAAAGAAGACTCACAACATTATGATGATAGATATAGCATCTACTCTGAGTTATGAAGAATTTGATGATATCAAGGACTACAAATCTGGCTTTGAAATGTGGGAAAACTTGAAAGAGATCTATGGAGGAGATGATAATGTTAGAAGAGGCAAAGTAGAAAGTCTAAGAGGACAATTTGATCAAATGAGGATGAGAGAGGATGAAAACATTGTAAAATATGTTGAAAGAGTTAAAGCATGTGTCAGTGCAATCAAAGCTTTTGGAGGAGATATCAGTGAAGAGACACTTATAAGTAAAGTTCTTAGAACTCTACTTCCCATTTATGCAATCAAAGTTTCTACAATTCAGGAAAGAAGATGTGAAGCAAATCATAAGATAAATCTAGAGGCTATAGTTGGAAGATTGATTGCATTTGAACTGGACAACTTTGATAACTATATTTCAACTTCCAAGAACATTGAATTAGCATTTGAAGCCAAACTTTCACTCAAGGAGAAAGGCAAAAGGAAATCTCAGTCAGAAAGTGAAGATGAATCAAACCAAAGTTCAGACAGTGATCTTGAAGCAATTGAAGCCCTGCTAGCAAGGAAATATTCTAGAGGCAGAGGAAAATACAAGGTTAAACTACCCCTAATCTATTTTTCATGTGAAGAAGTTGGTCATATTGCTGCTAGATGTCCAAACAAGTAGAATAAAGATGAAAAGAAAGATCAAAAATGGAATGGCAAGAAAGATTTCAAATCATTCAAGGACAAAGGTAAGAAAACATGTTTTATGGCTAAAGATTCTAATGATTCTAATGATGAAGAAGAAGATGAGATTGTCTATATTGCTGTGAAAGATGAATTTGATAATGATAAAGAAATGGCACTCATTTCTCATATCAGCAAAAAAGATACATGGATCATAGATAGTGGTTGTTCTAATCACATACCTGGGGAAAAAACTAATTTTGAATACTTTGAAGACTATGATGGTGGCAATGTAAGATTTGGTAACAATGAACCTTGTTGTATAAAAGGAAGAGGAAGAATCCCTCTAACCAAAGAACTTATATGTGATAATGCCTATTGGGTAGAAGGACTAAAGCATAATCTATTAAGTGTGGTATAGCTACTCAATAATGGAATCAAAGTAGAATTCATGCATGGTAAAACAAGACTACTGGATGGGAAAGGAAAGCTGATTGGATCAGGTACTCAAACTAAAGGTAACTTGTTCTATCTTGAATTAGGTGAATGTTCATGTTTCATTGCTCAAGTTGAAAAAAGTTGGTTATGGCATAAAAGGTTGTGTCATGTAAACTTTGATAATCTGGTAAAGATAAGAAAATTCAAGAAAGTAAAAGACATTCTCAACATAAAGAAACCTAAGGCCAGTCTATGCAAAAATTGTCAAATTGGAAAGACGGGAAAGACTAGTTTTAAAAGTAAAAACTATCAGTCTGAAGACATATTAGAAATTGTGCATACTGATTTATGTGGACCCATTGGAATTGAAAGCTATACTAGAGAAAATTTCTTCATTCTTTTTGTTGATGATTACTCTAAAATGATGACAGTCATGTATCTAAGAAATAAATCAAAAGCATTTGAAAAGTTCAAATGGTATTTGGCTAGAGTAGAAAAGGAAATAGGGAAAAGATTAAAATGCTTGAGGTCGGACAGAGATGGAGAATTCATTTCACATAAATTCAATAACTTTTGCATTGAAAGAGGAATCAAAAGATAGGTATCAGCCCCTAGAACACCCTAGCAAAATGGAATAGCTGAAAGAAGAAATAGATCCATCATGGATTGTGCAAGAACTTTAATCATTGAAAAAAGCATTGCTATCAAATACTGGAAGGAAGCAATCAACACTACAGTCTATACCTTGAATTGAGTACAGCTAAAGAAAGACTCATTCAAAACCCCCTATGAGTTATGGTATGGCTATAAACCTAATATAAGTTATCTTAGAGTATTTGGAAGTAAATGTTACATTTTGAAAGAATCTAGAAAAGGAAAATTTGATGTAAAAGGTGATGAAGGTATATTCTTTGGATACCCATGCACAAGTAAAGCATATAGATGTTTGAACTTGTCTACTCACAAAGTCATAGAAAGTGCACATGTGAAAGTTGATGAGTTTGCAAAAATGACTGAAGAAGAAAGTAAAAGGGAGCCAAAAGACTATAAAAGGTTTGTCTTCAGTGAACCTGATACATTACCAGTTACATCAGAGAATCAGGAAACCTCTATTCTCAAGTCATCTGTAACCAAGTTACAGGAAGTTCAAACCAAGCCACAACAAATCGAGTTAAATTCAGTATCTACTGACCAAGTATTTACCGAGCAAACATCTACCAAGAAAATATCTACCGAGCTAGAACAGACAGAGCCTAAAGTTGAAATGCAAAAAGATAATAATGAAATTCATTCAAAAGGCAAGGAACCTATATTAGCTAAGTATCTCAGGAGACATCATTCAGCAAATCAAATCATTGGAGATAAATCTAAAAGAACCATGACAAGAAATAAGTTGAATGATAGCTAGATTGAAGCTATGAATGAAGAAATAAAGCAAATAGAGAAAAAAAAGACATGGACTCTTGTACCCAGACCTAAAGACAAAAATGTGATTGGAACCAAGTGGGTATTCAGAAACAAGTTGGATGAATATGGAAAGGTATCAAGAAACAAAGCTAGACTAGTATGCAAAGGATATGCTTAAGAAGAAGGAATAGACTATGGAGAAACTTTTCCTCCTGTTGCAAGATTGGAAGGAGTCAGAACCTTACTAGCATATGCTGCTCACAAGGGATTCAAAGTTCATCAGATGGATGTCAAATCAGCATTCCTCAATGGTATACTAGATGAAGAGGTTTACATTGAACAACCTGAAGGTTTTGTTAATCCATATAAGAAGAACATGGTCTGCAAATTACACAAGGCATTGTACGGTCTGAAACAAGCCCCTAGAGCATGGTATAAAAGATTGCATAAATATCTTATTCAGATTGGTTTTCAAAGAACTAATGATAACAGTAGCTTGTATATTAAAGAAGGACCAGATAATAAGATTGTCTTGGCAAAAAAAAATTTAGATGATACTGTTTTTGTAGGGAATGATGATCTGTGCAAAGAATTCTCAGAACAAATGAACAAAGAATTTGAAATGTCTATGTTTCGTGAGATCAAATTCTTTGTTGGTCTTCAAATTCAATAGAATAAAAATGGTATCTACATTACTTAATCAAAGTACATCAAGAAGATATTGAAAAAATTTGGAATGGAAGATTGTAAACTAGTTGGGACTCCTATGTGTACTGGATTAAAACTTACCAGGGAAAATGAATCAAAAGAAGTAGATCAAACATTGTATAGATCTATGATTGGAAAGTTGCAGTATGTAGTTCATACTAGACTAGATATTGCCCTTGCAGTTGGTATTGTAGCAAGATTTTCAGCAAAACCAAGAGAAAACCACTCGATGGCAATCAAAAGAATAATGAGATATTTGAAAGGAACTGAAGAGTATGGTTTATGGTATAAGTTTGGAGGAAATTTGGATTTTAAAGTATTTACTGATGCTGATTTGGCAGGAAACCTTGATGATAGAAAAAGTACAAGTGGAGGTGCAATCTTTCTTATAAAAAGGTTGGTTTCTTGGACAAGCAAAAAGTAGAATTGTACATCTCAATCAACAACAGAGGCAGAGTATGTTGTTGTAGTAGTAAACTGTTCTAACATTGTTTGGTTTAAATAGTTGTCGGAAGGCATGAAGATGGAAATCAAAGAACCAGTTGTTATGTTTTGTGATAATACAAGTGCAATCAACTTATCTAAGAATCCAGTGATGCATTCCAAAACCAAGCATATTGCAATAAAATATCATTTTGTCCGAGAATTGGTGCAAGATAAGGAGATTAGATTGGAATATATTCATACAAAGGACCAAATTGCTGACATATTCACAAAACCATTACCTAAGGATGCATTCTTGTATCTAAGAGGTAAGTTAGGGGTCACTGCACTATTTGAAGTTCACTAAAATAAAGTTTTAGTGATGCATCAACTCATACCAGATTGAAGATCTATCAGTTGATGCAGCATAATCAGGAAACATTGCAAATGAATCAGTACTAAAGTTACACTGAAATTCATTTGAGTTTGAGTTGTCTTTGGCATGTGTTGTCAAAGAGGGAGAGTTTATTACTATCATATCTCTCTAAAATTTGTTCAAAAGAGTTTTCTATGCAATTTTTTCACAAAAGGAGATTACTGTAAGAGGGAGAGTTTTCTATCTTAGAGGGAGAATTGTTATATTGACAGGTTGTGTTGCCATATAAGTGAAAGACTTGTTTTCAAATTTCATTTCTACTATGACATGTTGTGTTGCCATCAATGTCAAAGAGGGAGATTGTTGGATACAATTGTTAATTGTGTATTGTCTTTGATGTTACACAAGTGTCATATCAGCCATTAGACAGAGTCTACTGAGCTTAGATGGTTAGCAAAGCAATTTTTAGTGACTACAAAGCATTCTTGAACATTACACAATAAGTTAGCTTTTACCAAGCTCACTCGATAAGCGAAGAAAAGTTAGCTTTTACTGAGCTCACTTGATAAGTGAAGAAAAGTTAGCTTTTACTGAGCTCACTCGGTAAGCGAAGAAAAATTAGCTTTTACCGAGCTCACTCGGTAAGCGAAGGAAAGTTAGCTTTTATTGAGCTCACTTGGTAAGCAAAGAAAATTTAGCTTTTACCGAGCTCACTCAGTAAACATAGGAAGGTCAGTATTTATCGAGTTAACTCGATCTCTAAAGGAAATTGCAAGGCTTGTAGTGTTTACCAAGCTCCATTTGGTTAACACTGGGGAAACCATTCTGAGCAGTGGTCACTGAGCTGGGTCGGGCAGTGAAGAACTTTATTGTTCTAAAAATTAAGTTTAAATGTTTTATGTAGCCAACTGATTTATGTTTTTCAGTTGATTGATCCGACTTGACAATCTATAAGGTATATATGAAAGGTCAATTTGTGAATTCAAAAATGTAGAAGTGTATGGATGCATAAAAGTGTGAATGTATGAATAAGAAAATATATGAGCAAACGTTGAGGAAGAATTAGACATCCCTATGAAGCTGCAAAGTTACATTCGATTAGTGAGGATTTAGTGAAGCAGAGTAGAGATCTGTATTCAGCAAAGATAAGTTGCATATATTTCAGATCACTTCATTGTTGCTTTCTAATCATTGTAATAGTGATTCAAAATCTCTTAATAGAGTTGGTTTGATAGCCATTTTGTAAATCCTCTAACAAGGTGACAATTCAATTGAATTGTTTTAAAGACCTCTCACAAGACCACTTCTAACAAGGTTGTCAAATCCTCTAACAAGGTCACACCTAACAGTGTGTTTTGTAACCTTTAACAGGGTTGGCTCCTAACAGGGCTCACTTCAGAAGAGTGAAAATTGGTAACTAGTTACTTGGTGGTTTTTTCCAAATTGAATTTCCACATTAAATCTGGTGTCTCTTTTGTTCATGTTATTTCTTTATGCATGCATGTTATTTCTTTAAATGCTAAATAAGTTATCAGAACATCTATCAAGTTTCAAATTTATTTGTGAGATTATCAGCAGCTATATTTTAAGACATCTAAGGATCCGTGGATTTATTTTTGTGGTAACTGATTCACCCCTCCCCTCTCAGTTACTCCATCTCTATTTCCAATATTAAGAAATGCCTTGGTATGATGTTAGCAATATCAAAATTGAGTAAAGAAAGCTTATTTATCTATGTTTAGCCTACTAATGCATAAAAAAAAACTAACTTAATTATTTATGATCTCCTTCCCTAGAAGTGGACAATAATTTGTCTATAAACAAAAATAAATTAGTGATGCAGGAGCATTGGGTTGCCTTGTTATCTTGCTCATTCTGTTCATTTTACAGTTCCTTCATGTGCCTAACAGTCCTTCATGTGCCTAGTAGTTCCTTCACGTGCCTAGCAATCCAGTTTTCTTCATGTGCCTAGCAATCCAATTTTCTTCATGTGCCTAGGAATCTAGTTTCCTTTATGTGCCTAGCAATCTAGTTTTCTTCATGTGCCTAGAAATCCAATTTTCTTCATGTGTTGAGTTACTGTAGCAATTCCTTCATGTGTCAAGTTACTGTAGCAATTCCTTCATGTGCCAAATTACCCAGTGTATGCCGAGTGACTCTTAATGTGCCGAGTTACTCAGTGTATGTTGAGTGTTTCTTCATGTGCCAAGTTACTTAGTGTCTACCGAGTGTTCCTCCATGTGCTGAGTTATCTACTGTATGCTGAGTGTGAGTAATTGGATGCAATTTTTGTGGGCCTACTTGCAGGATTTGTTTTTTTCATGATATTTATGTCAAGATCTTTTCTTGGGATGTGTCCAGACCATTGTTGGGTTATACTTCCTCTTCTATAATGATTCTAGAATGATTTGTAAGCAGTTTTGGCAAGTATAAATAGAATGTTTAGGCTTAGAGTTAGGCAAGGTTTTGGGAGAAGATGATTGGAGAGAAGAACTAAAGGTGTGAATTTGTTATTGGATCTTTGTATAGGAATGTATTGTAATTGTCTGTAACTTAGAAGGCATTATAGTTGGGCATATATGAAGATAATTTGATGAATCAATAGAAGTATTCTCTCTTCTTCCTCCTTTGGTTGTTGTTCCTTGTGTTTTCTTTTGTTGTGTTAACTCTTGTAGGGTGGTTTGGATAGCTGGGTGAGCCTTTGGCCCTAATTATTCACCCCTTTGCCTACATCAGTTGGTATCAGAGCCTAATATTTGTCCTTGTGGAGATTGGATCATGTAAAACCCTAATTTTGATTTGGTTGTAGGGTGCCAAATCTGCGAGTTTGACCTATAACTTGCCAAGGGTTATGATCTTGCAAGAACCTCATTTGTAAAGATGGTTGGTGGTAGAAGAAATGTTGATGATGCTATATTGGATCAGTTGAGACAAATTGCAGCCAGATTAGATGTTGTGGAGATAGCCCAGAGGAGAGGAGCACATCTTGATGATTTAAGTGATGATGAAGCAGTAGCACCAAACCATAATCCAGAACCTGAAGAAGATCAAGATGAGGAAAGATTATTGCGAGTCTTGTCTAGGGAAAATTCAAAGCCTGCTGTAGAAGTTGTTCCTTATGATGGAAAATTGGACACCAATATTGTGTTGAATTGGATCTCTAATATGGAGAAGTTCTTTGAGTATGAAAACACTTCTAATAATAGAAAGGTAAAGGTTGTAGTCACTAGGCTGAAAGGTCATGCATCGCTATGGTGGGAGCACTTGTAAAATAATAGACAAAGCAGAGGAAAGGAGAAGATTAGAACTTGGCCAAATATGGTGAACAAGGTAAAGAAAAAATTCCTTCCTACTAATTAACAAGTTACCTTGTTGAGAAAGATGCAAAATTTGAAGCAAAAAGACATGACTGTGAAAGAGTATACTAAGGAATTCTATAGACTAGACATCAGATCTGGACATGTGGATGATGATGTTGAGAAAATTGCAAGGTACATAAATGGATTGAGAACTACAATACAAGATTAAATAAGTTTTGTGATGTTGGAGAGGTTGGAAGAAGCATACCAATATTCCTTGAAGGCTAAGGAGATCTTGATAGAGAAGCATGAACAAAGACAAAGAGGTAGAGATGGTAGATTCTAGAGAGGCAGAGGTAGATCTTATGGTGAAGGTAATAGATCTAAAAGTTTCATACAAGATAAAGGAAAACCTGAATGGAAGAATGATGACAAAGATAAGACAAAATGGAAAAGTGGTAATTCTTATCGAGGAAGAGGTAATTCCTATTCTAGAGGTGGATTTCATGGTAATTGTTTTAGATGTGGCAAAGAAGGGCATAGATCTTTTGAATGTAAATCCTCTAGAAGTGGACAAAATAATAGAAATGCTATGATTCAAGAAGTCATTAAGAGTTCACCAAGTGGACTTGAGGCTGGAGAAAATCTGATGGTGAGAAGAACCTTATGTAATAAAGGAAGTGATGAGGAACTTATTTTAAGGAGGAGTCTTTTCAAGACAAGATGTAAAATGGCTAGAAAATGCTGCAAAGTCATCATTAATAGTAGAAGTTCTACAAATCTGGCATTCGAGGAGTTGGTTACAAAGTTGTAGTTGTAGAGGCTGAAACATCCCAAACCCTATCATGTTTCATGGATCAAAGATGAGCATAAGATATTGGTGTGAGCAATGCCTTGTGAAGTTTAAAATTGGACATTACTTTGATGAAGTTTTGTGTGATATTGTGCCCATGGATTGTTGTCATATTTTTTTGGGTAAACCTTGGCAATATGATAGATATTTTGTACATGATGGAAGACTGAATCAATATACTCTTTGGGTAAATGGGGAGAAACAAACATTGCTACCTTTGATTAAAAGTCCAGATGAGGTTAATTGTGCTGCTGTAAAATTTGCATGGTTAATGGAAAACAATTTGAAAAGGAAATGAAAAGGAATCAAGTTTATTTTGCCATAGTTCCTAGAGAAGTAAGTGTTGGTAGTAATGGCCGAGTAGCAGAAGCTGGTTATGACCGAGTGACAGTAGATAGTGATAGCCTAGTACTAGTAGAAATTAAAAAATTTCTAAATGAGTATAAAGACATTATTGCTGATGATATCCCTGATGGTTTACATCTTGTAAGAAGTATAAATCATTGTATGGATCTAATTCCTAGATCTAGTTTTCCAAAAAATGCACCATATAGATTGACACCTACAGAGAATGAAGAACTTAACAGACAAGTGCATGAGTTGTTACAAAAAATATTGATCAGAGAAAGCTTGAGTCCATGTGTTGTACCTACTGTATTAGCACCTAGAAAGAATGGAGAATGGAGAATGTGTACTGATTCCAAACCCATTAACAAGATAATAGTGAAATATAGGTTTCCTATGCTGAGGATGGATGACATAATGGATTGTTTAAGTGGAGAAAAGTATGTTACCAAGATTGATTTGAAGAGTGGCTATCATCAAATTAAAATAAGAGAAGGTGATGAATGGAAGACTGCTTTCAAGACAAAATATGGTTTGTATGAATGGTTGGTTATGTCTTCTAGTTTGACTAATGCACATATTACTTTCATGAGGTTGGTGAATGAAGTTTTGAAAAGATTCCTGGGTAAGTTTGTGATTGTTTACTTGGATGATATTATAATATTCAGTAAGACTAAGGAAGAACATCTTGAGCATATTAGAAAATTATTGCAGAGGTTGAAAGAGGAAAAGTTGATGATTAATATAAAAAAGTGTTCTTTTATGCAAGAGGAGATTGTGTATCTGGGATTTTTGATTTCAGCTAATGGTTTGAAGATGGATCCTAAGAAGGTTAAAGCAATTTTGGAATGGTATACACCTAAGAATGTGAGTGAGGTAAGATCATTTCATGGTTTGGCAAGTTTTATAGAAAGTTTATAAAGAATTTCAATGTTGTTTTTAATGCTATGACTGAAACAATGAGGGGAGATAAAAAGGAATTCAAATGGGCACATGGAGTTGATAAGAGTTTTGAGACTTTGAAATAAAAAGTTGTTGAATTACCTATATTGTCTTTGCCTAATTTCAACAAAGTATTTCAAGTTGAATGTGATGCAAGTAGTAATGCAATAGGAACTGTATTAAGTCGAGAAGGTAATCCTATTGCTTTCTTTAGTGAAAAGTTGAATGATGCTAAAAGGAAATATTTTATATATGATCATGAGTTTTACGATATTGTTCAAGCATTGAAGAAGTGGAGACATTATTTGATGCCCAAGGAGTTTGTGTTGTATACTAATCATAAAGCTTTACACTACTTGGGAAGTCAACATAAATTGAATCAAAGACATATGAAGTGGGTTGAGTATTTGTAGAGTTTTACATTTGTCACTAAGCATAAGAGTGGAGTTACTAACAGAGTTGTTGATGCATTGAGTAGAAGACATTCTTTGTTGACTAAAATGAAGGTTTAAGTTTTTGGTTTTGATGAGATGAAAGAGTTATATGATGCTGATCCTAATTTTTTTGAGGCGTGGAGAGAGTGCAAAGCACCAAATGTAACAGACAACATAAGTATGATGAATATTTCATTCAAGAAGGTATGTTTTTCAAAGGTATTCAATTGTGTATTCTTAGAAGTCCTATGAGGTTGAATCTAATTAAGGAAAAGCATAGTAGTGGATTAGTTGAACATTTTGGAATTGATAAAACATTAAATTTTCTGAAAGAGAAGCATTATTGGCCACAAATGTATAAGGATGTTTAGAAATTTCTAAAGAGTTGTGGAGTTTGTCAAGTTGCAAAGGGAGTGAGTCAAAATACTGGTTTGTATACACCTATTACTATTCCTGAGAAACCTTGGACTGATATCAATATGGTTTTTGTTCTTGGGTTGCCTAAGATAGTAAAAGGGTATGATTCCATATTTGTTGTAGTGGATAGGTTTTCTAAGATGGCTTATTTTATACCATGTAAGAAGACATCAGATGTTGAGCATGTTGCTAAACTTTTCTTTAACAAGATTGTGAGATTGCATGGATTACCAAGAAGCATTATTTCAAATAGAGATAGTAAGTTTGTTGGTTATTTTTGGAAGACTTTGTGGAAGAAGATGGGTATTGAGCTGAAGTTCAATTCACCATTCCATCCATAGATAGATGGATAGATAGAGGTTGTGAATAGAAGCTTGGGAAATTTGATGAGATGCTTAGTTGGCAATAAGCCAAGTAATTGGGAGATGGTATTGCCACAAGCTGAATTTGCATATAATAATTCTATGAATAGGAGTACAAGGAAGACACCTTTTGAGATTATTACTAGAATGCATCCTAGAGGTATATCAGATTTGAGAGATGTTGCTAGTGAAGAAAAGAAAAGCACTACATGAGAAGAATTTGTTGATTTTATGGAGTCTTTGCATTGGGAAGTGAAGTTGAGGTTGGAATAGAGTAATTAGAAGTATAAGGAGAATGCTAACCATTCTAGAAAACACCATGATTTTAAATTTGGTGATGATGTGATGATTCATATGAAGAAAAGAAGATTCCCAGTTGGAACATACAGTAAGTTGAAGATGAAAAAATTTGGACCTTGTAAGATCTTGAAGAAGTTTGATAGTGATAATGTTTATGAAGTTGAGTTACCTGATGACATGGATATTTCTCCTATATTCAATATTGTTGATTTGTATAAGTATCATGAGTTAGAGGATAAAGTTGTTGTATTAGATGATTATCCTAAGAAGTAGATTGAAGAAGTTGAATAGATATTGGATCAAAGAGTTGGCAAGAGTACAAGAGGAAAAGATTACTATGAATATTTGGTGAAGTGGAAGAACAGACCTATTGAAGATGGTTCATGGATTTCTCAATTTGAGTTGGATTCAGCTTTGGTTGGGACATCTCAATGATTTAGGAGAATCATTTTCTTTGAACCTTGGTTGTCTAATGCAAGAGCATCCTAGGTTGCCTTGTTATCCTACTCATTTTGTTCATTTTATAGTTCTTCATGTGCCTAGCACTCCTTCATGTGCCTAGTAGATCCTTCATGTGCCTAGCAATCTAGTTTTCTTCATGTGCCTAGCAATCCAATTTTCTTCATGTGCCTAGCAATCTAGTTTCCTTCATGTGCCTACCAATCCAATTTTCTTCATGTGCCTAGCAATATAGTTTTCTTCATGTGCTGAGTTACTGCAGCAATTCCTTCATGTGTCGAGTTACTATAGCAATTCCTTCATGTGCCAAATTACCCACAGTATGTCGAGTGACTCTTCATGTGCTGAGTTACTCGGTGTATGCCAAGTGTTCTTTCATGTGCCAAGTTACACAGTGTCTACCAAGTGTTCCTTCATGTGCCAAGTTATCCAGTGTATGCCAAGTGCTAGTAATTGGACATGATTTAAGTGGGCTGACTTGCAATATTTATTTCATTCGCAACAAATATGTTAAGATCTTTTATTGGGATGTTTCCATACCATTGTTGGGTCGACCTTCCTTTTATGTAATGATTCTAGAATATTCTGTGAGCCATTTTGGCAAGTATAAATAGAATGTTTAGGCTTGGAGTTAGGCAAGTTTTTGGGAGAATAAGATTGAAGAGCAAAATTGAAGGTGCTAATTTTCTATTGGATCTTTGTATAGGAATGTATTGTAATTGGCCATTACCTAGGAGGTCTTCTCGCTGGGCATGTATGAAGATATTTTGATGAATCAATAGAAGTATTGTCTCTTCTTCCTCCTTTGATTTTTGTTCCTTGTGTTTTTTTTTGTTGTGTTAACTCTTGTAGGATGGTTTGGATAGCTAGGTGAGCCTTTGGCCCAAGTTATTAACACCTTTGCCTATGTCAATTAGACCCTTAAGAAATAGTAAAATATATGTGTACCTTATTTTTCAAATGAGCTAAAGGGAAAAAAATTAAAACTATCTGTGAATAAAAACTACATATAAAAACTCAAGAATAGATCTTGTCACAGGTGATTCATTGAGTCCATAGGTAAAAAATGGTATGAAGTTAGAGATCTACTCTTTCCTTGATTGCTCAATAAATTTGATAGTGGGACACTCATTCTAAAACATTACATGGTAGACTTCCAGATTTTTATCATAAATTGCCAAGAGCTTTCATGTGCAATATTCTTGAAACACAATTGTATGAAAGAGTGGGTGAGATCCTATGGGAACCCATTCCTACCATTTTTTGTTGAAAATAGAAGAGAAGTCCAAACATTGGAGTTCATATAAAGGTCCAGGAACTTCAAAAATCCTATGAATAACCCACAACAACTAGACACCATTACACATTTTATATTTCCTAGATTATCATCTTCTTCTAGATTGCTAGTGAGTTTGATTAACTCACACCCTTCCCTGATGATTATGAACATAAATTGCTTTAGTTCTAATATAATAATCTCTGACTTGTATTTCAACCAACTTCCACACTATGCTTTTTCTAAATTAAATTTAAGGAATGTGCAAAGTGATCCCTAAATTCCTAGAAGGTGAATATAGCTTGCATCTAAAAGAGAGAAACTCTCTTGATAGTCAACATTTATAGTTTTAAAAAGGCTTTCCTGGTATAGAGAATGAGGATTTTCATACCCTTTCTCAAACACAAGTCATAGTTCAGCCATGATAAATCTTGCATAATAAACTTTGTTTGACAAGACTTCTTCTATCAAAAGACTATGCCAATTCAAGTTTCTAGCAAGTTGTGTGTCCATTTTAGGGTCCTGTTGTGGTATTCACAACACACACCCCATTCCGAGTCTGGAATGGGGACCCCCTAACTTTTTTTTGACTCCTGACTCTCATTTTGAGAATCAGGAGAAGAAAATTACTTATTTAGTTAGATTATATGAGTAAAAAATAAATAAATAAATAAATTTAAAAAGCCAAAAAAAATATTTATAAAATCAGCGCGAGCACGCATATCGAGGCACATGCGCTTTGTAAGAGCAAGCAAGGGGAGGGGTTATAAAACCCTCTCCTTCCTACCACTCTTTTCATTTTTTCCACTATCTTGTTGGCTAAGGGAGGAAGGTGAGGAAAATTCTTCCCCTCCATTTCTCTCTCTCCATTTTTGCGCAGTGCGCGCCGCGACGCTCTTTTGGGTATGCCACGCATGCGTTGCGCTGTCGCGCCACCCTTTTGGGTGTGCCGTGTGCGCACACTGCGTTGCGCGCGCCTTTAAGGCCTTTCAGGTCTTTCAAGATGATCAACATATACTCGAGTTTATTATGTGCAGTCACCATTTCCAAGGACAAGAGATTGATGATACACCTGAAGACAAGCTTGAAGATGATGAGATTGAGGATGACAATGGAATCCTTAATTTGAAAACCAACAACATTACGAAAGGAATGGTTAAACTTGAACGCATCTTCGACCACAAAAAATCAACACTCAATAGAAGGGCAACTCAAGATAAAGGAATCGAAGAATGTGATTCATACAATTTAAGCACGAATGAAGAACCAAAAATGGTGCAAATAGGAAAAGCATGTAATCAAAAGGAAAGGGATGACATGCTCAAGTTGCTCACTGAGTATAAAGATGTGATTTCTTGGAGTTATGAAGAGTTAAAGACTTATGATCCTGATATTATCACACATGACATCCCGTTGAAACCAGATGCTAAACCTTTCCGCCAAAGACAACGACTAGTGAATTCGATAATCGAACCATTGATTATGAAAGAAGTTAAGAAATTACTGGATGCTAAGATCATATTTCCTATCTGTCATTCCACCTCGGTAGCAAATTTGGTCCCTGTACGGAAAAAGACTGGAGAAATTTGCCTTTGTGTTGACTTTCGTAACTTGAATTTGGCATCTCAGAAAGATAACTACCCTCTACCCTCCTTAGATGAAGTGTTGCAAATCTTTAATGGTTCAAAGATGATGTCATTTTTGGACAGTTACTTAGGATATAACCAAATCATGGTCGATGAAGAAGATAGGCTAAAGACTACTTTCACAACCAAGTGGGGAATGTTTGCCTACAGAAGGATGCCTTTCGGGTTGATTAATGCAGGAGCTACATTTCAATGAGCAATGGATGAAGCTTTTAAAGGATTGATAAATAAATGTATATTCATCTACATGGATGACTTGACTGTCTTTTCAAAAGATCGAAGTACTCATATTGCTGATCTAAGGCAGCTATTCAATAGATGTCGTAGGTACAACATATCACTCAATCCCAAGAAATGTTCGTTCGGTGTTACTAAAGGGAAGCTCTTGGGACATGTCATTTCTGAGGTTGGAATTTCAATTGATCTTGATAGAGTTGAATCAATTATGAAGTTAGTACCCCCTCACAGTCGGAAGGAGTTGAAATCTTTTTTTGGAAAGCTAAACTTTGTACACAAATTCATAAGTGGTTTTGCAGAAATAGTCCGCCCGCTCAATGATTTACTCAAAAAGGGGGCTAAAACAGAATGGGTACCAAAGATAAAGAAATCCTTCCAAGATATCAAGGTTTTCATTTCTACAGCCCCTATTTTGGTAAGCCCAGATTACAAATTACCTTTCAAGATCTATTCCTTTGCTTTCGAACATTCTTGTGCAAGGATCTTGATGCAAAAAAGAGAGAAGGAAGATGAGCGACCCATTGATTTCATGAGTTGTCCTCTAAAGAACACTGAGATAAAATATTCAAATCTTGATAAACAGTTCTTTGCATTAATCAAGGCAGTGAAGAAGTTTCGTCACTATATACTTAGAAGTAAGGTGTATGCAATTGTACCTGACCCAGCAGTAAAAATGCTTTTGATGCAGAATGAACTTGGCAAAAGAAGAGGAAAGTGGATGGCAATACTTCAAGAATTCGATCTAGAGATTCAACCTATCCAATTAGTTAGAGTTCAAGGATTATCCAAAATGATCACTGACAACCAAGAAGGAAATCAAAAGGAATTTAAATTTGATGATGAAACTGATGAAGAAGATCAAAAGAAGATGGTTGTGTCACAAGTTGATATCAATCAAGTTGTGGTGACAGATGTATGGTACTAGGATATTGTTTATTATCTCCTACAAGATCAATGCCCCAAATGGATGAACAGTTTGCAACATAGGGGACTTAAGATGAAATGCGAGTCTTACAAGTTACTTGATAACAAGTTGTATAAAAGGAACTACGAGGGGATTTATTTGAAATGCTTAGGACGTGAAGAAGCTAAGGATGTCCTGGAACAGTTTCATGACAAGTATGGTACAAGACATGGTTCAGCAGAAGCCACAGCACACATGATTTTAAGGTCTGGTTATTTTTGGTCATCAATATTCAAGGATATGTTTGAACATGTGCGTTCCTATCATACCTGCCAAACTAGTGCTAACAAAGAAAGGCACCTAGCAATGCCACTTCAATCGGTATATGAGGTGCGCCATTTCACAAAGTGGGGACTGGATCTCATTGGTCCAGTAAACCCACCGTCATCAACTGGACACGCATTCATCCTTACAGCTACTGATTACTGCACACATTGGACGGAGGCTGAGACTTTCAAAAATTGCACTCCTAATGTGGTGACAGACTTTTTGGAAGAGCACATTGTTACCAGATTTGGAATGCCATTCGCTCTTGTATGCGACAATGGATCTATATTGGCATCCGCATTTTTAACACAATGGGCATTTGAAAACAAAGTCATCATCAGATTCTCTTCAAATTATCATCCGCAAAGAAATAGGGTAGCGGAGTCTATGAACAAAAATTTGATCACTGTGATAAAATGACTGCTGAAGGAGAACCCTCGGGATTGGCATACACAATTGAAATATGCCTTGTCGATAGATCAGGTTAGAGTAAAAAAGGCCTTGGGTACTTCTCCCTATCTACTTGTTTACGAGCAAGAACTGCTATTCTCGCTTAATCTTAAGATTCCTATTTTAAAATTCATGAGTGAGTATGCAGATGACATTGACAGAGTACAAATCCAATTGATGAATCTTCTAGAAATGGAAGAGAAATGAACAACTGCATTGGAACACATGGCTAAACATCAAGCCATTTTCAAGAGATGGTTCGACAAGAGGGCCGCCACAAAATCTTTCAGGATTTCTTACCTAGTCCTACTTTGGGATAAGGCAAAAGAAAAGTTAGGAAGCCATACTAAGTTTCAATGCTTGTGGATAGGCCCATATCAGATTGCAAAAATTCTCGGAGAAAAAACATTTAGGCTAAGTTCCTTACAAGGGGATTTTTTACCTTTGCCTGTAAATGGGCAATTTCTGAAATATTATTTTGAAGCCTAAAAAAAAAGAAAAGAAAAAAAAAAAGTTAGATTTTATTTCTACATCTAGAATAGATTTTTCCTTTTTGCAAGTGTGTTTGATTTCAAGTCGTGTGTTTGCTTTCAGTCGTGTGTTTCCTTTCAGTTGTGTGTTTTGTTTTCAAAATTGAGTCCTAGGGGGTAAGGTGTACTTGAGATTTTTCTCAGGATTCTACTAACCACTCTTTGGTACCAATTTTAGGAAGGGGTATTTCTTCATCAAAATATTCAGACGATTGTGCATTGTGCACCAACCGAACATTGGACATTTCTTGTGGAAATAAAGGGTTTTTCAATCAATAAATCAGGACTCTAGACCAACAAGTTCTCAACACTTTGCAAAACTTAAAATTTGATCATTTTAGGTGTTGTTGGATTAAAGTCAAAGATGATGAGGGATGATTCAAGATCCAACTAGTTCAAATGGGAGGGGTCTCCTTGGGGATAGCTAAGACCATTGATTGGCGTGAGAGTTTCTAAAAAGTTCTAAAAGAGGAACGCAGGGGGTGTTCATAAGAGATCGAATCCGAGAAACGACACCGATGTTTTGACTACATAGTCTAAGTGTAGTCAGGATACAGAAAAAAAAAAATGGTGTTAACTATGAAGGATTCCAAAGATCTGAAAAGGCTCCAAGATATGTTCTCAAAATAGAATAGTTTATGTTCAAAGTATTGCTCTTTCAAAAGTGGCATTTCAAATGACATAGAACAATTCTTCAATAGGCCTAAAAATCAAAAGAACGTGACATCCCACCAAGAGCCCTCAAACTAATTCTCTCATCTGGTCGATCAATTGGTTGATAAAAGTCTTCGTGGAGATTCTGAATGAATGAGCTAGGAGGAGTGGAAGATCATTTTCGAGTTGTCAAAAAATTTCAATGGACTACATTCTAAGGCATCGAAAGGAACAAATTCATAATGCACACACTGAGCTTCAAAGCTTTGAGTCCTAGTATTTTGACTATGAAGTCATTTGAAATAAGCCTGAGATGTTCAAAGCTAGGTTGATGTCTGATACAGTCGGAAGGATGCTTGCTGATAAAGAAATGCTTAACACATTTCTTCCTTTTTGGGGGGCTATTTGTTGTAGTATTCACAACACATGCCCCATTACGAGTCCGGAATGGGGACCCCCTAACTTTTTTTTGACTCCTGACTCTCATTTCGAGAATCGGGAGAAGAAAATTAGTTTATTAGTTAGATTATTTGAGTCAAAAAATTTAAAAATCCAAAATTTAAAAAAAAATTTGAAAAAAATTAAAAAGCCAAAATTTAAATTTAAAAAAAAACAATCCCACACGAGTACGCATACTGAGGTGCGCGGGCTTTGTAAGAGCAAGCAAGGGGAAGGGTTATAAAACCCTCTCCTTCCTACCGCTCTTTTCATTTTTTCCACTATCTTATTTGGTTAAGGGAGGAAGGTGAGGAAAATTCTTCCCCCCCCTTTCTCTCTCTCCATTTTTGCGCTCGTGCCGCGACGCTCTTTGCGACAGGCCGCGCACGCATCTCGCCGCTGTGCTACCCTTTTGAGCACACCATACCACTGTGGTGCCCTTTTGGGCACACCGTGTGTGCACACCGTTAAGGCCGCACATGCGTCGTACCACCGCGGTGCCCTTTTGGGTGCATCGCGTGCACGCGTTGCGCTGCATGCGCCTTTAAGGCCACGCGCATGCCACGTCGCCACGGTGCTCTTTTGGGGGCACCGCGTGCGCGCTCTGTGCTACATGCACCTTTAAGGCCGCATGCACACCTTGCCGCTACGGTGCTCTCATGGGGGCACACGCCTTTAAAGGCCACAAGCGCGCGCGGCGCTACGCAAGCCTCCTAGCTGCGCGCGCGTGGCGCTCTGCCGCGATGTCCCTTTTGCACGGCATGCGTAGCCGCAGCCACCACCCTCACTTTTTAAAAAAATATTATTTTAAATCTTTTATTTTGTCAAATATATATATATATATATATATATATAATAAAAAAAAAATTATAAGTAAAATAAAATTGGTTTTTGAGTATCATTTTTTTAATGTGTTTTATGTATCCAATAATTAATTATTTTTCTTTTTGTGATGTGTAGGTAATACAATCAAATGGCATCCACATCTGGATCAATAGCAAAGCCAGTCATATACAAGTTTCAAGGCATAACCCCAAAGTCACGATTACACAATGAACACTCTAAGATCAAAGACACAGAACTTGGACACACGAACTTGGGAGAATTTTTGAGGGTTTGTAACAACCCAACTGAAAGATCTTCTTTGAGATCCGCCTTAATACGGCCTAGATTGGTAAATGCAACATCACATCTTGAGGCTATTCAATCAGCTGAATTGATCATGACCTTATCCCGACATTTTGTTCCCGAGGAAAGGGTGGTAAAGAGTGTCATTGGGGAAGTAGTCTTGGATCTATGACCTGATAATATCGAGATAATCTTTCACTTACCCAGAGCTGATCAGTTTATCAGGCTTTCATATGAAGCAGCTGAGAGGTGGCATAAGGATCATCACTAGGAGGCCATGGACTTTATATATTCCTAATACTTCATTGAGAAGCCATCTCGAGGAAAGACAATCAGCAAAGTAGATATGGCTCGAGGATATATGAGGGATGACATTGGATATTCAATCATTCTCCTGAGTAGAGTTATGGGACTGCCGGCAATAGGTCATCTCGCTCCATTCATGGTTAACTTCATTGAAACCATCAAACACCCAAAGATGCCACTAGATTGGGCTACCACACTTAGTGAGAACTTGTGTAATCAGTTGTGGATAGTAAAGGACAAGAAGAAGTTCTATATGACTTCTTATGTGATTTATCTACTTGCAGCAAGGGCCACTGACTATCTCAAGTTGTACAAAAAGGGCAGTATGTAGGACCCTAATGCATGGCCTTATGTAGTTTATCCTCAGCTAGTTAAGAAAAATCTCTCACCACAAATTAAAGAGTACCGGATTGTGAATGATGCCTTTATCTTTGCCATCATTCGATTAATCGAAGGTGACTATGGAAAGAGATTGTTTGATGAGGCCAAGGCACAAATCACAGCTCTCGGTGCATATTTTATTCAGTTCCAAACATTCACATACATTCGGGTTGGTGGTGCATATATCCATCCAAAGAAGCTCCCAAGGTACCCAAGTGATAAGTTGGTTCTGATGGAAATTTCTCGGCAGATTGAGTCAGCCTATGAGAGGATCAAGAAACAACGAAGGCCTTGTTGGGATTGGCCTTTTGTAATAGGGGCATACCAAGTAAAGAGAAAGCCAGATATCCAGACCTTTGAATAGGAATGGGAGAACTATCTGCTTGAGGAATATAACTCTCCCCAGCCGTTCTTTGATAGTGTTGGTAAAGTGGAAAATTTGACAGGAAAAGAATTCTACCACGAGGATGCTATTGAAGATCATTGGATGAATGCCACAAATGACTATGATGTCTGTATCAGGGACTATTGTAGAATGACTTTGTATTTAGCAAAGAAGGCTCTCCATTTGATCATCCTGAATGAGATAAGGATACAAGATTCTTAGGAGCT
The DNA here is from genome assembly GCA_028749045.1 of Cupressus sempervirens. NCBI lineage: Eukaryota > Viridiplantae > Streptophyta > Pinopsida > Cupressales > Cupressaceae > Cupressus > Cupressus sempervirens. The sequence goes on along the minus strand of CM053791.1, from coordinate 109,215,826 downwards.
ATTAGATCCCTTATTTAATATAGATAAAGTTGGCGAGAGGCCCATTCTGAATGCAAAAATTTATAGAGAGGAAGGGGATGATATTAATCATTGAGAAAAACATGTCATCAGAATGACAAAGAGTTGGATCAAGAAACCCTTTCTACTTGATCCAATTTTGGATACATGATATTCCATATACATGCTCGCCCAAAAAAGGTAAAGGGGAAGAAAGTCACAATTCCTATCTTTACGCTCCAGTTTCCTATCAAGCTAGAAATGGTCTACCAGTTTGATCATCCAATGAGATATTACCATCCACCAAAGAAGAATAAAGAAAAGAGGAAGAGAGCCTCTCCTCAGAGGATCCAAACAGAGCATGTTGAAGAAGAGGTCCCTTTGCAGCAACATGAATCTACTCCCCAGGACCCCCACGACTCTGGGATTTCTCATTTCCAAGTTGATTCTCCATTGCCTCCTATTTTGTCAAGCCAGCAAGGGGAGGGAGAGATTCTAGAGACATCCACTCCTCTGATGCATCAAGAACTTTCTTCTCCTATGGTTCCACAGAAGCAAAGGAGGGTCAAGCTTAGAATGAACAAGAGGCAGAGAGTTCATAAAAGATTGGTTCCTAATCCCTCTGTTCCTGAAACTATTCCCAAGGAATCAGATGAGGATGAAATAGAGTTAGATGGGGAGGAAGAACAAGTGCCTCTACAAGGGAGAACTCGACTTGCCAAAGCTACAGAATTGGAAAGAAAGAAGAATGTCACAAATATCCCACCGCCCACCCAAGCTGAAACAGTAGAGCTCTCTTCATCGAAAGATGAAGTACAACGATGGGTGATTGAGCAAGGAGAGCTAGGTGATAATATTCTCTCCATTCTAGATTTTGATTTCATGCCAATGGGTACAGAATTGGTTGGAGATAAGATTAGAGATACTCCTACAGGTGAATCGAAACAGCAAGATGGGATGCAGATGCCATCTGAGACACAAGGTCCTCATCCAATGCCCGCATCTTCACCTCAGTCTATGATGGTAGATAGGGTTTCAGTGACACCTCCACCTCTGAGTTTAGAAGAACATGTTCAAAAGGAATCATCATTACAAGGAGAACTAGAACCAAGCGTTACTTGTGAGCCATCAAAAGAGGCACAGGTAATGGAATGTATACAACAGCCTTCTCAGGAAGTTGAGGATCAAACTACGGGATCTATGGAAATTGAGACTACAGAAGAAGAACCCTCACAACATGAAACTCCAAGTAAAAATGACAAAGGAAAGGAGCTAGCTGAACACATCCCTTCATCATCTAGAGCTAAGGTTGGAGAAAGACATATCCTGAGATGGTTCCAAAAGGAAATAATGAGAAGTGCTAAGCATCAATTCCTTGCTTCAGAGGATGATATCTGTGACATTGCAAAGATTTTGAGCAAGCCTGACTCTCCATTATAGGATGCAACACCATTTTCATTCATTACCACTACTTAGAATCAGGACCTATTTGCACAAGTGGCTCATCCCCCGAAAGGTACAGATGAAGAACTTTTCAGCCTTCAATACTATGAGGTAAAGGATATCACATTAGGGAAACCTACATGAGATACTTCTCGAAAAATGATGACTATGGGAGTCGAAGAGGTTCTTAACCACATGGAACATGATGAGATTGAAATCAGAGCACTTCAAAGGCAAGTTGAGATATTGAAAGGATATCTAGCTGAAGTTATTGGTCCTCTTAACTCTGAATGCCCCAAGGAGACTTTGACTACCATTCTGAAAGAAGGAGAAGGTGTACGGCTCAATCCATTTTTGAGAGCTTGTCAGGATTGGTGAGACAACCTTGAGGATAGGGGTATCACTATAATTATAGGAAGTTTGAAATTATTGCATGCTACACAAGACAACATTGATAAGATCGTGGCAATTTTGAGGCAGGACTTCAGCATTATGGATGAGGTACAAGTTTGGGGCAAGGATTTGCAAATTCTGCAGGCCATAAAAGGACAAAGGTATCGCATTTTGATTGATGTATATACTAGTGAAGAACTAGACATGATAGATGATTGGATAGGAAATATTGTAGAGGGAAACAAAGTGATGAAAACATTGCATGATAAGATAAATAGGCTCAAGGACCAAGCTCGAGATCGAATTTTGGAAGCAGAAAAGCTATATAGTGATGCATGCTTAGATATTTTTGAAGATGAAGAATGGGAGAAGCTTTTACCAGTTGAGGTAGTTGTGGAAAACTTTAGAAAAACTTTAGAGGAAGCATCCAATGATGAAGATATCAGACAAGCCTTCAGGACAGAAGAAGCATTGTTAGAGTTGGATACTAAACTCGGGGATTTTGCAGAAAATCGGATTGAGGTGGACAACTACAGACAAAAATTCAAAGATAAGTATGAGTTTTTGGATCTTCCCAATGCCACTAAAATTACTAAGATTATAGAGAAATTTAAGAGAAAATATCCAAATATATCTTTAGGATGAAGATGAACAAAACCCAGATGCCAGAATTTCAATTTTGACACTTAGAAAGTTTTTGAGGTTTTTGACTCAGTCGAGCTCTGTAGCTTCGCAAGTCCATAGCTTCGTAGGTCCATAGGTCCGTAGCTCCATAGCTTCATAGGTCCGTAGCTCCACAGCTCCGCATTTTCATGAGGCTTCGCAATTTAGAAGTGCGCCGATAGTCAACTGCCAGTTCCAAAAATAGCACTTTCCATGCACTGGAAACACATTCTGATGGCAAGATAACTTTGACACACATCAAGTGAAGGGTCAGCTTCTATTTTTGGTGTCTCCATGCACTTCTACTTCAACTGATGGCTTCCTCCTATTTTCTCTCTCATGCTTTCATTGTTTTAACATGTAAAGGGCTCATGCATCCAATTAATGAATAAAATATGGATGGAGTCCCTCCAAGCACTAGTTAGATTACCAGTTTGTATATATTTAGTTTGTTTTAATGTTTTAAAGGCATTTTTTATTGCATTAAGATATCTCTCACTCTCAACACAAATTGAGGAGACGATTTCTTATAAATACCCCATTGTAAAATGTAAAAAAGGGCCGCCGTTATTATGCAATAAAGTTATGCTTTTGGTGCTCGCATTTGGAGTGTAGTTATTCTTGCTTGAATGTGTCATTGTTTTGTGGATTTTATTCATGAGATTGTGATTGAGCTAAAGGTTTATTGCATTGTTTTTGGTTGTGCGATCTTTTATCTCTAGTGTTTTCTACAGATATATGAATTTCATTGACGTAACAAGCTTGAGAAGAGATCACCCAATTGTGTCTACATAGCCTTTTGTCTCGCATCAATGCACTTTCCATGGCCTTGCGATTTGATGAAGAGTGAAACATCATTCAATTTGCTACAGATTCTCACCGACGATTGCATCAGTGGATTCTAGGAAGTGTTGCTCCTATTTTCATTGGTTTCCTACCGATTTCTTTGAAGGTTTAACTCGCAGCGTGTTGTGCTCTATAGCTTATGTCCATTTAGGAATTTCTATTTCAAGTTATTTGATTTCATGTTATTTTCTTTCAGTTTCATTATTTGCTTTGCTAACCCCCTTATTAGAATAGGACCTCATACTAGCTGCATTGTTAGAGTTGCATTCATTGAAAAAAATAGAAAATACCAAAACATTGTTCTTTTGGTGTGATATTTTGAGACAGTGAAGAGATTTTACTTGATTCCAAGGTAAAAGATTTTTGGAACCAGCAAAGGCCTCCTCGTGAACATTCACATTTATCTTCTACTAAGCAGATTTTCGTATGTCGCAAGACAAACACTGACCCTTGGAGTGGATCCTTAAAAAGATTTGCTTTTCAAGAGAGGAATTACACTATGGATTCCTTTCATTGACCTCGTGCAAAATGAATGCCCAACAGGTCCATTTTAGTTAGAATTCTCTTAAGAGGCTCATTGCATCCAACCAAAAATTTCCTTTCAGAATGTGACTGTGTGATATGAAACACTTTGGAACTATCCCAAATACGAAAATTAAAACTTACTAGGATGGTTGGACTAGGAAGCATGAAGGAGTAAAAAATCACCCATGATACCCTATGATCTTCAAAAACTTTAAATTTTATGAGACATACTTCCATTCTATGAAGAAGAGAAAAAACTTTATCACAACATATTTATCTTTGTATGCATGTTCACAATTCAATATATGCTGAAATAAGGTCTAGAACTCCTCTCAATAAACCATGATGAAAGCTTACACCTGATATGGCTATCTATCAAACTACATAATCTACTATATTACTAGAAGTCAACCCATTTTTTTCTTCACTGCATTAATGTTTATGGAACTAAGCACCACTATAGGCTTGTGCATCAAGAACAACACCATACATGAGAAATTGTTTGAAGAAATCTAAGATAAATCCTAAGAAAATGCAAGAAGACAGGTATATCAATGATAGAAGCTACAATATAGAACAAAGAAATAAGTAGAAAAATATAAACATGCTTCCATTCTTCCTTTGAAAATTAGGAACTTGGTAACAATATGTTTAATCAACATATAGTTTAACAATTATACCATGATAATTTGGAGAAAAGTTTATTTGAAAAAATTGAAAGTGTCTAAAGATAGGACTAAAGAAATGAAGCATTTCATTCTTTTTCTTTATCCACATGGTCTTTTGTCCTACAAAATTATTTTCAATCCTTGATGAAACATTCTACATATGATGAATGGAACTATCACATTAATAAAAACAAAGATGTCTGAAAAGATTAGTAACTGAAAAGAATAACAATAACTGAACTTACATTGAAAGTGCAATACTTAAAGTGCACTCACATTCCAAGCATGTTAAATGAAACCATAGCATATGTAAGGATCGCAACCATAACTATTTGAATAGGTATTATGCATATCATTCAATCTAGAAGGAAAAACCAAGAACCATAAGGGGCATTTACATATTTTCATCAATTTACAAAAGATACTTTTATATGGTTGGATACCAAATTATGATAAAGTGTACTCCTAAAATAATGTAAATGTTAAAAGCAGTTTAACCTAAATCATACGGTAGAATCCAACACACCAAGAATATGGTCTGCAGTGACAATAGGAATTCCCAAGCCTTTAGAAGGTTCTATAATTGCATTTAGTGAGAGTGTAGTGCATCTTGTAAGAGAATTCAACATAGAATAATTTAATCAAAATTCACTTCATGAATAGGATTACCTGTCCATGCTTATAGCCAGTAGAATTTCATTATATATAGTTATCAATTGCTAATCAATCAAAAGAATCACAAGCCACACTAGAATAAGAAAATATTTTGGAATTTCAAAATACCCTATAAGATAAAGATCAAAACCAATTAAATTTTGTACCATTGTGACAAGGGGTTTTAGATGCACATTGAGCTAAAATAGAAATGCCAAAATATTTCATTTATATGGAAATGGTGAAATGTTGAAAGTTGACATGAAAGGATAAAAACTTGAGAGCAATTCAATTATAGAGGCAAGAAGCATTACAAGCTTGATACTATATTTTATTGTCCTTTAAAATGTCTTAGATAACTAGATTAAAAAAGGAGAAATTTCTATATGGCTCTCATGAACCCTTCCAACTTTACATCACATAGACTACAATTTAGGCTAAGTAGATTCAATGGCATTTCTCTAATGTTTAAGCTTTGAATGCATATTAATGTTTCCTATCCATTATCAATTTCATTGAATAGGGTGTAGGAGTAGATACATGACCCCTCAACACCCCAAGGAACCCTACAAGATAAGGGAATAAACAAAACATCAGCTTTGAACATTAAAAAATGATTTTTTTCCTAAATGCTATTACACTAGACCTATAACATAATGATCATTGTGTAGGTTAATTTTCTCAATGGAATTTTCCAACTTGTAGTCCCTTAATGTATTTTATCTATCTAATAACAATAATTTTGTATATGGGTCAAAATACTACAAAAAAAATTTAAAATTTGCAAGATAGAATTAATACAAGAACTTTTAAAGCGCAATTGATCAAATAGACATTTTGTACATGCAAGGATATGTGACAAGCATTGATCCGTCAAATTATATAAATTTCCATCCAAAATAATGCTAGAATTTGTAAAATCTATACAAGGCAACATAAAGGACCAAATTGGATACTTACATGCATCTTACCTTTTTGTGGAATCCCAAAATCAACACTACCTACTCTTTACAATATTCCACCTCTTCATAATATCTCTCATGCATCACTTTCAACCACTCTTCATATTATTTATCCAATTGATTACTTGATAGTTTCTTACCATCTCTCTCTATATCAACATGCACTGAAAGTAGACCACATCAAACATAATAATGTTCATTTTAACAAAGTTTTTTTTGAAACTTCTAAGATAGAAAAATTTATATCTATTTATAATTAATATATCCATTCTTACTGATTTTATGTACAAACAATTGCTCTATACAAAATTTCCTCACTACTATAATACATGAATTTCCATAGCAATAAAACAAAATGAGAGAGCCCAATTTTTTTTTTAGCTCAACTCTTCTATAAATACTTCTCCATCACAACTCCCTCCAATGCATTCCAGTTACATAGGAGAAGAAAGATAGTTGTCTTTGTCTTAAAGAAAGAAAAATAATATAGTTGTCAAGTTGTTTGGACCAACACATGCTTCATGCAGTAGAAGGGTGTTGGCATGCCTCAAAGAGAAAAATATTAAGTTTGAAATTGAGCTATTTATTTATTGAAAAGGGGATGTTGATACTATTTAAACTGTTTATTTATCTAATGTGTTTGTTGATGTTGATATTATTTAAGCTATACCTAGATATTAAAACTTTGAAACAATGATTGTGAGAACAATATATAGGAATTATTTATCATTCATCAATAAATCCTATATGTAGGAATACTTTGGGTTAAATATTTAAGCCTTGACAAAAGTGGATAGGGGTAGTTCCTGCTAGACTATGAAATAAAGGTCAAAATTATAGGTTTTAGGGAAACAACATATTTTATGAGGACAGAAAATAATAATATTTTTTTTAGGCTTGACAAAAAAGTTCCATATCTAACCAATAACTTTATTTTAGTAAGCACCTAGAAAGAACTAGGAAGTAAGGAAGTAAACCTTGTTATTACATCAACGATGCAAAATTTTGATAATATAGAATATGTCCTATTTTGGTCAAACTATTAGGGAGGATACACAACAATAGAAAAAAAATCCAACTTTGAAATCTCTAAGACCTTCTTCAAAGAAAGGTGGGGAAAACCTATCAAAAATTACATTGAGGTAGTGGATGGGGGAATTACGAAAGTATGGAGATGGAAGTCTCCAGACAACATCAATATCCCAAACAGACAAAATGAGGAGTTGATCGAAATCTTAGGATCTACAATGTCATGTTTCATCCAAGGCATGATAAACTAGTTTTGGATGGCTCAAACACTAAGGATGACTATAATTACCTAATTAGAAAATAGCTAAGACCAAAGAAAAACATCTAATTGTGATTATATTAGGATAAAAAGTGCTTAACTAAGGCAAGATTTTTCTCATGGCTAGCACTACAAAATAAAATCCTTATAGTTGATACATTCAGAGAAAAAGGATATGCAAGTCCAAGAAGGTGCCCTTTTTGTGAAGAGGATGAAAAAAATGCAGACCACATATTATTAAAATGTTGAGAAACTTACTAACAAGATGGAGGTTGTCATTATCAAGATTGTGAATAATAGAATATTGAATATGCAAAAAATGGTGGAAAAGATGAGTTACTGGGATGAGAAGATGAGAGCTAGATGGATTGGTTTTAAGATTCCTTGGTATGTTAGTTTGAGCTTCTCTTGGTTTTGAGAATACTTTAATATTCTCTACTTAACAAGGCCAACCACATAAAGGTGAAAGCTCATCTAGCCTCACCTCCTCCCCCTAACCTCATTATAAATTACCCATTATCATCTAATTACATACTTCATTCATTCATTTATCCATTTATGAACTATAACATTCAATCAAAACAATCATATAACATTCATTAATATGATTAAAAAATCATTAATACACAATATTAATCAAGACTTTATTAACAGATAACAATATTCATTACCATGAAATAAAAATTAATATTAAGATGCAACATTCATAGATTATTACTTAAAACAAAGTTCTTTAATTATCAAACATGATTTATCAAAGAACATTTTTAAAAAAATATTTTATTTTTTTAATTTTTATTAGCTCTATTAAGAAAAGGGCCTATAGGAGCATCAGTATCTTCCTCATTCTCCTCATCTTGTGGCACATGTAATGTAAAATTATGATGCCTCCTCCTGTTTGGAGGAGCAAGAGGCTGCTACAACAAAGGAAGCTCTATTGCAAGAACAAGTAAATGAGTTAAATTGACATTCTCTTTTCATTTTTTAACTTTCAAGTATTTAATTAAGTAGTACAACATAACATACATTTTTCTTACCTGACAATGCCACATCATGTACATTAACATTTTCATCTACCACCATGTCAGCATGCTGAACACTTGAAACATGCTCCACTCCTTCACCATGATGTTCAACATGCTCTAAAATATTCAAAAAAAGGTTATACATCAAATCGTAACTGAAGATGTTAAATTGTATTCATAATTGCATAATTAATTTACAATAGAAAAATAATACCTCCATCACTATAATACAAATCACAACCTTCATCATGAGTAGGTTCTATAATAGGATATGAAGGCTGCAGTGAAATGTTATGGAAATTTTTATGCAATCAATTTATGTTCAAAATTAACACGAAAAAAGAAATTTCTCAACTATTCAATATGGTTTTCTTTTAATCTGAACAATTTACCTCTATCTCATTCGATGCACCAGATTCTTGGGTATGGCTTTTAGATTCTTGGCATAGGCATGCAGCCATGAGTTTATAGCCTTCCTTCAAGGCAATTGTTTTATCTTCATCCATGAGCTCTACATTGAGTTATGTCCCCTATATGTTTTTCTTAATATTGCTAGTTTTGCATGTATGGTTTGATTAAACAAAACCATTTGCAACATTATATATATATATATGAAATTCCATTGTTGCTACTTACTAGTCGAGACTAAAGATTCTTAAAGCCACTAGATTCAAGTCTGTGTTGGCCAACATTTTCTAGTCTCACTTGTGTAGCCACTAATGTGTCCTACAGTCTATGTATAGTTTGAAACAAGTTAGATTATATATTTACAAAGATCACTAATTAGTACATGATTATATTATACTTAATACTATCATGACATACCGTCTTTTTTCCTATTCTAGTTCATTTTCGTTATTATCATGTATCCTTTTCTCCTTTGCATCTTCTATTATTTCATTCCACTCCATCAGTGGAATCATAGGAGGATGATCATAATTTGGGTTCTACTTTAGACCCCTTCTATATTGGTCCCTCACAATCTTTATATGTCTTGATGCTCTTTTGAAAAGTAGGGTAGTGCCAAAAATGCTTTTTTTTTCAAAAAGTTCCTCAAAAGATGTAATTAGCTAATTTTTTAATTCATAACCTTGCTCATTCCACTTTTTTAAAAAAATGTAAGATCAATAACTTTAATACAATACAATAAATGGAAGAAAATAAAAAATTGTAGCAATGATATGAAACTATGTACCTTTTATGTATGGTTGATCAAAATAGCCTCAATATCATATCAAAAAGATGATCAAAGAAAATATTATTTCCTACAAAAACATAAAGAGATTATCAGTCCAAAATGATTTATGTATAAGTAAAATAAAATTACACTTTAAATAATAACAATTTTAAAGCACCTAGAAGCTTTCATAATTTTAACAGAAACATAGTTTTCTTGTTCAACAATAATGTTCCTATAAATGAACTAGTACTAGTCATAAAGACTGCACCAACAAATGGAACAACTTTAGTAGTAGTGGTCATTGTTTCTCTATCAACTAAAGGTCAATCTATTAGTGCAAAAAATAGGTACATGAGTATAAAATCCACCCAACAAAAAAAAAGCATGATTAGCACATTACAAAATATAGCTAAACAAGGTTTTACCAATTGTAGTGGGCATAGACGAGGATGTTTGCCTGCCCCTTGTTGCCAACAATGCACTCGAGAATATTGGATTGGGGATTGAAGGAGGCATCTGTACTTCATCATGAGCTAAAGAATACAATATTGTTAGCAAAGACATTTGTAATGGATAAAGATCAAATGGGATACTAGCTAGAAGCATCCAAAAATAAAAGTTAAGTGTTTTAATATTGATGAATATAATCAATGTTGCACCAATTTCACTTTCAACATTAGATGTCCTATTTCAACACTTAGTAATTTCCTTAAATAAACTCAACTATGTAATAGTACTATAATTTTCAGTAATATTGTAAAGAGAAAGTGTTACTTACATGAAAGTTGTGCACTACAACCCTCACCATCTTCACCATGTGATATCACAACTATCACATAATGTTGTAGAAGAACACATAATATTTTTCATCATAATCCATAAGATACTATAAAATATAAACATCTATTAAACTTCTATTATTGCTTATGATTAATTACTGCTTACCTTCAAAGAATTGACTCTATGGCCCAATTTTTCTTTCAATGCCTCTTTCTCTGCACTTGTGTTAGACTCGATGATAATGTTAACAATATCATCATTATATATTTGTTTGAGTTGTTGGGCCATGAGCATAGGGTCAGCACTAATGGCGATATCATGTAGAAATGATTCCCACATTTTAGAGTGCATTTGATCTGCTATCATTTTAGCTTTTCCCTATCATTTGTGGCATCAATATCAGTAAAATTCAATCAAAATAACTCCAAATCCATAAAGAAAATAACATAATAATATGACATTTATTTCTATATATAATTTGAACAATTACAATAATTTAGGTTTACCTTCACTAAAGAAGGTGTGTGAGATGATGCATCCCCACTTATGGGTGGTGGTCTATCCATGTCCCCCTACAAAAAAAATTAGTAATTCTTAGAAATTAGTAGTGAAATGAATGTATTTTTTATGTTGTACTTAATGTTTATATTTGTACATATGGTTTTCAAAGAAAAATTTGGTGGACCTAATGTGTATAAGTGCAAAATTCAATATTAGTATAATTCCATCAAAATAACTCCAAAGCCATAAAGAAAAGAACATAATAATACGATATTTTTTTGTATATAATTTGAACAATTACAATAATCAAGGTTTATCTTCACTGAAGAAAGGTGTGTGAGATGGTGCATCCCTGCTTGTGGGTGGTGGTCTATCAATGCTACCTTTTCAAAATTATTAGTAATTCTTAGCAATCAAGAGAAAAATGAAAGTAATAGACTTACCAAAAAAAAAATTTAATAATAAAGTAGATTGTATATTGGAGTCAATATTAATTGGAGGTAATTGGTTTAAATGTTATACTTACCAATCCCATGATAGGAAATTTTTTTCGTATCCATATCATTCAAATTGTAATCTATCAGAAGCTCTTCCCCTGGACTTATTGATTTTATCGCACATACAAAAACACAATTTCCCTTGTGTGCCTCAAATATACAATTCACCAACTTATTAGTTGACACAGGTCAAGAACTATTTATAAATCCTACAATATTTCAAATTCTTTTGGCCTTCCATCAATATACATAGTGAACATTTTACTTTGATCATTTTCTTTGGATTGTATATAAATTGGTCACAATGCATACCTACACACACTTTTTTTTCTTATTGCACAATCCACATCTAATTGTTGTGATTGTAACAAGATCCTACATACTCCATCAATTTAACAACTTTATTTTAATAGACCTTTATGTCATCTATGAAAAATACACCAAAACCATGTAATGAAGATGGAGCTATGCGATATATCCTTTCATTAATAGAAAAATTAGTGTTAACTGGAGGTAGTTCCTTGGGTACCCATTCTTTTTGAAGATGTATGTACCTTAAGGGAACATTGCTATCACCTTCTCTTTCATTATATCATAATAACATGACCTCCCCTTAGCAAGAAAAAATTGCATTCATTTGTTGAATTTTCTTCTTGTATTTTGACCTCTAGTTGATCTCCCACATTTTCCTCACTTGAGGAAGAGAAACTAGACAAATACCTATTTGGTGACACCTACAATCCATAAAATAAGAGATACACTAGGACAAAATTTGGTTTTGACGGTAAAGAGAAGATATGCAAATAAAAAATTGTATCTATAGGGTCTATTGATATATACCTGTTAATCCATGTGACTATGCAAAATCCTAGTCAAAGGCATTGAATAGCCTACATATGTAAATCATTTATCTTAAGTTAGCCAAAAATTTGGTCTAATTGATGTGTATATCTAAAAAAATATTTGACAAATTGTACTTAATGTTTATATTTGCGCATATGGTTTTGAAAGAAAAAGTTCCTCACCTTACTTATCAAATTCACCCATACTATAATGAATGAAAATTTGTCCACTTATAATGCTCTATAAACTACAAATTATATAGAAGACAAAAACTACATGATGCATTCATCAAAATCAAAGAAATTTATATAAATAAAAATCATGACCTCATCATACTTGACATTGATTGTACCGCAACATACATTTTATTGATCATGTCATTGATCATCATCTTCATCCATGTCATCATCATCACCATCATCACATTTATAACTTTAATCATTGTCATCACCACCACCATCTTCATCGCCATCATCATCATCTTCATCACCATTATCATTACCACCATCATCATGACCATCATCACCATGATCATCATTGTATTCATCAACATGATTATGATCAGCATCATCATCATCATCATCATCATCATCATCATCATCATCATCATCACCATTATCATGAGCATGACTAGAATCATCATCTTTTTCTTCTTCATTATCATTGGGTAATAGTCATTTGTTATCATCATTTACTTCATCTTCTAATTCTTTATTATCTTCTTCTTCCTTCACATTATACTTTACCAACCTTCCTCTTGGATCATGTCTAACAACAAATGACCAACCTAGTTTATGTGGAATTCCAAATTAAAACACTTTCTTGTATTGGCTAGAAAGAAAATAGGGCTCATCTCCAACTGGCTCAAATGACCTTGTATTAATCAATACAAATCCACTATCATGTTCAATAACAGTCCTATCAAGATCATTTCAATTTAGTCGTAGCCTATACCATTTGATTACAAATAGAACCAATTTGAATGAGTTAAAGTATATCATCTAAAATTTCATAGTATTGACTTTCAAATTGTTGAAGATGTATGTCATTTCTAGATAAAATATTTGTGACCGTAAAGACTGCACTTATCCCAAAATTAGAAGTTATCTTCATTTTATCTGACTTTTTTATGCAAAATTTATGGTCATGGTAGTACATAGCTTTGTGGTGTTTGACCTGCAATTATTCAAACATGTCAAGATTATTTGTATCAATCTATGAGTTGATTTTAAACTTATGGCTCATGATTAGTACTCTTCTATGTACATTTCTATCTCTTAAGTCATATGGTAGATCAAGTACCATTGGCATAACTTTAGGATCTCCATTACAATGAGCTTCTTTAACTAATGATGCAACATTATCTCATGTTAATGAGTGACCATTTTCTTCAAACTATTGAATCTATACTATCATCCAATCAATATTATTTAAAATATACAAATGTAGTGCATTCCACTCATGACCAACTGTAAAGAAAACAATTAGACTAGTTAGAAACAACTTTAATTGATGATGGATAAGAATGAATTAACTAAAAAATAATAACTTATAATTACCTCTCACTCTCCTCAATATACCTTTCCTCGTTAGGTACTCCCCTTCGAATTTGTTAATAGAGATGGGATCCCAAATGCAATCTACATGAATATATGCTACAAAATTTAGAAGATATTCAATAATGTGCACCATGGTCTGGTATTCCATGTATCCCTCTACCATAGAACTCTTAGGATGTGCTCTTTATCGAACCCAGCCCTTCATAAATTTCAAGTGTCTCTCAACCATCCACATTGATTTAGTTTGTACAGGTCTACCTAATTCAATCTTCTCAACTTGATGTATGAGGTCTTTTTCTTGAATATTGAAAAAGGTTGAAGGCACACACTATTTCATTTTACACATAAGTTGTGGAATTTTTCTCTTCCAATATTTTATATCTTTTTTGTCAATTTCTTTAGATGATAACCACCTAAAAGAGATTCAACATGAAAGAACATATAAATGTGATTTCAAATAAAATTATACAATAGATTACATAAAAAGTAAATAAAGTCATAAATATAATATATGTGCAACAAATCTAAGAAAAAGTATGTCTAACCTCATGTATTTTCTAATATCACATATAAATTGTTTAATACTATTGTCAAACTGGTATGGGAGGGATAGAGGTAGGACATACTGCAATCATTAAAAATGATAATTTCAATATATTATTAAATAATTCAATAGGTAGTACATTCAATTTTATAAATATATTGTAAATAGATAATATGACTTAACTTGATGAAGGTATGCCAATTATGTGTTTTCAACCCTAGCCCAAGATCACCTTTCTTTGATACAAGAGTGCTTATATTTTCATCAAATCCTGTGGGAAATTTTGTTTTCTTATGACTTCTTTTAATGCATCATATTGTTTCTCTATTAACAAATAAGGAAGGGAACTCATATTTATGTGGTCTTCATTGCTATTTGATTCAATAAAATCTTTTAGTGCATAATTAGATTCATGAATGTTAGTACAAATTTTGGAAAAATTTTCTCTATCATGCCTTCCATCCAATATTTTTCATAGTGTCTCTATTACATTCTTTCAAATATGTAGAGCATCAAAAAAATTCACAATTGGAAGATCCTTCCAGGAAGTTGGTCATTGATGCCTTGATGACCTTCATAAGAATCAATTACATCATTACTAAAGATAAGACAATATAAAAATATAAATTTCAAACTTTAGACCACAAATTGGAGATTACCTCGATAATTAAGTCAATCGTATTCCAACTTCAATAGATGAGGTGTCCTTCTTCATGGCCTTTATTTTCTCTTTTCTTTCCCATTAAAAAGATATTTTAAAGTAATTTGATACTTATGATTATTGTGGAGAAATTGTCTAAACTCATCGAATACGTACTTTCCTAAACTTCTTGAATGACGAGATTTCATCTTCAAAGCACAAACTAGACATATGAATTTTTCCTTTGTTTGAAGACCTAAAAGATCATGTGCAACTTAAGAATGCAACAATAATTTGTAAACACTATAATAGACCAAAAATATATGACCTTAACAATATAACACACTGCAAAAATGAGTTAGCCTAGGGGCATCATTTATTATCCATACAAGCATAGTATGGGTTTCAAATTGTCTTTGTCCTACTGGTCTAGATATGTCATACATAGGGACGTCATTCCTTAACTTCATCAACTCATCAATTAGGGACTTAATATACATATTCATATCATTAACTTGGTACTTACCCAGTAATTGAGTGAACAAAAATATTACATAATTATTATGACCATTTTCATGCACTATTTATAAATTAATTTTGATAACTCTTAAATGAAAAATACCTAGCACAATCATTGACAACATTATGTCAACAAGAGTGTATTCAAGTTAGATTGGATAGAGCGTTAATTTCTCCTGATTGGCTGTAGACTTTCTCTTGTAAGTTATCTCTACTTCCTAAAGTTCACTTCGATCACTCTCCTATTTCACTTTTGGTTGTTCCTATTGAACCAAGAAGGAATTTTCCTTTTAGGTTTGAAAAAATTAGAACTTCTCACCTAGATCTATTATAAAAAGTGAAATTTTTGTGGGGGATTGATGTGGAAGGTATTGCTATGTTCAGAGTTACCAGAAAGCTGAGTAATGTGAAGAGGATGATTAAAGTATGGAACAAAATGAACTTTGGTCATATCTTTCATGATAAAGACGATCTATCTGAAAAAATAACTTCAATTCAAGACAATATTCAACAAGAAGGTTATAATGAGTTAAATAGGGAGGTTGAGTTAACTTTTCTTTCTGACTTGCATAATATCATCAATAAGAAGGAAAAGTTCTAGAGACAAAGATCAAGGATAAATTGGCTCAAGGATGGAGATCATAATATGAAGTTTTTTCACCTTACCACTCTTAAGCATAGAGCTAATAATAGAATTTCTCGAATCAAGAAGGGGTAGGTTTTTCTATCAAAAGAAAATGATATCTTTGTTGAGGCAGTGTTTTTCTTCTCTTCTCTTTTGTCTTGGGACCCCTTGTTATCAAGGGTGGACTAGGATGATATTATTTCATGTATTCCTTAGATTATCCAACCCCACCACAATAAAATGCCTTGGGCTATTCCTAATGCTCTATAACTTAGAGAAGCACTTTTTTCTTTGCCTACTGATAAATCTCCAAGCCTAGATGGCTTTCCTACTTTCTTTTTTCAAATGTACTGGCAGGTGGTTATGGAAGATGTGATGAAGGTTGTTCAAGAATTCTTTGGAACAAGAAGTATTCTTAAGGAGATAAATTCCACTTTCTTGGTCCTCATTCCTAAATCTCCTCAAGATAATTCTTTAGATATGTTTAGACCTGTCAGTTTATGTAACTCTTTTTATAAGATTATCTCAAAGGTGCTTACTTCAAGGATGCCAAAAATTCTTCCTCTGATCATATCACAGAAACAAACTAGCTTTGTCCCTAGAAGACAAATTTTAGATTTGATAATGATGTTTCATGAAGTAATTCATTCTATGGAAGTTGGTAAACATGAAGGTATGCTGCTAAAACTGGATCTATCTAAAGCCTATGATCGGGTTGACTAGTCTTTTCTTGGTTTGGTCCTTTAGGCATTTGGTTTTGATCAAAAAGTCTATAAGATTATCTCTTAGCTAGTTTCAACCTCTTATCTTTCTGTTTTGGTTAATGGTGCTCCTTCATACTTCTTCAAACCTTCTAGAGGTCTTAGAAAAGGAGATCCCTTCTTGCCTGTCCTTTTCATTATCTTGGTTGAATGTATTGGTAGGCTTATTGAGTGAACAAAGAAGGAAGCAAGACTCAAGGGGATCAAGCCTTCCTCTAAGTGTGATCCTTTCTCCCACCAACAATTTTTGGATGATATGATAATGGGGGGAGAGGCTTCTGTTGAGGCTAAGGCTATGAAGGAGATCCTTGATATTTACACTAGAGGGTTAGGGCAACTGATTAATAGGGATAAGAGCTTGATATTCTTTGTTAATAGCCCAGAAGACAAATAGAGAAAAATAGCGAGGATCTTTGGTTATGGAGTGGTAAAGCTTCCCTCTACTTGCCTTGGGCTCCCTTTGGTTCTTCTCCTCCTGATTCCTTTTGGAATGGGATATTGGATAGATTCAATAAAAAGTTGGTTGGTTGGAAAGGCAAATGTCAACTAGTCAAATCTACTCTACAAAAGTTGCCTATTTATGCTTTGAGATTTTTTGGGATTCCAATGAGATTTGCTGAGAAAATGGAAAAAAATTAGAGAGAATTTTTATGGATTGGTCTTGAAGGGAGAAAAAGGTATCCCCTTGTTGCTTGGGAAAAAAAATTTCTCCTAAAGAGGTATGGAGGTCTTGGCATTATGAAGTTAACCCATCTCAATAAGGTTCTTCTAGGTAAGCAATTATGGCATATTTTTAATGGCACTAGAGATTGGAGAGATATCTTGGTAAATAAATACATCAAAAGGCCTTCTCTTCATTTTATTCTTAATAATGAGGACATTCCTAAAGGGTTGATCATTTGGAATGGTATCCTGAAGGCTAGGGATCTGGCAAGGCTCAAAGTTTCATGAAAGTTGGGCAATGGGGGGGACATCCAGTTCTGGTTTGATAGTTGGTTCTTTCAAGGTCCCCTTATTAACAATCTTTTTTATGAAGTTCGAGTGAACGAATGTATTCTACAATTTGGGTTGAAAGTTAGCAATTATAGGTTTGGCTAGGGATGGAGAGATCTTTCCCTCATATCCGAGGATCTAAAACCAATTATGATAATGTTAAACTCTATGTTTCTAAGTAATAAGAGAGATGAAGTGATTTGGGGGGAATAATCCCAATGGTAGTTATTCTATTGCTTTAGGCTATAACTCTCTTTAGTGCTTAAGAGAGAAACCCCCTTGGGAAAAAGCTTGGCTCCCTAGTCTTATACCTAACATCAATATCTTTTATTGGCTGGCTCTTCAAAATAAAATTCTCCCTCAGGATGATTTTATAAAAATAGGGCATGCTATGCCAAATAGATGTATTTTATGTAAAAACTAGCTAGAGTCGAGAAACCATTTATTCATTCATTGTGTTTACTCTAGGGAGGTTTTGGATTTCCTAACCTAGGATTTAGGGATTAGCTAGTGTATGCCAAAAAAACTTCTAGACTTTTTTAGTCAATGGAAAAGTCTATTTAATTCTTCTATTTTGTAGGAATTGAACGCTTGGATTCTGCCTCACTTCCACTGTAGTATCTGGAAGGAAAGGAACAATAGCATTTTTAGTGATAGACAGGAGCTAGCTTTTGTTCTCAGGAAGAAGATTTATAAAAATATCAAGGAAAACTATCAAGTCAGGAATGGGCGAGATATTGAAGTTGGTGGTAGAAAGATGGAGAAGGAAAAAGATAGGTAGCTAAAAAGATAGGAAGCCAAATTACTTCTTCCCCCGAAGGGATGGTATAAAGCCAACTTTGATAGTGCCTCTAAAGGAAATCTAGATTCTTTGAGAACTGGTGGAATAATAAGAAATGACTTTGGTGAGGGAGTCACAACTTTTTCTCCTCCATTGGGAATCAAAACCAATCATTTTGTTGAAGCCAAAGCAACGTGTCATGTGGTAAAATTGGCTTTTGAAGTAGTAATAACTAAACTTTGGTTAGAAGGGGACTCTAATAATATCATTAATTGTATAAATGGAAAAACTCCTCCATCTTGGTCGATTGCCAATTTAATTGAAGAGACACATGATACACTTGCTAAATTTGAAAGTATCCACATCACACATGTGTTCAGGAAAGCAAATCATTTAGCAGATTGGTTTTCCAACAAAGGTGTGGGATCAAACAAGTTGATTACATCACAATTAGGAAAGGATATTCTGATAGAAGCTAAGACCCTTATCAACCTAGAAAAAATCCAGAGGTGTATGGTGGAGATCTAATAGCAATTATGACTATTAATGGAATTTGGGAAATTAGTATGAGTCAAAAAGTCTTTTTTGGAAATCACAAGACGATGAGGTTATCATTTTCTTTTTGACACACATTGTGGGTCAAAATTTTCACTTGCTACCTATGTTTCTATAAGGAAAAATATTTTGGTGCTCTTCAAAGGAACAGAGCCAATATTTCATTTGTGAAAGAGTCATAGAGCTCTAAGTATATGAGAATTTTAGGAGCTAAAAGTGAAGAGATGGTGGGAGAATGCTGTAGAAAGGAGCCAGTGGGGGAAGTGGTGAAATGGAGAAAGAGGGAAAAAGTATGCAAAAAGCTAGAAAAGGGAGGAGTTGCAAATTACATTGCAAAACTTCATGGGTTTGATACTGAGGTCACCAACAACATGGTGAATTCATGGAAGGATGACAAGGTTTAGGTGAATGGTGTTTCTTTTATGATCACAAAGAAGGTTTTCACTATGGTTACTAAGATCCTCATGGAGGTTTTCAAGTTTTTTAGGGATAAAAACTCTTAACCAATGTAGTGAAGGATTTTGTGAAGAGCACTGAAGAAATGAATGAACTGGTTAAAAGTGAGACATTTTATATTATGGAATCTATCAAGAACTCTCATGGTATTTTTTGCATGCCATCATTGAATATGTTACTCTAGATTACCACATGCATAAAGAGTCCAAGGGATCATGGCCAAAATATCTTTGGTCAAGATGAGATGGACTATAATGAGGATGAGGAGGACATGGCTTTAGATGAGGAGGGCAAGGAGAAGGAAGAGGAGAATATGGTAGAACATGTTGGGAAGAAATGGAAGAGGAATGCTAGGGATGATGAGAGGGTTTTGAATCAGGAGCCAAAATTTACAATCCTCCCTCTCTCCCCTATCCATCCCTAACCCCATCTCGAGGAGAACGAAAGGGCTAATATTAGTGGTAAAGAGGGGGAAGTGCTATTCAAAGATAGGAGAAAAGCTTGGAGAAATTTCAATGTTAGGACTACAAAGATAGGAATTTTTAGAGAAGCTATGAATCCTTAGATTCTGGTGGCTAACTAGGAATAGCCTCGACTTGAAGAGCTCATTGACCCAACTATTGTGGCTATCACTGATAATGCTAGGGTGATGGGAATGAATCTTTTGAACAACACTTGTAACAACATGATTGATAATTTTAGATCAATCAAGTGGCTTTATCATGAGATAGAAGAAGTTAAAGAAAAGGTTGATTAGTTGGAGGGTAACAAGAAGAATAAAAATAATGAGAACCTGGAGGACTACGAGGAAAGAGTCAGTTTGGCTGAGAGGAGAATACAAAAATTTGGAAAACTACAACCATAACTTGGCGAACCAGATGATTTCTCTCCTCAATTCAATCAATGAAAACATTCTCTCCTTAACTAGTGTGCTTAATGATAGAGGCTTGCTAGTTTGTGAGGATGGTAAGGACAAAGGTAGAGCAAGGTTTGATGAAGATATGGCCACCAATAAAACCTATACCAATTTGGACTAAGAAATGTAGAAAGCCCAAGAGCAAAAGGTTGAGCATAACCAGAAGACTTATGAGGCAACCTAGGCCATGCAAGAACTTGAGAGGAAGGATGAAGAGTAGCTCTCTTGTTTTTTATTTTTATTTGTTGTTGTATCTTTTTTGGCTTTTGGTTCTAGCTATTGGTGTGATTTTTCACAGTATAGAAAAGTCCTGATAGTTGGGTGAAAATTCTTTTAAGTCCTTGAATTAAGTAGATTAGGGTTTCCTTCCAATTAATTCTAAAAATTCTTTAGATTACCCTAAATGTGTCTTGTTTCATGTGTTGTGTTATCCCTTTAAATTCTCAGGGTTTGTCTCTTAGTTCACCCATAAAAATTAAAATAAACTAAGTGTGTGAGAAAGCCCTTATACCTTTGTTCTGTGTTGCTCTAGTTTTAAAATTTGCAAAAGTATTATTTCAAAAATTGTTTTGGCAAGCTTGTTCATCCTAGGGTTTTATTTACATCAGAATACCTTTTATTCTTTGTGACAAACCTTAGAGTTGTTTTAATTGCAATATTTTATATTAAAAGGTGTCAGGCTGAAATACTTTTCTAAGCAATGTTGATCTTGTTCAAATCAACGATGCTCACATTCCTAGATTATGAAGTTGCAAGTGTTTTAAATAATGTGAGCAAGTGGGTGTAGGACACATGGAAATGGTGACATCATGAGCTCACTCTTTTTAAAGAGGTAATAACAACATGTCCTCTATGGCAGTTGTCAATTGACACGAAACACAGAGGAAGCATTTTATTGGTCCGTTTAAAAGAATAAGTGCATATTCATTGTTATATTCTGATAACCATCGATCAAGGCAAGATCGAAGAATTGTGCTTTCCTGCATTATCAAGTTGCTCAGTGTTTAAATAATTTGAGCAAGCAGCCATGGTGGGATCGGGACTAGACCTTAGGCAATACGTTGAGTCATGCCAAGCTGGAGAGTACTAAGTGAAATGGAGTACGTTCATTGGTGATAGGTGATAGGTGTGCTAGGTTGGGAGCAATGATGTCATGGGCGCTATGTCGCAATCGAGAAATTTGTAAGTTAAACCGTTAGTGACATGGCGCCTTCATGGGACATATAAGCAAAAATATTTTCTAAGGTTTTTTGGCAACTATGAGATTCCCAATTGGCACGGTGGATGTGTGGTTTTACTACTTTGTCAAAAGTATTGATGAGGGTCATCATGGCCTCACTTGCCTTTATCGTGTCGGCCCTGAAATCTTGAGAAGTCACCAGAAGGTGCTATGCTGATATCAATAAATCTATGTAACTCGTTGTTAGCAACATAGCGCCGTACTAGAAAACTTTGAAATCTAGCAAAGTGTGCGGGAAGATAGGTGGGTCTCGCTTAACGTGTCCTCATCTAATTAGAAAAAGGACAAGTGGCAACAAAAATAGTGACAAAGGGTGATGTGGTGCTCCAAAGTAGGTGATGATGTGCCAAGATTGCAGACAGAATGAGGAGATTGTGACACGTGGAAGATCTTGTGGTAGGTGTTATGTTGCCAATCGAGGTTGCTTAGAAGTTAACCATAGCGACATAGTGCCCAACTGGGAAATAAAATCTGGTGGGACCCAAGCAGCGTGGTAATATAATTGAGATTATAATATGATTTTATTTGTGCCAACAGTGCAAGGTTTTCTCATGTCATCAACAATTGGACCCATGCCCTATTCATAAGATATATGAGAGATTATGATCGTCAGATTAATCTTAAATCAATGATAGGCACTATGTTGCTATGGAGAGTTGCTTGAAAGTTATGATCAGCAACATAGCGACAAAGGGCCCACCATGCTTTTTTGAAGTAATACATCAAATGTCAGTCGCATGATCAAATCAGGATCAATGATGGGTGCTATCTCGCTATTGCAAGGTGCTCACTCTTTATGTATAGCGAGATAGCACCTAAGTAACATGTGTCCTCAGAGCTTAGTAGGGTCCATTTCAAAGCACCAATAAGAAAAGAAAGATACACATGATGGGTTTTCATTGGTTTGACTGCCAACTTGTCAAATGGAGCGTGAGTCATTTTTCCATTATGTCCCAAGATCATAGGATTTTTTGGAAATCTACGATGTGAATTTGAATGAAGAAGGTGATGCTACTCTATGCATTAATGAGAAGTGGAAGCTTCGTTTGTAAGAAAAAATAGAATATATCATCGAACGTCTTCTTAATTCGACCTTATGTGAACAAAGATCTCGAGCTTTTCTAAGCAGAAGGAGAATGTAAGAAAGAGTTGGATGAGGTTTTTGTGAAAGAATAAATAAAGTGGTTAATGAAATAGGCTATTTTTTATGGGAAACAGAAAATGAGGAATTGGTGAAAGTATAGTTGTTTTACAAAACTGTTAGAAAAGATTTTGTTGATATTAAAGAAACTACAACTTCTTAAATAACTGTACAAAGAGAAGTCGTGAGTTTTGATTAGCCAGATGATGCTATTTTTAATGAGTGGAAGGATCAATTTGTGTCAGAAGAGTATGCACAACAAGGTGACAAGGTAGATGATGATGCTGAGGTAACTACTACCCTGCAAGTGATAATGAAAACAAGGAGGATCCTAAGGACAAAGAACAACAACAGGTGACAAAAGGTGACTCATCACTTTCTAACTTAGTGGCAACTTACTCCGAGGATGTAGAGTAAGAAGAAATCATATCATAAACTCTTGTTTCAACAATTGAAAATATAATAGAAAAGGACCCATAAAAAAGATTTTGATGTAAATGTCTTTCTACTATCTACAATTTTATCCTTTTATGACAAGTGAATGTAAGTCTCTTTTGAAGGACACCTGTCAATCACAATTTCCCTTTGCTTGTTGCAACTCATGCCTATATAAATGAGTTTTCAAGGCATTGTGAGGGTTCAAAACATGTGCAAATTTTGTCTTTCAAGAAAAGTACATTACAATCAGTCCAATAGTATGCAGAAGGTTTTGAGTTTGCTTCCATTGTACTTTCTGATAAGAAAATTGAAATGACAGAAATGGCAATCTATTCTGGGCATTCTTTTGGTTTTCTATTGGTTATTGTATTATTCATATGAAAAGGATAATACAAAGGGGTATTTACACTATATCATTGCAATCATTTTCTATCTCCAGTTTATGGGTTTGTTTACTTTGAAGTCATCTAAATAAGGTTTATTTGGTTGAATGCAGTCTGGATGGGTTGTATGCTAGTTTTATTGTTGCTTTTAATTCAAGCAATTATATAAATGCTTCAATAAATCAGTAGGGTTTATGAGTTCATAAAAGGGATATTGCATAAGAATAGAGATAGGTGATTACAGTTGATTAATTCTTATACAAGTTATTCGAATTAGATCTCCCACCAATAGTCAATTTCTTTCCCAATGGATAAGGCACTGGTCCTATAATTCAGAGGTAAACAAGGATGAATTCAGCTGCTGCATATCAAATCATCTTATAAAATCAAAATTATTTTCAATCATGTTCAAGAATTAGAAATGTTGGTCTCAACTCATTTATATCTAATTCTTGAGTCTTAGGTAGCTATTATTTCTAGGAATATTTGTAAATTTTAGGAGAATTATGACCAGATCTACTAATAAGGATGTGTATAAGTTTGAGAACATTGAAGAATTGAAGTGAGTTTTGTATGTATATGAGGGTAACAACTGAGAATCAAAATGAAACTAAGATAACATCATACACAGTTGCATCAGAATTATCCCTAGGTATACTCGCTTTGGTTTAGTAGAGCTAGAAGAGTAGGAAACCATTATTTGGTTTTATTGAAGTTGGGTCCAAATAGGTTACTCATATAGCTGATTATGGGAATTAGTTGATCCATAGGTTGTGTGAGTGTTATCATTCCGGTATTGAACATTTTGTTGTTCAGTAGTTTTAAAACACCAACAAAATGGTGACTCTATTGGGGAATACATTCTATATTGTTATAAACCAGTATGTTGTTTAAGATCTATGTTCACCTTTGGTAGAGTTTGTAATAAGTGTTTTCATGTGGGTGTTTCTGTGGTTTTTGAGAATTATTTACATTTTTCCTAAATTCTAGTAAAGTGATTGTGATCTTTCCACAAATCATTCCCATTATGTTAGGGTGGCTGGCGACTCAGAAGGTTTTAACCAGTGCCATTATTTAGAAAGTTGTTGTCTCAAATTATGGAACATAAGAAGAATACACGAGAAAATGTGAAGAAAAACCCAGGATTTAAATTCCAAAGTGATCTTCCTCCTGGGGGAAGACAAAATTAAGTAGTGAAGAGGTCTCAAATGCATAGCAGGGACTATCCTCAAGAACAAGTGAATAGGGAAGATAATACTCATTTTTCTACTGTGGAAAGGGAATTATCTTATCAAGGTTCGAGATCCCATCTCGAGTTATCTGGTGATGATTTCTTTAGTACTCCCAAATTAGTGTGTCAAGAGACTATTAGGCAGCCAAATGCACCCAATTTGGATGAGAGAAATAGTACCAATCTTTTCCAATGAAGTACAAACCCTTTTCTCTCTGATTATTCTCTAGAAGGAGTGAGATCAAGACATTTGGAAACTGAAAGTTTCTATGATGAAAAAACTACTAGCTCCGAATTTACAATTCATGATCCTAATGAGATTGAAGTCTTGAAGATGCAACTTGTTGTGCAAGAAGCCATAAATAAGAAGTTTTAGAAGGAAAGGGAAGAGAAAATCATGAAAGCCTATAAAGAGAAACAAGATCTACTCAGGCGAATAGCTGCTCTAAAAAAGAAAAATGATATAGCAGCTAGTGCTTGGCAACTAGAAATTGTGGGACAAGTTGAACAAATTAAGAGGCATGAGAAAAAATTGCTAGAATCTTAGAAGATGAATTTGGAGGGGCCTGTAGTACAATAAGTTAAGAACTATGATGTTCAAGAAGTTGATAATAACAGAGTAAAAATTGTGGAACCTGTTATAGGTGCTAAAGAAAAATGAAAACAGAAGGAGATTGGCATTAAGATCAATGAACCTATCAAGACAACTCAGATCTATGATTCTATATCACCTTCTAACATTGAATTAGAGAAGAGAAGAAAGGAAAGGGATTCTTTAGCTAAGAAATTGGAGATTGCAGAGAGTGAAGCTGCCATAGTTGAAATGAATAATAAGATCAAATTCTTAGAAATTGCTAAGAAGCAATCTACAACTTCTCCTAAAAATGGTGATGGATCTAATGATGCAAATTAGAATACTGTTATGGTACTCATTTCTTCTTTACCCTCTATTTCACAAATGGTAGATCTAAATAAGCCATCAAGTGATGCTAGCACTAGTACTACCATGGGTAATGTTAATAGAAATGTTCCCAATAAGCCAAAGATTGATTTTCCAAGAAGGTATGTTCAATTAGAAGGTTATAGTCAGATCTTTTTTGAAGGAATCCTTGGTTTTCCTAACCCCATCCCTCAAGAAATCAGGAAAAGGTTACCTGAGTTTGTCGAAAACAATGCTAGCACCTATGAAGAGCATTTAAGAAGTTTCTTAGATATGATGAGTGACTATGAGGTAGAAGCTGAAGATGTCATCATGAAATTGTTTGTTCACTCATTGATTGAAGATGCTAGGGAATGGTTCAAAAGACTTCCAAAAATGTCTATTATGGATTGGAAGGATATTGAATATTGCTTCACAGAGAAATATGGCAAAAAGAAAAATCCAAGTTACATTTTGAGTGAATTTAATAATATCAAGAGATTGCCTAATGAGTCTGTCATTGAATTCAACACCAGATTTCAAAAGAGAATGTACAAGTTGATGCAAGCTATGTGCATTGATGACAAGGTATGTCTAATTACTTATCTAAATGAATTTGATGGTAAGATGGCATATCAACATAGGGACAAAGAACCTAGAACCTTAAGGGATGCTTTCAAAATTTCTATAAATGTAGAGAATAACTTAATGATCTCAGGGAGGTTAGAAAGTAAAAGGGATGACTCTAGGTTGTTTGGAAATAAAGGAAACAAGAAAGAGGATAACAAGGGTGTAGGTGGGAAGAAGCAAGAGCCTACTGAGATAGCTCAAGTTTTAAATACTATAAAGAGTCTAAATATTCCTCAAGCAAAAGGTGATAGGAATCCCAATGAAAATAGGGCCCCTTATCAATCTAACTTTGATAGACAAAATAGGTTGCAAAATTTCCCTTATAATACCACTTGGAAGAATGGTCGGCCTACTATTCCTCCTAAGAATAACAATAACAAGTTGACCCCAGATCCTCTAGCTAAAAACTCTATAAACTTAGTGGATGATCCTTAATTTATTGTCGAACCTACATGGTGCTTTGTTTGTCAGTTACCTCGTACCCCTGAGTATTGTGCAGTGGCTTTATCATTTTCTGGAAATCAGAATATAGTGGAAGAATGTCATGAACATAGAGAAAACCAAGATGATGTAGGGTGTAATATGTTTGATTCATCTTGTGAATACTCTGATTGTGAAGATTATGATAGAGATGTAAATGAACAAAGGTAATTTTAGAGTAAAATGCAACAACAAGTATTCTCTTATGAGAGTGATATTAAAGATAATGTGTGTAACATGGTGAGTACTAAAGAGGAGGTAACACTGAGAAAACCTTCCAAAGAAAAAATTGACCTAATTACTACTAATATGATAGCTCAGGTTCAGACTAGGAGCATGGCTTAGAAAGATCAAAATAATAAGGTAGCCAGTATCTTCATAAAAGGGGCTGATCTTAAGAAGGGAGAAATTGTTAAACCTAAAGAGTCCCCTATTATGAAGGTTAAATTTGCAAATAAAAAAGGGGAACCAAGGAAAGGGGACAATACAAAGAATGCAAAGTGCTTCGATAATACCTCCAAGAAAAGGTGTGGAAAGATGTCACGGAATATCACTGATCAAGACAAGACTTATCATAATCCATTGAGTACTCTGGGTAAGCATGATGAGAAAGGAACTGTGAATAATGATAACATTTCTAATTCTGCTATAGATATGTTTGTTTTTTTGTCTTAGATAAATATTAAGTTTCCTTTGGCTGAGTTGCTAAGAATCCTAGAGCACCAAGAGAAAGCCATAGGATGGTTAGGGAGCACTAAGATAAAGGCAAGCCAACAATGCAATGAAATCATGTTCCTAAGGAGCAAAAAAAGAAAATGATAAAGGAACAAGACACTAAAGTGGTTATGTCTTAGATTCCCTAGATGTTTTTAGATAACTCTGTCAATGAATGCATGGGAAATGTTGATCCATTTTTCTTAAGCATCTTAGTGAATGGTAAGACATTAAAAAATTTTATGATTGATTCTGGTGCTTCTAGCACTGTCATGCCTTATGAGATAATGAAAGAATTAGGTCTGAAAGTTGACACTACTTAAGGAAGGTGTTGTGCCATGGATAAAAGGAAGGTTACAATCATAGGCACTATTAGCGCTTTGCCCTATAGATTGATAACCTGTCTAGACCAAGAACTCACCATGAGTGTATTGGTTTTTGACATACCACCTCAATATGGCATGTTATTGTCTAGAAAATGGAGTGCTGCCATGGGAAGAAGTTTACAATGTGATTTGTCATTTGCTACTTTTAACATTGATGGAAATTTTGTAAAGATCAACAGAGAACCAAAAAGCATATATATGATAGTGGAGGAAGTTGAGGATGATATGACAAATTTTGTGGATACAAATATCAATGCATTCAGAGTTGAGGTCCTAACCCTAAAGAAAAGATAGCAGAGATCTCAAATAGAGGTGCAAGTTGGTACAAAGACAGATAAAGGTGACTTATGGGCCATGTTCTTTGATGATGCTTATTGCAAAGATGGAGCAGGTGTAGGTATTTTATAAATCTCTCCTACTGGGATAACCTACAAATTTTCTTTCACATTGAATTTCTCTTGTACTAATAACATAGCAAAATATAAGGCTATGTTGTTAGGACTTAGACTAGCTCATAAGCATGGGATAAAGCATTTACATGTGATAGGGGATTCTGAGTTAGTTGTATGTCAGGTGAGAGATATTTATGTGTCAAAGAATAAAAGGCTAAAATAGTATAGAAATGTAGTATGGGATATGATTGGGTGCTTTGATGCATTTGGGATCATTTGGAAGGATAGATCTAACAATAAATGGCTGATCTACTGGTAAACATAGCAATAAAACCGGATGATGTTACATTTGCTTGTATATCTAAAATTTAAAATCAGATTAGACCCTCTGTGCCTGACAATGTCCAAAATTGGCAAGTATTTGAGGATGATAAAGATATTATAAGATTTCTAAATTGTGAGTATATGTTATCAGGGCAAGAAGTTGATTGTGCAACATATGTAGAACCCATAGATGGGAAGGATACTATTTTTGGACAAGAAGTTGTGCAATTGAAAACTAACAAGATACCAAAAGGTTTAGTTGCCCTAGAAACTATTTTTGACAATCATGATAGATCTCAAGTGGATACTAGTGAATATAATGCTAAGGATTTGGAGGAGATAAATTTGGAAACTAAAGAAACCCCTAAGAATGTGTACATTGGTAAAAGGTTGTCTCCTAAGATAAGAAAGGGTTTGATAGATCTACTAAGGAAATATAGGCATGTATTTACATGGTCATATGATGATTTAAATGCCTATAGGGAAGACTCATTTCAGCATGAAATCCCTTTGAAACCAAATCCTAAGCCTTTCAGACAAAACCAAAGACCAATAAATCCAACCTTAGCTCCCAAGATGCAGGAAGAACTGATAAAGTTAAGAGAAGCTAGTATCATTAAGCCTATTAGACATTCTTCCTGGGTATCCAACCTAGTACCAATAAGAAAGAAAAATGAAGATATAAGGTTATGTGTTGATTTTAGGAATCTCAATATATCTTCATTAAAAGATAATTATGGTTTGCCAAATATGGAAGCAATGTTGCAAAAGCTCACTAGTTCAGAATTGATGTCCATGATGGATGGTTTTTTAGGATACAATCAAGTGGTTGTCAAAGAATCAGAATAGTTTAAGACTACCTTCACCACTCCATGGGGTACATATGTCTATGTCAGGATGCCTTTTGGGCTTACTAATGCTAGAGCTACTTTCCAAAGGGCCATGGATGTGGCTTTTGCTGATATCATTGACAAATTTTTGGTTGTGTATCAAGATGACCTTACTACCTACTCCAAGGATGAAAATGATCATTCCATGCACTTAGAGAAGGTATTTATCAAAGCCCTTAAATATGGAATATCTTTAAATCCAAGGAAAATTGTTAGGACACCTAGTTGGAAAGCATGGAGTGAGCATTGACCCTGAAAGGGTAGAAGCAATAGATAAAATTCAAAAACCCAAGAGTGTTAAAGGTATCCTGTCATTCTTTGGAAGGTGAACCTAATGTTGCATTTCAAAGAATCAAGCAAGACATCAAAGATGCCCCTGTTCTCTAAGCTCCTAATTATGACAAACCAATGCATATATTTTCATTGCCTCATTTCACACTGTGGCTATAGTACTGTTACAAAAAAATGAAGAGGGTTATGAACAACCCATTGCATTCTTTAACAAATCATTGTAAGCAGCTGAGTTAAAGTATGATATTAATGAAAAATAGGCATATGCATTGGTCAAAGGAGTTAAGGCCTTACGATGTTATTTAATGGGTGCTACAGTTATTGCTTTTGTCCCCACTACTGTTGTGAAAGATATTTTCTCACAGCAAGAAGTATCCTACAGGAGGTGTAGATGGATAAATAGAATACAAGAATTCAACATTGATATCTAGATTACTAAATTGGTTAGAGGTCAAGGTTTAGCCAAGTTAATGGCTGATGTAAATCTAGAGGCAAATCAAAATAACCAATTGGATGATAATTGCATAGAAGACCTCTATGATGTGGACATATCTGACTAGTACAAAGATGTAATCTATTATTTGTAAACAATGAAGTCCCCACCAGAGTTAACTGATAATCAAAGGAGATCCCTTAAGTTGCATGCTAAAAAAAAAAGTTATAGTACAAGGATAGTTATGATGGAGGAGCATGGAAGGAGTACTTTTGAAGTGTGTAGATGAAATTGAGGCTGTAAGGATTTAGAAGGATATGCATGAAAGTGTATGTGGTGGTCAATACATGGCTAAAACCACAACCCACAAAGTCCTTAGATCTAGTTTTTGGTGGCCAACACTTTTCAAAGATGCTCATGAATTTGTTAAGAAATGTGATCCTTGCAAAAGATTCAATGGAAAGTTGAAATTTTTTGGGAATTTTCCATTAAGACCTATAGAAGTACAGGCACCATTTCAGCAGTGGGGAATCAATTTCATAGGTGAAATTTTGAACAAATCTAGTGGTGGACATTCCTAGATTCTAGTGGCAACTGATTATTTCACCAAATGGGTTGAAGAAATCCCTACCAAGAATGCTAAAAGTAAACCGGTGATCAATTTCATTTTGAATGACATTATAACTAGATTTGGTTGCCCACAGAAGATAATTACTGATAATGCTATGTGTTTCAGATCTGATGAATACAAAGAGTTTTGCAAAAAATATTCCATTACAGAATATACATCCTCACCTTATCATCCTCAAGGGAATGGTCAGGCAAAATTGAGCAATAAGAGCATATTAAAGATTATCAAAAGAATTCTAGGGGAAATCAAGAAGGCATGGAATTCAAAATTGCCACTAACCATATGGGTTGATAGGGTTATTGTTAAAAAGGCCATTGGTTGTGCCCTATTTCACCTAGTTTATGGTATACAGGCCAAACTTCCCCAAAATAATCTAAGGGAGATGTATAAATTAATTTAGTTATATGAAGATGATATCATTGATGAAATGCAACTCAGACTGGATGACATCAAACAGTTAGAGAAGGCAAGAAGAGATTCCTTTGTTCAGAATGCTAAGCTCCAATCATAGATGAAGCACTTATATGATAAGAGGGCTTTTGAAAGAAAGAATGAAATAGGAGATATGGTACTGATGTGGAATGCCAAGATGGAAGATAAGGGAAAACATGGAAAATTTGACCCAATCTGGCTTGGTCCTTATAACATCTATGATAAGAATGGAGAGGATTCATATTTTTTGAGGCAATTAACTAGAAGTGTTCTTGAATTGCCAGTTCATGGACAATTCTTGAAGAGGTACTTTTCTTAAAAGTATCTATTTACCATGAGCAGTAGTCTTAGCTTCCCTTGTACATTCTATATTTTTGTAAATTCCTATGAGCTTCCTTGTATAGTTTGGTTTCCTATTCATGTGTGTAGTTTTGTGCTTTCTAAAGAAGTTGTCATGTTTTCACTAAGTATGTGGTCTGCTCTTCCATAGATTCTGAATTCTTGCATAGACTCAAGTAGTCTATCATCCCTAGACATAGCCACTATTGGTGTGATTTTTCATAATATAGAAAAGTCTTGATATTTGGGTGAAAAATCATTTAAGTCCTTGAATTAAGCAGATTAGGGTTTCCTTCCAAGTAATTCTAAAAATTCTTTAGATTACCCTAACTATGCCCTATTTCATGTGTTGTGTTATCCTTTTAAATTCTTAGGGTTTGTCTCTCAGTTCACCCATAAAAAAGAAAAAAGTGTGTGAGAAAGCCCTTATACCTTTGTTCTGTGTTGCTCTAGTTTTAAAATTTTCAAAAGTATTATTTCAAAAACTATTTTGGCGGGCTTTTTCATCCTAGGGTTTTATTTACGTCAAAATACCTTTTATTCTTTGTGACAAACCTTAGATTTGTTTTAATTGCAATATTTTATCTTAAAAGGCACCAGGTTGAAATACTTTTCTGAGCACCGTTGATCTTGTTCAAATCAATGATGCCCACATTCCTGGATTGTGAAGTTGCAAGTGTTTAAATAATGGAGGCAAGCAGGTGTAGGACATGCGGAAATGGTGACATCATCATGGGCCTGCTCTTTTTAAAGAGGTAATAATAGTATGTCCTCCGTGGCAGTTGTCAATTGACATGGAAAGCAAAGGAAGCATTTTATTGGTCTGTTTAGAAGAATAAGTGCATAGTCATTGCTATATTCTGATCACCATCGATCAAGGCAAGATCGACAAATTGCACTTTCCCGCATTATCAAGTTGCTCGGTGTTTAAATAATGCGGACAAGTAGGCATGGTGGGATTGCAACTAGACCTTAGGAAATATGTTGAGTCATGCCATGCTAGAGAGTATTAAGTGAAATGGAGCATGTTCATTGGTGATAGGTGACATGTGTGCCAAGTTAGGAGCAAGGATGTCATGGGTGCTATCTCACTATCGAGAAATTTTTAAGTTCTGTCATTAGCGACATGGCACCTTCACAGGAAATATAAGACGCAATCTTTTTTGAGGTTTCCAGCAACTATGAGATTCCCAAGTGGCACGGTGGATGTGCAGTTTTACTCCTTTGTTAGAAGCATTGATGAGGGTTAGCATAACCTCGCTTGCCTTTATCTTGCTAGCCCCAAAATATTGAGAAGTCACTAGAAGGTGCTATTTCGTGATTGATAAATATATGTAACTCTCCATTAGCGACATAGCACCCTACCAAAAAACTTTGAAATCCGACAAAGTGTGTAGGAAGACAGGTGGGTCCTACTTAACATGGCCTCAGCCAACTAGAAAAAGGACAAGTGGTAGCCAAAAAGGTGACAAAGGGTGACGTAGCACTCCTAAGTAGGTGATGATGTGGTGAGATTGTAGACAGAACGAGGATATTGCGACACGTGGAAGATCTTGTGATAGGCACTATGTCACCAATGGAAGTTGCTTAGAAGTTAACCATAGCGACATAGCACCCAACTGGGAAATAAAATTCAGTGGGACCCAAGCAATGTGGTAATATAACTGAGATTATAATATGATTTTATTTGTGCCAGCAGTGCATGGTTTGCTCACGTCACCAACAATTGGACCCACGCCCTATTCACAAGATATATGAGAGATTATGATCAACAGATTAATCTTAAATCAATGATAGGCACTATGTTACTATGGAGAGTTGCTTGAAAGTTATGATTAGTGACATAGAAACAAAGGGCCAACCATGCTTTCTTAAAGTAATGCATCAAATGTCAGTCGCATGATCAAATCAGGATCAATGATGGGCACTTTCTCGCTATGGCAAGGTGCTCACTCTTTATGTATAGTGAGATAGCCCCCAAGTGACACGTGTCCTCAGAGTTCAGTAGGGTCCATTTTGAAGTGTCAATAAGGAAGGAAAGATACACATGGCAGGTTTTCATTGGTTTGACTACCAACTTGTCAAATGGAGCGTGAGTCATTTTTGCTTTATGTCCTAGGATCATAGGATTTTTTCAGAAATGTACGGTGTGAATTTGAATGAAGGAGGTGATGCCACTCTGTCCATTAATGAGAAGTGGAAGCTTTTTTTGTAAGAAAAAATAGAATATATCATAGAACGTCTTCTTAATCCCACCTTATGCGAACAAAGATCTCGAGCTTTTCTGAGCAGAAGGAGAATGTAAGAAAGAGTTGGACGAGGTTTTTGTGAAAGAATAAATAAAGTGGTTAATGAAATAGGCTATTTGTTATGGACAAAAACAAATGAGGAGTTTTTGAAAGTATAGTTGGTTTACAAAACTATTAGAAAAGATTTTGTTGATATTAAAGCAACTAC
Source organism: Cupressus sempervirens (assembly GCA_028749045.1). Taxonomy (NCBI): domain Eukaryota; kingdom Viridiplantae; phylum Streptophyta; class Pinopsida; order Cupressales; family Cupressaceae; genus Cupressus; species Cupressus sempervirens. The sequence continues at coordinate 109,181,461 of CM053791.1, read as the reverse complement.
AACTTCTTTAACAACTGTGCAAAGAGAAGTTGTGAGTTTTGATTAGCCAGATGATGCTATTTTTAATGAGTGGAAGGATCAATTTGTGTTAGAAGAGTCGGCACAACAGGGTGATGAGGCAGATGATGATGCTAAGGTAACTGCCACCCCTACAGGTGATGATGAAAACAAGGAGGATCCTTAGGACAAAGAAAAACAACAGGTGACTAATGGTGACTCATCACTTTCTAACTTAGTGGCAACTTACTCTGAGGATGAAGAGTAAAAACAAATCAGATCATAAACTCTTGTTTCAACAATTGAAAATATAATAGAAAACGACCCATAAAAAAGATTTTGATGTCTTTTTCTTTCTATTATCTATAGCTTTATCCTTTTAAGATAGGTGAATGTAAGTCTCTTTTGAAGGACACCTATCAATCACAATTTCCCTTTGCTTGTTGCAACTCATGCCTATATAAATGAGTTTTCAAGGCATTGTGAGGGTCCGAAACTTGTGAAAATTTTGTCTTTCAAGAAAAGTACATTAAATTCAATCCAATAGTATGCAAAAGGTTTTTAGTTTGCTTCCATTGTACTTTCTGATAAGAAAATTGCAATGATAGAAATGGCAATCTATTATGGGCATTCAATTGGTTTTCTATTGGTTATTGTATTAGTCATATGAAAAGGATAATACAAAGGGGTATTTACACTATATCTGTGTCATCAATTTATGTCTCCAGTTTATGGTTTTGTTTACTTTGAAGTCATTTAAATAAGGTTTATTTCACTGAATGCAGTCTGGCTAGGTTCTATGTTAGTTTTATTGTTGCTTTTAATACAAGCAATTATATAAATGCTTCAGTAAATTAGTAGGGTTTATGAGTTCATAAAAGGGATATTGCATAAGAATAGAGATAGGTGATTGTAGTTGATTAATTCTTATACAAGTTATTTGAATTAGATCTCCCGCCAATAGTCAATTTCTTGCTGAATGGATAAGGCACTAGTCCTATAAATCAAAAGTAAACAAGGATGAATTCTACTACTACATATCAAATGATCTTATAAAGAAAAAAGTATTTTCAATCCTATTCAAGAATTATAAATGCTGGTCTCAACTCATTTATATCTAATTTGTGAGTCTTAGGTAGCTATTATTTCTATGAATATTTGTATATTTTAGGAGAATTATGACAAGATCTATTGATAAGGGATGTGTATAAGCTTGAAAGAATTGAAGAATTGAAGTGAGTTGTGTATGTATGTGACGGTAACAGATGAGAATCAGAATGAAACTAAGATAAATTCATACACAGTTGCATCAAAATTATCCCTAAGTATACCTGCCTTGGTTTAGCAAAGCTAGAAGAGTAGGAAACCATTATTTGGTTTTGTTGAATTTGGGTCCAAATGGGTTACTCATAAAACTGATTATAGGAATTATCTGATCCTTAGGTTGTGTGAGTGTTATCATTCTGGTATTGAACATTTTGTTGTTCAGTAGTTTTAAAACACTAACACTAGCTTTTGCTAAGTTCAATTAAAAGATAGGTTGTTTTTCTAGCCTTTCTGTTGGCCTCTATTTCTGGCTAGGCCTTGCGCTTATTATCAGCTATTAGACTTGTTTTTATCTAGCTAGGCTTCTTTTGATTATTTTCAGCCATGTTACTATAGCTACTTTTGAGTTTCAAGGTCCTTGTAAAACCTATTTATCTCATCAAAAAAATTATGTGCTCCTGCTTTATAGACATCCAAGGAGGAATGCTATTGTTAATAACAAAAATAGACCACACTGAGTAAATAGATCTCATATCTTTCAATGGATTGACACTGTCCACTACTAATGAAAGCTTGAGATTACAAGGTTCTTCTTTAAAGTGTGAGCATGTTTCTTTTATCTCTTTAAATATAGAACCATCCACATGCATTATTATAATGTCATCTTGACTCCTATTGCATGCATGGTAATCCATAAATTGTGCCAAGCAAGTGCACTTGAATAATTGTTGAAGATGTGGAATAATTGGAATGTAACAAAGAACCTTGTAAGGAACATTTTTTGTTATTTGATTTGACCGATATCTACTAATATGACAATTAGGGCATTTTGATGCAAATTCATGTTGTTTATGATATAGAATATGATCAATGGGACATACCAGTATTATCTGATACTTCATTCAAATTTGATTAATAATGGTAGATAATTCTTAGTATGAACAAGGCAGATTTTTGATGGTAGTAACAAAATCTCACCTATTAACCTAAAACAACAAATATGCATTGTTAATATAATGGATAGTAATGTTATGCTAATATTGAAGATGACAAAAATGGCATACTTTAGCATATGTGACATTGCTACATTGGATAAACCATTCATAACCTTCAAGTTTACCAACAACAATATAGTAGAGAGAGATTTGTTCTAGAGCCTTTGTATAGGGGCTCACATGCCTTCTCAAGTATAGGTATATCAAGACCATTGTCATCATCATTATCAGATGCACTAGTACAATCATCATGAGCATCTTCATCACATACACCAATAAAAGCTTCTTTAATCATGTCCTTTGGAAAATTATCATCTTACTTAATGGGAGTGTTATCCTTAGCTTGGATATTCACACCTCCATCTTCCTCCAGTAGGACATCAACATTTAGCAATGGACAAAAATTGTGGCCCCCTTCAACATAACTAGGTTGCCAAATATTAGAAATAAGGTGTCTCAACCTTGCATAATTCCTATTCTTTTTTTTTTGGTAAATGTATGTAATTAAGTGTGACTGTACATGTCTACTTGGCATGTTGATGTCTCATTCCACTTGTATGCATTGGCATCTTGAATTGTGCATAAGGAGATCATGGTTGAAATGGTTATGATGGATTCCTATAATGTATAAGAGCTATCTCTAGAAGATTTGATGATGGGCGAAGATATGAAGACATGTGGAAATTGATCATTGAGTATTGTACACTTGATACTTTTATAGAGAATCATAAAACCCTAATATGGTTTTTCTTTGGAAGTTTCCCTAAAAATGGAAAGTGCATGATATAAGAATTTTTAGGGTTGCAGATAGGAGAGTGTGGAAAAGTGTATTGTTGGTTGCTACTGGATTTGTCTTACATATCCTAAAAGAAGTGGCATTGCAAGAGTGTTGTAACTTTTGTGTTGAAGATAATACATTGTGCAAGTTTTGGAGGGGTGGGGCTACTTTATCAAAACATTCTTCCCAACTAGCATATCTTTGTTTTTATGTGTTTTCTTCTCTATCTATTTTATGTATTCATGGTTGACTATAATATTATTGTTTACACAATATCAAATATGATATTGTAACAATTTAATAGGAATTTTCATAATACATTCCTTAAGGGATTAGTGTAGGAAATTGTTTTCGCACCTAAGTTTCCTTACAACTGGTATCAAAGCTTGATAAACTTTTGATCCTAGTTGTTGGGTAGGGTTTTTTGAGCTAATCTAAAGTTGAGTGGGAGTTTCATGTAGAATATTTTGAATCTTATTTGTAGATTGAGATAGCTAGTTCATCATATGAAAAAATGGAGGTGGTGAAATTTAATGGCAGTAACTTTGAGTTGTGAAAACTCAAGATGGAAGAATTTCTTGAAGATCATGATCTATGGGAGGTAGCTTCAGTTGATGGGAGACCCACAAAAATATCTCAAGAAGATTGGCATCTCAAGGATTAGAAAGCTAAGGGTCTCATTAGACTCTATCTAGCTAATTCAATTGTCCTAAATGTTCTTGATGAGAAGATCACAAACAATTTGTGGACATGGCTTGGGCCTATGTATTAGGAAAAATCTCTACTAAAGAATTTTTTCCTGAGAAAAAGTTGTATTCTCTAAGAATTGAGGAAGGATGATCTGTTATAGATCATCTAAATGTTTTTAACTTATTAATTACATAGTTACATCATCTGGTGTCAAGATAGAGGAGGAGGATTGATGTATGACCCTGTTATATTCCTTGCCAAATTCATCAGACCATCTTCTGAGGGCTCTTGGAATTACTTTAGTCACTTTCAGAATGGATGATGTGGTGTCTTCATTGTTACCTAAGGAGACATAGAGAAAGTCTTTAAATTTGGCTAAGGAAGCTATTGATGTTTGCAGTAGATCCAATGATAGAGGGAAGCAAAATGACAATTAGTCTAGAAAGGGTAGATCCAAATCTTGTGCAAAATCAAAGACTATTGAAAGTCCAAGGAAAAATGTTGGAACTATGATAAGACTGGGCACTTCTATAAAGACTATAAAGAGACAAAGAAGAAGAAGAAGGCCTTAGGTTCATGATGGGGACACAACCCAAATATAGAATGGACACAAAAGGAAAGGGAAACTTTCTTAACTATGAAAATATGCTAATACAATTAGTGCAGAGTAAAAAGACACCAAAACATGCCCTATGGGCTTATAATAGTATAAATCTGGAGATAATTTCTTTTCCCAGTACCTTCACTCAAACTCCACTCTGAACTTCCTTTTACAATGTCATAAATTTTCTTAAATAGACCCCAAAGGGTTAAGGATTAGGAATAAATTCTAGAAAGTGATAGTTGGAATCCATTGCCAAAATAGAAGGCTCGAGAAGTTGCATTAGAAGTCGGTGCAAAATTAGAAGAATCTAGAAATGATAGGCGAACTTTCAGGAGGCATAACTTTTGAATTGTAGCTTTGATTAACAAGTTGTTTACATTTTTGAAAAACTCTCAAAGTGATCTATAGCCATATGGATGAGCTTTTCTCCTCCCCCATTTTTCAAGCTTTTACAAGGTCATTTAGTGCCTCAAACCTGACTTTGAAGCATTCTTAGGAGGTCTCTAGAAATTGAAAAACTGTGATTACTTTCAAACCATGCAGCCTTTTGAACTGATTCTTTTTTTGGAATGTTCTAAATTACAATTTTAATCATCTCTCCAATTTACACCTTCTAACTCACCATAATTATGGCTCAATTACATAGCTCTATTTTTCCAACATTTACACGTATCCCAAGGTGCTTAAAAACTCTAACTCAGAACATTGATAGTGGAACTGTGAGAGTTGGAACCTTTATTTTACCCAAATAGGTATCTAGAAATGAAAACACATGAAATAGAAACTATGTCTAGGTATTATTATTATTTTGGGTGACATAGGATTGCCCTTATACCTCTGGATGTTCTTGCATCAGTTTAGGTTCAAAAAATTCTCAAGAAGATGGTGATGATTTCATTACAACCTTGGTAGTGCATGCATCTAATAATGTGTGGTTGATAGACTTAGATGATTCTTTCCATATGACCTCTTATCGATGTTTTTTAGCAAAGTATGAAGTTTTTGATGGTGGAAAGGTGTAATTGGGTAATGATTCTCACCTAAAGATAGTTGGACAAGGATTGGTCACTATTAAATTCCCTAATGGATGAGTAAAGGAGATCAATGGGGTAATGCACATCCCTAGTTTAGCATGAAACCTATTATCTATAAGTATACTGAATGTTGTAGGTGTGAAATTTTTTTTCTAAAGATGGATGCAAGATGATGAGAGGATCTATGGTGCTTGCTAAGGGTACTAGGAGAGGTACTATGTTTTAGCTTGATGCATGCATTTCTTAGTGCAATAGTTCTTCTATTTCAAAGAAGAGAGAAGCTATCACTTCATCCCCACCATTTGAATGAGCAGTAAAGAAGATTGTGGTTATTGGTTTAGATGACAGTGCAACATGTTTACCTAAGGGTGCAAACACATTTGAAGGAAAGCTTCCTACAGAAAAGATAATATTGTGACATGTGAGATTTGGCCACATTTGTGAGAAGGGTTTTAGAACCATGAAAAACAAGAACCTCATTGAGGGGTTAAATGATTGTAATCTCGAGTTTGACTTCTATGAATATTGTATCTATGGTAAACAAAATCATGTTTAATTCTAATCAAGTTCTCATAAATCTTTGGATGTTTTGGATCTTATTCATTCTGATGTATTTGGTTCTTATAAAGTTCCTTCAATCTCCAAGTCTATATTTTTTGTATCTTTTGTAGATGATTATAGTAGAATGACATGGATTTATTTCCTAAAAAGTAAGACACAAGTCTTTAGTCAGTTCAAGGAATTTAAAGCTTTTGTAGAGAATCAGACTAGTAAGAAGATTAAGTGTGTTAAAACTAACAATGGTGGTGAGTTTTTCTTAGTAGAGTTCAAATAGTTCTATAAAGAATGACGTATCAAGAGGCAGAAGACAACTACTTATATCGTACAACAAAATGGAGTTGTAGAAAGAATGAATAGGAGACTAATGGAGAAGGCTAGGAGTATGCTTAGTGGAGTTGGTCTTAAACAAAGGTTTTAAGCTAAAGTTGTGGCCACTACTTGCCATTTTGTTAATAGATATCCTACATCAGCTCTTGTTAGTAAGAGACCTATGTAGGTATGGTTTGGTAAGAAGCCTTCAATTAGACATCTTTGTTCTCTTAGTTGTGAAGCTTATGCACATGTTCCAAAGGAGAAAGGATCTATGTTGGAAAACAAAGTTTTCAAATGTATTTTCATCAGATATAGTGTTGGTGTGAAAGGATACAAGATTTGGGATTCTATGACTAATAAGGCATTTTATAGTAGAAATGTTATTTTTAGAGAGCTAACATCTTTTCCTATTGTGCTACAACCAGACGAAAATGAAGAGAATGAAGATATTGTTCAGTTGTCTCTCACCCTTGACAAGAGTGAATAGAAAGACCATGTTGGGTCTAATGATGAGGAGAGCTCTAGTAGCTCTACTAGTTTAGAAGAAGAGGAATAACAACCTATACCTCTACCCTTGAGGAGATCCATGAGAGTAAGAAAGTGGCTAGAAAAGTTTGTTTATTCTATGTTAGATTCAAGTTGTGCCTTCTCTTTTATTACTAACATTGATGAGCCTAGATCTATGAAAGAGGCTTTGGATATGGAAGATGCATGTTCTTGGATTGAGGCCATGGATGATGAGATGGCTTCATTGGGTAAAAACTAAACTTGGGACCTTGTACCTTTTCCTAAAGGAAGGAAACCTATTGGTAGAAAATGGGTGTTAAAGGAAAAAAATTGTGCAGATGGTAGTGTTGAAATATACAAAGCTAGATTGGTTATGAAGGGGTACTCATAGGTAGAGGGAATTTATTATGGTGAAATATTTTCTCCTATTGCAAATTTGACATCCATTAGATTTTTTTTATCTCTTGTTACATCATATGATTTAGAGATAGAACAGATGGATGTGAACACAACTTTCCTTCATTATTATTTGGAGGGAGAGATTTATAAGTCACGGCTCGAGCACCACATTGTTAAAGGTAAAGAATATTTGTTTTGTAAATTAAAGAAGTCTCTATATGTTTTGAAAGAATCTCCTAGGATGTGGTACTCCAAGTTTGATGCCTTTGTGTTGTCAATTAGATTTTTAAGATTGAAATTACATCATTGTGTTTATTTTAGAGTTGAAAATGATTGCCTTCTTATTGTTGCATTATATGTTGATGATATGTTTATATTTGGGAAGGGTAAAGTATGATTTTTGATTTTAAATCTCAATTGTCAGCACAGTTTGAGATGAAAGATCTTGGGGTAGTAAGGTACATTTTGGGTATGGAAATCAATAGAGATAGGTTTAATAGAAAACTTTGGTTGAGTCAAAGTAAGTATGTGAAGTCTGTGTTGGACAGGTTCAACATGGTAGATTGTAGACCATTGTATGTTCTTATTTCTATGGGAATAAAGTTATATGTAGATGATTATCCAAAATCTCCTAGTGAGGTGGAGGACATGAGTAGAGTACCTTATTCGAGTACACTTGGAAGTCTTATGTATGCTATGTTCTATACTCTACCAGACATTTCCCAAGTAGTGGGAGTTCAAAGCTAGTTTATGGCTAATCCTAGATGGTTACATTGGGATAAAATTAAGTGAGTATTCAGATATTTGAGGGGTACATCAAATTACTCCATTTGTTATCATGATAACTCTTCTAGAGCTCCCCATACAATTTGTATTCATGGGTTTGTGGATTTTCATTGGAAAGGTAAGATTGACAGTAGGAGATCCACCAAGGCTTATGTGTTCACTATGTTTGGTGGTGTCATCAGTTGGATGAGTAAGTGACAACCTGTGGTTGCTTTGTCCACTATAGAAGCTAAGTACATGGTTGCTACTAATTCTTGTAAGGAATCCATTTGGCTTAGGAGATTTTGTTATGATATTGGTATTGATGCAAGATAGATTACTATTTGGCATGACAGTCAGAGTTCTATTTATCTTACAAACAATCCAACTTTCCATGCCAGAATGAAACATATTGATGTGTAGTTTCACTTTGTGAGAGATATGGTGGATGATGCAAAGGTAAATTTGGAGAAGCATAAATCTCCCAACTCAAGGCATACTTAGCATAGTCACTGCCTCATCAGAAAATCATCCAACCTCTCCCACCACAATCGAATATATCTAATTCTTTTCTTTAGAACAATCCCAAATCCAAAGTCCATCCAAATCAAACCCCCAGCCAGCTAGCAACCCAATCCAAAATTACCCAAGCCTTTAAGGAATTTTGGTTACTCTACCAGAGTTTTCTATCCAATCAATATATCCAAATCCCTCAATCTCCCCATGGTTATCCCTTTGATAGAGCTTTGTCAAGGCTAATCTAGCCTTGTCACTTGTCATCCCTCATCACCTTAAGCTAAAGGTTGGGATCCAAAAGTGGTCAATCTCATGCTATGCCCATAGGATCATTTGTCTATCCTCAAGTTGACACCAAAAGCCACCAATCTTGCACATAGGAAAGCAAAAATCTGACTTTTTGACAGCATACCCTTGAAGTCTTCCATCCACAGGAAAGCCAAAAATCTCTAGCCAATCCTCCTTAGGTCTTTCCTATAGCTTTGAATCTCCCTAGGAAATATTTCATTAGCCAATCCAAAATTTGAGCTTAATCCAAAATCCAACCATGAGCTTTTGTGTTCATCCATATGCAAGACCCCATCCCCATCCAACTCATCATCAAAACATGAAATCCCAACCCTATCATTATGAGTTTGGTCACATTGTCCTTTCTCTCGCTACATCCTATTCCATTGATGATGAAAATCTTATTGACTATGATGGGTATCTTGAGAGCCTTAGATGCCTTCCGCCAACCATCCCCCAAAATCAAAGCATTCCTCCAAACTATCTATTCATGCCATCTCATATCCCATCTTCTCCTCCATCACCCAATCAACCAAGCTTCCAATCTTCCACCTCCATCACACCAGCTATTCTTGTCAATCCACCACCTCCACCTCTGACACACAAGTCTCTCAAGAATCTCCTAGAGGAAATACAAGAAAATTTGCTTCCAACAGTCGATAAGCCATGTCATCTAATCCAACCATGTGAAGTAGTCACTGATGACGCTTCCCCATCTATAATATAACCTCCATCTCCTATTGCTATCATCCCCATATCATCCATCAAATTGCTTAAAATCCTTCCACTTCCCGCAAGCATCAAAATACCACCACCTATCAAATCCCTCCAAATCCTATCCACATCACCTCCAAGCATTTTCCAAATCTCCCATAATGACTCGTACGCATCCATCTTCTACTCACCTATCTCTACTACCGAATCTCCCATCTATCCATCCCCTGCCTTTGAAGAATCTATCCCTTCACCTCCTATCTTACCATCCACTCCAGTCCAATCCTATCAAGATCCTACCCAAAAGCATGTTGACATCCCATAAAGAATAAATGAAGATATCATTGTACCATGTCATCCATCCATAGTGCAGTCACCATCCCCTCCATCTCCAAAACCTCAAGCCATACCTCTTCTACTGCAAGATATCTTTTCATCCCATCAGCTAAATCAAGATCCTATCCTACGATTTCCTCTGCTCCATGCTTCCATCTTACCACCTATCTAAGCTATTCCACCATCTATAATCTACCCTTTTGGATCACTTACATTCATCCATGGTGGCCCCCTCCTAGCAGAAGAATTAAGAACAGTATCTCCCCATTGCAGTACATCTAATAAAGCACTTCTACCATTTTCTATGAGCAAAAAGTTTCCTTAGCTTGTTAAAATACTCAATTGATGGCATTATCAAGGTCAAGGTTTAGGACCACAAGAGCAAGGAATCAAAAAGCCCATTATTGCACAAAAGAATCCAAGATTTCATGGTCTTGGATATGTATCCAAAGGTTCACCATCTAAAAGTGTTGGTACACGCCATCCCCAAACCAAGCCTATCTCCAAGCCCACCATGCCGACCTCCCATCACTCCTTCATGAAATCTTATGTTATCCCCCCTCCACCATCTTTGCAACCCAAAATAACCTACCATATCTCCCCTTCATCCGCTAAATCCATTTTGGGTCCCCATGTCCCAAAATCTACCATCCTCCATCCTTCTATCAGCCATCATAAAAATCCTATTCCCTCCATTCCTATGCAAGATCAACAAAGGCACATATCAGGGCACATCATCCATCATTATCCCCCTACATGCTCTTCCATATCCTCTCCATCTCATAAAGCTTCTCCTAACCATCTTTCCAAAGCTTACCACATCAATTTGAATGCCAACTTCAAAATGCATAAAGCTAAAAATCCACATCCTAGGCAATCACATGTCTATTCTAAAAGACATACTCCAGAAAGGAAAAATCCAATCAAAGAATGCAAAGCAATGCAAAAGCCTATGAAAAGAAAATCCAAAACCATGTGGATCCCAAAGAAAAAAAGTTGAAACCCAATGCATAATGGCATCCACCATTGCTAATCCCGCATCCAGTGATTCATGTCCCCCATCTCCTAACTCCATATTGGGTGCCTATATCCCCAAGCATGCTTCTACAAATCCTCCATCAAGCTCGCATCTACCATCTATCCCCCATATGCTCTTTTCACACCTGTCCCAACATGTGCCAATGTTGATCCTACAAGCATCCCCATCTCATGCTCCTTTCCAACCTTTTCATCCCTCCATCTCGTACCATCAATCCCATCTAATCTGATCTATTGCATAAATCACACATCTGGTGTACCAACAACTTGCAACAAAATTGAACATTCCAAAAGCCAGTGAAAAATCTCAAAAAAGCTAAAAATAGTTGAAGAAAGCCAAAATCATTCCAGCTAAGTCCAAAGTCAAAAAGTCAAAAAAATAAAGAAAAATAAAGCATCCACTGGTGAAAACTTGGCAATTCAAGTTCCTTGGACAAGTACCATGATGAAAACTTGGCAAACAAGCATCATGCTTAATCCAACCATCCCTAGCTTAGCCTATCATCCTCATGCTTTTGGTCACATCTTTCCATCCAGCTCCATCTTTCAATTTATCCACCTATCTTTTATCCTCCAACTTTTATCTATAACTATCCACTTATCTTGTGCAACCTCACCCCATCATCCCAACTATCATCCATCTCCCTAGCACCCTCAACTTTTTCATCCTATCTTCAATCCTATCACATCCATTGTAAGACCTCCTTTTGCATGTCATCTTCTGACTGGGGGCACTGTATTCGTTGGATATCTTGTCTTTTCCATCCTCCCTTGTCATTGGTATCTTGCTCTAGGCTATCCTCATGCAAATCCAATGTCATCCTCTCATTAGCCATTCACTCTAGTGCCATCTATTAGCTCAGCTACCACCAACCTTAGTATTGTCCCCATCCTTGGTCACACATTTATCATCATCATTGGATGCATCCTACCAAATCCATATCTTCCTCTATCACCTCATCCTTAGCTTCTGCATCTTGCACCAACTTGAGCCATCTCGTTATCTTATCATTTGGAGCTCCTATATAGCTTGTAAATAATCTTGTATCCAACACTTGTATCATACCTTGTATATAAAATCTTGTCCAAAAGAACTTGTACATTTGTACCATATCTTGTTCCATCAACTTGTACATCCTCTTTAGCTTAGTACCATTTTATCTATCCAGCTTTCATGTCAGTTCATCCTTGATCAACATCTTGCACACATTGCACAACCCTTGGTTAGCTATTCCAAATGCATCCTTTAGCTAGATATCCTGTCACCAAAGTGTTATCCTTCTTAGTTCAGCTTGCCAAGTGCATCACTAATCCAAATACACTAGCTTAGGTGCTCTCTGATAGATCCTTGATGGATATAGCTTTCTTTATATCTGATCTTGGTCTGTTAGTACCTCGTCCTACCCATCTCTTTGGCAAACAGTTCTCTTTTGAATTTTTTCTTTCTTTTGATTTGGAATCTTCCCTTTTGGGTCTTGAAGTATCTTTTCCAAGAAATCTCCTTGTTCCCTCCTCACAGTTGCCACGATCTTCAATATCATGGTATGCTACGAATGGGCAATCTGAGCATAAGGTATTAATCAAGTCTTTCATTTGTTTTTCTTTTCTTCTTGTGTGTTACACAGTGTCGGTTCCATGTTGTTTTCTCAGAGTTTCATGTGTGCTACTGGGGAAATCTTTTTGTGTTTGTTTTGAGTCAGTTCATCAATCCTCTGGACAGTTGGTGACATGGCCTTGATGTTCTTGGTAACCTTGGAATTTAAACAACAATCCTATAGCAAATCTAGTACTCAACTACATGGTGGTACTTCTCTTTGAAGTATCCCCCTGCTCAGAAAGCTTCAATGGAATCCCTTCATCTGCATTATCCCCCATCCATATCCAGCATCTATCTCTCCTACCCTAGCTTCTGCATTAGCATCTCTTTGAATCAATCTTCACTTTTAGTTTTAGGGATCCACAATCCTTGTCTTAGGGATCCACCAATCCAATCAATCCACCAAGCCTCATCTTTTGAGATCCACAATCCTAGTCGTAGGGATCTCCAAAACCCATCTTCCACCAATCTGACTCTTTGAAATCCTGTTGCATCAGCTTTATAATCCCCTCATCCTTCTCCCTATTCTGGATTCCTTTTTATAGCACTCCACTCCTTCATCCTCCACCTTCCCTAAAGTCTTAAGCTTGCTTCCTCTTGTGCATCTAATTCACCTTTATCATTCTCCCATAGTGAGAGTTTGAGCTAATTCAGCCGCTTCTCTTTGCCAATCTAAGTCTCCTTGCTTATCCTGAATTCTTATATTTTTCAAGAAGCCGTCGAGCCTCATTTTTTCTCCTCGCCGCCTTCTTGAGAGGGCATCTCATAGTCTAGTCTCTCATTCTTATCCAATATTGGGGAAACTTTGTTGCTAAAACATCTTCCTTGTGTTGTTTATATTCAAATTTCTTTGAAATAGTGTTATCTCAACACTATGTCAAAGAGCGAAAAAATGTAGACACCTAAATCCTTTAGGAAATCAAGTATTTTTATTTTTTGAAAAGGTCCCTAATGACATCATCATTTATTTATTTAATTAATTAATTTATTTTTATGCTATTAAATCCCTGTATCTTAATTAAAAATAGTAAATTAAGGAATCCCTCCCAAAAATGTTTAAATCATTTTTAAACATTATTTCCTTATTTCTTAATTATTTAATTAATAAATTGACCAGAAATCTTAAAATAAATAATTTATTTATTTTTTGCCCAAAACTTGGCCAATTTCCTTAAGACCACTAACCTCTTCCAAAATCTTCTAATCCTTCTTTAATTTTGATTAAAGGCTAATCCCATCATTTCCTACCCCTAATCCCAACTCAAAATATTTAATTAAGATTAAATATTAATCCTCATGTTTATTAAAAAAAAATTAATAAATATCTCCTCAACCCAAACCCTTGAAATAAATAAAACTTTATTTATTTCCTAAAAACCTAATTTATCCTCATCCTGGGAAGTTCTAGACTCTTCTAGAATATGTCAATCCTTATCTTTGACCCTAATCCTAATCCCTCCCTAACCTTGTCACATTCCCTAAACATGGGTTAAGACTTGCTAACCTAAGCCAAAGCCAACAAATATATCCTCCTTCACCCACCCTCATTAAATGCCATCCACTTGCCCATCTCTAACAAGCCTAATCTAATCTTATCCCAAACTTAATCCAAGCTTTAATCATTTGCACATTCCTAAGTCAAGCTTAAGACTTTCTTAATCCAACTCAAGTCAAAATATCTCAACTCTCTCACAAATATCCCAACCATAAACTTTTTGAAGCACACAAAGCCATAAATGACTCTTACAAGCCCATTCATTGCTCTTACATGCCATTATGAGGGTCTTTATGAGCTTTGAGCCTCTTTTGTTGACCCCTCAACCCCTCTTGCTCTAACCAATGACCCTATAACATGTGTCACTCCCTAATTGGCTGTAAGGAAGCACAATCCATGTGCTCTCCTTTCATTCAATCTAAACCTTCCATAAGCTTTCTCCCATCCTTGCATCCTAGCCCTTGATCCCTCAAGCCCTTTTCCTATTTAAGGAATCTTCTCCCAAGCCATTTTAGCACAATCACCCATAGTAACAAATTAATACCATTTTGATCATGAAGTAAAGCTATAATGCCATTTTTGTGAAGCCATTTTACATCAAATCCATTCACCTAAGCCAAAATCCATCAAGAACATCATTGAAGCCTTTGGAGAATCGAGCATACATCCTATCTAATTAGACAAAGCTACTCAACAAGAGAGCTTTTCATTGAGAGAGCCCATTAATGGCTCATATTCTCAATTGAGAGCTCATCTTAGTCTATCTTGAAGTTATGTTTATTTAGTTTTGTGAATAATTTTGATTTAATATTTAGTGTTCATTGCATTACTAATCCTCGTATACAACAGGTGCCAAGCATCACAAACTTTAGTGGATTCTGAGTGAATCCACAATAGGTGTCTAGCATTAGTAAAACATAGTTGGTGCCGAGTAACACAATATGTGCCAACCACCAAAATTTCAATAGTGCCAAGAAGCTGCATTATTTGAAAAGTTAAAGATTCACCAAGTCTAAGCTGACAAGTTTTCTAACTTGAATTTTGTGAACAAGATGGAGGATAAGGATGATGAGCTAGTGGCATAGAATTTTAGATAAACAGTCAGAGCTTTAGAGACTGAAAGCTAGAGCTGTAGAGCTTATTAGTACCAAGTTCATGCCAAAAAAATCTTGACTAAATTCATTAGTGAGTTCCAAGGAAGCTAGTTCATGCCAAGTAGATTTTTAATTAGTACCAAGAAAATGCAAAATCTAGTGTGTGTCAAATGATACATAAGGAGCTAAGCAAAGTAACAAGTGACAAGCATTAGAAACTTTAGTGGATGCTGAGTGAATCCACAATAGGTGTCGAGCATTAGTAAAATTTAGTTGGTGCTGAGTAACATAGTATGTGTCGAGCACCAACATTTCAATAGTGTTGAGATGCTACATTATTTGAAAAGTCAAAGATTTGTCAAATCTGAGCTAACAAGTTTGTTACCTTGAATTTTGTGAACAAGATGGAGGACACAAATGATTAGTTGGTGGCACAAAATTTTAGGTAAAATATTTTTGAGCAAATTTAGGAGGATTTTTCATGATCATTCTAGAAGAAACCACATATGGGTTAGATTCATTGAATCTTACCTAATCCATTTGAACTAAAATTAAAGGAGGGAAGAATCGAGTGAGAAAAGCATTTTCCAAACTTCTATTTAAGGATTCATAGGCCAAGAAAAAAGAGTTGTTGGGTCGAAGTTGTTGAAAGGGTTTCAAGGAGAAGTTATCAAGAAGAAGGAAGAACAAAGCACAGAGACTCTACCTTGATAAGTGGCTATGTAGGAGATTGCACTCATACATCAAGCATGGAGACTCAAGGAGAAAAATCTTGAAAGGAGAACAACTTGTCAGAGCTATAAAGACTGAAAGCTAGGCAAATTGTGAAGAGCTGAATAGAAATTTGAAATCTGCAAGTTAATTTGTGAGTTGTATCAGGTCAGAAGCCCTTGTTACTCTCTAAAAATTGTGTCAGCTAGGGTAAAATCCTATGGAATTAGGTTGGTTTAACAACGATTTGTAAATTCTTTAACATGGTGGCATTCCAAGTGAATGTTCTAAAGTCTTCTAACCATGCTCACTTCTAATAAGGTGGTTAAATCCTTTAACTAGGTCACATTTAATAGTGTGTTATAGTCTTTAATAGGGTAGGCCTTTCAAAGGGCAGGCCTTTCACAGGGCATCACTCTAGAAGAGTGAGAATTGAGTAGCATGTTATTAGTGGTTTTTTCCAATTTGGGTTTCCATGTAAATCATAGTGTTATGTGTTGATCTTTCATGTGTTATTCTTGCATGTTGATTTTTAGTAACTTGCTAAGTAGGAAAGTTTAAGCTTGGATGTATAAATAGTTTAATGAGCTTACTATACTATGTGAAAAAGTTTTATTAGGACATTTGGACCTTGCATAACTGATTTTCCCCCCCTCTCAGTTATTCTAAAGCATTTCTAACAATTGGTATTAGAGCAATCTACTAATTTAGTTTAAGGGTACTAGAAGCAGGAAGATCAGGATGTCCATGATAGAAGTTCCTAAGCTCAACAAAGATAACTTCACTACATGGAAAAAGTTAATGAAGTTGGATCTTGGATCAATAAGTGACCATGCACAAACCTCAATTGAGGTAGAACATGTTGATCTAGTTGTACCCACTATGAAAGATATGAAGAAAAAGGAGCATAATTAAGCAATGTTGGAGATTGCCTCTGCCCTCAACTATGTTGAATTTATTGACATCAAGGAATGTGACTCTATATTAAAGATGTGGAAACCATTGACTAATATTTATGGAGGACATTAGAATGTTCAAAGAGAAAAAAGAAAAATTTGATGACATGAAAATGGGGGAAGGTGAGAATGTTGCTCAATATACCTCTAGAATGGAAGAAGTAGTAAGTGTAAGAAGAAGTTTGGTTGGTCATTTGGAAGATGACACTATTAATAGTAAATAAGAACCCTGCTTCGTATCTATATTATTAGAGTTTTAGCCATACAAGAATTTAGATGTGTGCTAGGAAGCACACTAGCTTTTGAAGGTATAGTGCGAAGACTTACTGCATTTGAGTTGTCTAATTTTGATAACTATAGACTTGAGAACCTTGAAACTACTTTCAAGACTAGGATATCATTGAAAGACACTAAGGAGGTGAAAACAAAGAAGAACAACAAAAAGGTAAAATATGCATCTGGTGACATTAACACATATGAAGAATATATAGAACAATTGGAAGCATTCCTAGCTAGAAGATTTCATAGAGGCAAAGGTATATTCAAAGGTAAGCTTCCTACTATTTGTTTTAATTGTAATGAAGTAGGACATATTGCTGCAAGATGCAGACATAAGAAGAACCATAGAAAAGGAAAAAAGAGCAACAACAAAAGAGAAGATGATAGCAAAGATTACAAAGAGAAAGACAAAAAGTGCTACTTTGTTGAAGAAGAGGATTTTGATGAAAATGATGATGAGGTAGTCTATGTAGCCATGAAGGATGAATCAAATGAAGATAAAGAAATAACACTAGTAACTTGTGTGAACAAAAATGACAGGTGGATCATAGACAGTGGATGCTCATATCCCATGACAAGAGACAAAAGTAAGTTTTTTTCTTTTACTCAATATGATGGAAATAATGTTAGATTTGGAGATGATGCTCCATTTCATCAAAGGAAAAGGTTCTATTAAACTTACAGAGAAAATTTCATGTGATAATGCATACTATGTTGAAGGATTAAACTACAATTTGTTGAGTGTGTCACTACTAGGCAACATAGGTTGCAAAGTAGAATTTGGAAACAAATCTACCAAAATCTATGAAACTGATGGAAATTTGATAGGAAAAGGAGAACAAAATAGGAGTAATTTTTTTTACCTAGACATGGAAGTGATGGAGGGCCACACCACCCTTACAAATGCACAATCAATATCACAACAAAATGGAGACAAAGAGATGACAAAAATGCTTCATAAAGCATCCATTGATACTTGCAATTCATTACAATATTCTCCAAATGAAAGGACTCCAAATTCTTACAATATAAGAGAGATTTCTCACTAAGGGCTTCCAACTAGAAGAGCTTAAAAAAAAATAGCTTGTTCGCTACACCTTGAGAGATTCCTTACAAGAGATTACATTCAAAGAGCTTCTACTTGAAGAGCTACACCTTAAGAGCTTGCTCACAAATGTTCATAAGGCTTGCTTAAATAGGCACTTGACACCCAATGCATGACTCATCCACAACCTTCTAGAATATCCACATCTTTCTAGAATTTCCACCTAAATACAACTAAGCACCACCATGTGGCCCAATTAGAAAATTACATTTCCTTTATGGATCACAGCAAATATTGAATGCATGATTTAAGAAAATTTCCACAAACTTCTAAGTTACCACCTACACACCTTGATTAATGGAATAACAACTATTTTCCTTTTTTATGCCACCTATGCACCTTGAAAATAGAAATTCCTCTTTTCTCCTTTTTACCTATTTTTCTATTTTTTTATTATTTTCTTTCTATTTTCATTACTTTCTCTCTCCTCCACAATTTTTTTTTTTTTAAATTTATTTATTTATTAAATTTAATTTTCCCATGCAAGATGCTCCTGCATCAGGCTCCCCTGGTAGATAGAAAAGTGTGTCCCACACTTTAACACCCAAAAAAAGATATACAACCATCTTCATCTTCATTAAAGGCTTCCACATTTATTTTTTCTAATGCATAATGCTCATACATCCTACTCCCATGGTAGGAAAAATTTTGTGAATATGGATTCACAAAATGAAGTAGCCACTGTTGACATATTATTTTTCTCTTCCTCCAACACATAGTTGGAAAAAGTATCTGGCGCTGATATATTTCCTTCTTTCATCTTTTCTAACACCTAGTCAGAACAAGTGTCTGTTGCTGAAATTTCTCCTTTGCAATGAACTTTGTCCAAGTATAAATCTCATCCTCATTCAATCTTGTTGAATTAATCACACCAGTAACACCATACCAATATTCTTTTGCATGCCACACATGACTAACAAGATCCGCATGCAAACCATTATCAATATCTTTCAAACTCACCTCAAATTCAGCATCATATAATTCATAGAAATTTACCTCTTTGACATAGTCATCTTTGCTTGCCTCTTTCATGTCGTCAACAATGCATGTAACTACTTCACATGCTTGATCACCAACTAAGGTAGTATATGTTTCCTCCATTACTGCAATCTTCAAATCATCTTGATCTACTTCAAGTTTATAAATCTTGGCATTTACACATATCCCAAGCTGCTCAAATACTCTAACCTAGAACACTGATAGTGGAATTGTGAAGGTTGGAACCTTTATTTGACCCAAATGGGTATCCAAAAATGAAAACACATGAAATAGAAACTAAGTCTAAGTACTTTTTTTTTTTGGGTGACATAGGATTGCCCTTATACCTCTGGATGCTCCTGCATCAGACACCCAGGGTAGATTGAAAAGTGACCCTGTCACTTTATAGATGGTAGAGGAAATCTCAAATGAGAAACCTCAGCTGTTGATATCCAAGTTGAATCCTTGATTAATCGGCCTTTCCACTTAACCAGATACTCTTCATACTGCCTATTTCTGGTACTCCTACCCACACGATGATCCAAAATGTTTTCTATCTCCTCCTTCTTAGAAGAAGGAATTGGAAATGGCTCTAACATCAGCTCCTCATCTACACCATCATCATGATACTCTATCAAGTTTGCAATTTTGAAGATAGGAGAAATGTGAATTCCATCTGGCAACTCCACCTCATAGGCATTTCCTAAGTCATGTTTCTTCAAAATTTTGCAGGGGCTAAATTTCTTCATCTTCAGCTTGTTGTAAGTACCTACTAAAAATCTCTCCTTTCTTAAGTGTATCATGACTAGATCCCCTACTTGGAACTCCTTATGTCTTCTCCTTTGATCAGCCCTAGCTTTATACTATTGATTCATCTTGATAATGTGTGCCTAGACCTCCTCATGTTGGTGTTTGATATGTTCAGCAAACTCTTTTGCTTCAACATTTGTCCTCTCCCCTTGCTCCATCTTCCTCAATTCTCGTGCAGTCCTTGGGCTACTTCCATATACAATTTAAAATGGTGATTTTCTAGTACTCTTATTTACAGAGTTATTGTAAGAAAATTCCACTTGTGGTAGAATCAAATCCCTTCCCTTTGGGCTTATCCCCAACAAAACATCTCAACAAATTGCCCAGACTTCTATTTACCACTTTTGTTTGGCCATCAGTCTGTGGATGATGTGTGGAACTAAATTTCAAGTTTGTTCTTAACTTCTTCCACAATGTTCTCTAGAAATACCCCACAAATTTAGTGTCTCTATCAAAAACTATACTCTTTGGGAGGCTATGTAGTCTTACCACCTCTCTGAAAAACAAGTCTGCAATATGGACAACATCATGAGTTTTATGGCATGGAATGAAATGTGTTATTTTGGAGAACCTATCAACTGCCACAAATACTGAGTCATTACCCCTTTGTATCCTTGGAAATCCAAGAACAAAATCCATACTTATGTCCTCCCATGGCTTTGATGGAACAAGCAATGGCTGATAAAGTCCAGTATTGTGACTAAATCCCTTGGCCACTTGACAAATCTGAAAAATCTGTACAAAGTTCTTCACATCCTGTGAAATTTGAGACCAAAACTAATGTTCTCTAAGAATGGAAATGGTCTTATCTCAACCAAAATATCCTACCATCCATCCACTGTGTTTCTCCTTAGTTAGATTTTCCCTCATGGAACTCCTTGGAATACACAATTGACTGCCCTTGAACAACATACCATCCTGAATTAGATAGTCTAACCACTTAGTTTTGTCTACAGCAATAGGTTCTTTACAGACTTTCCATGCTTCAGTAAAATCAGGATCCTCAAGGTACAGATTCTTGAGTTCAGCAAACCCAACTACTTCAACCTGCATTACTATAAGCAACAATTGTCTCCTAATTAATGCATCTGCAACCCTATTAGATTTTCCACTTCTATGCTTCAACACAAATGTATAGCTCTGCAAGAACTCTACCCACTTTATATGCCTTTGATTCAATTTACCTTGCCTATTTACATACTATAATGCCCGGTGTTCAGTATATAAAAAAAATTCCTTTGGCAATAAATAATGCCTCCATTTCTTTAAGGCCTGAACTATTGCATAGAACTCTTGATCATAAATAGAATACTTCTTTTTCGCATCATTCAATTTTTCACTAAAATAAGCAATAGGCTTACCTTCTTGGCTTAATACAACCCCAATACCACTGCCACTAGTATCACAATCCACCTAGAACACCATGCTAAAATTAAGAAGTGCCAACATAGGTTGTTATGTCACCTTCTCGTTCAGCAATTCAAAACTTCTAACAGCTGCCACAGTCCATTTGAACTCTTTTCTATCCCCTCTTATTGTGTCATTTAGGGGTGCACATATGCCACTGAAATTCTAAATGAACTTCCTGTAAAAACTAACCAGACTATGAAATTATCTTACCTCAGTAGTAGACCTTGGAGTAGGCCATTCCAAGATGGCTTTTACCTTCTCTAGATCCATTTTAAGACCTTCGGGTGATATAACAAATCCCAAGTAGACTAACTCCCTTTTTGCAAAGATACACTTCTTCAGATTAATTAACAGTTTCTCTTCCCTTAACCTTTCAAGGACACTACAAATATGAAATAAATGTTCTTCCAAAGTTTTTTTGAAAATTAAAACATCATCCAAATAGACAATAAAAATTTTTCCCAAGAACTTCTTAAGTACCTCATTCATAAGCCGCATGAAGGTGCTTGGGGCATTCGTCAATCCAAAGGGCATGACTACCCACTCATAAAGATCCTCCTTGGTCTTGAAGGCAGTTTTCCACTCATCTCCTTCTTGAATCCATATTTGGTGATAGCCACTCTTGAGATCTATCTTTGTGAAGTATTGAGCTCCACTCAAGCAGTCCATAAGATCATCCATTCTTGGCAAAGGAAATTGATACTTGATGGTTATCCTATTTATAGCTCAAGAGTTTTTACACATTCTCCACTCTCCATCCTTCTTTGGTGCTAGTACTGTTGGTACTACACATGGACTCAGGATCTCTCAAATCAAACCCTTCTTCAATAGCTCCTGAACCTTTCTGTTTAGCTCCTCAATTTTAGTAGGAGTCATCCTATGAGCTACCTTGTTAGGAAAACTAGCTTCAGGGATTAAATCTATTTGATGACTGATTTGCCTTACTGGTCAGAGTCCTTTTGGAACATTATCAGAAATGATATCTCCAAACTCACATAATAAATTTGAAACATCAAGTGGTATTTCACTACTACCTTCCTTATCTTTTTTAGGAATCAAAGCATAGCACATACACTGATGTTTCATGCCATCTAAAAATATTTTCTTCCATCAACAATATAGATCCTAGCACTGTTGCATACCTTTTCACCTTCCTTTACCATGGGCTTCAATTTGTGGCGAACTTCATCCTTTGTTAGAGAGTATGTGTTTGCATGACCATCAGTATTGCATAGCTATCAAACTGCCACAGTCTTTCCAACAATAGATGGCAGACATCCATTGGAATAATATCATAGAGAATTTCATCATGGTAACTCCCAATTTTGAACTTCACTAAACATTGTTCACTTACTAGGACCTTATGATCATTCTTCACCTAACCGATCTGATAGGGTTGGGGCTATTTCTCCCTCTTGAGCTTCAACTTAGAGACCATCTCTTCTAACACCAAGTTGTCAGTGCTAGCACCATTAATGATCAGATCACAACATTTATTCTCACACATGCACCTAGTATGAAATAGACTACTCCTTTGTCCTAGTTCAATCTCCCTACTTAGTAGAACCCTTTCATTTACTAAAGTCTCTCCTCTTTTTGCATCATCTGAATGTGATGATTGTGCCTCCTCATCCACATGAGCAACCCTAGCTTGGCCCTCAGCTCTCCTATCTATTCTTCCTTGTCATTGAGGGCATTTAAAGGCATGCTGGCCTTGTTCATTGCAATGGAAACAGGTACCAATGAAACCTCCTCTTCCTGAACCTTGTCCACATCCTCTACCTCTTCCTCTCTGATCTCTAAATTTTTGATCATTGGAGTGGTTGAAATCCTCATTCCTCTAGTTCTTGCTAGTACCCACATCTTCATTTTTCCTTTGGGTCTCATTTTGACCTCTAGATGACCTACCCCTGCCCCTTCCTCCTTGACCATGCCCTCTTTGTCTCCCTTCAAACTTTTAATTTAGCTTCTCTTCAACTCGTAGGGCAAATTGGTATGCCTCTTCAACGTTAGTCATTCTTACCAGACTTAATTCCTCCCAGATGCTAGGTCATAACCCACTGATATAATGAGCAACCTTCTCCTTATTTTCTTTTGCATGCCCTGCTCTAATTAGAAGTTGATAAAACTCCTCCATATATTCCTAGACTGATTTTTCTGCTTGCTTTAACAAATACATCTACTTAAATAAATCAAGCTTGTAGTCAACAAGAATGAACTACTTCTTTAGTTTGTCCACCATGCAATCCCACCTTGTGATCTTGTCCTTTCCTCTTCTATTTCTTTCCAATTGAACCTCTTGCCACCAAATTTTGGCATGGCCTTTTAGTTTGGCCTTTGTAAAGTTAACCGTATCTAGATCCCTGATATCCTCATACTCAAAGTACTCTTCTAGTTCATTGATCCAGTCGATCAACTCATCTGGTTTTAAATTTCCTAAAAATACACCCATATCAATTGTAGGTCTTTTTCCAAACTTAGTAATGGCCCTAAAAAGTCTCTCCTCTGTATGATTAAGAACTTCCCCTTCTAGTCCAATTTTTTCTTCTTCATTGTCATCCTCACTTTCGTCACCTATGGCAACATTTGTTCCTCTATGGAGCTCCTCCTGCATCACTTGAACCTGTCTTTGGAGGGCTCTAAGCTCCTTAGGATTAATAGCTTCGACCCTTCCACTACGTTCTCTTTATGGAGGCATCTTCTTAACTCAAACTCACAACCACACAGTCCTAGTGCAAACTGCCTCATAGTCGGTGCTCTATCTACACACTCAGGAAAAACCTACTCTAAAACCACTTAATGGGGACACAACCCAAGCATAGAATGGACACAATAGGAAAGTGAAACTTTCTTAACTATGAAAATATGCTAATAAACTTAGTGCAGAGTAAACAGACACATAAACATGCCCTATGGGCTTATAATAGTATAAATCTGGAGATAATTTCTTTTCCAAGTACCTTCTCTCAAACTCAACTCCAAACTACCTTTTACAATGCTAGAAATATTCTTAAATAGACCCCAAAGGGTTAAGGATTAGGAATACATTCTAGAAAGTGCTAGTTGGCATCCACCGCAAAAATGGAAGGCTCCAAAAGTCACATTAGAAGTTGGCACAAACTAAGTCTAACTACATTTTTTTTTGGGTGACATAGGATTGCCCTTATACCTCTAGATGCTCCTACATCAAGAAGATGCAACATGTCTCATTCTAAAACTTGATGATGTGTGGCTATGGCATAAAAGGCTATTTCATTTTAACTTTGATAATGTGATTAACATTAGCAAAAAGAAGAAAGTTAGAGGTTTCCTTAAGCTAAAAAATCCTGAAAATACAATGTACAAATCAGGTTTCAAAAGAAAAGTCTACACTTCCAAAGAAGTATTAGAGCTAGTCCATACAAACTTATGCGGCCCAATAGAAGTACCAAGCTATCAACGAGATGGATACATAATGATGTTTGTGGATGATTACTCTAGGATGATAATTGTCATGTTCTTAAAGCAAAAATTTGATGCATTTCAAATGTTTAAGTGGTATCTGGCCAGGGTTGAGAAGGAAATAGGAAAGAGTCTGAAGTTTCTAAGATCAAACAGAGGACGAGAATTTACATCAAAATAATTTTAGACATTTTGCAATGAAAGAGGAATTAAAAGACAAACATTAGCACCTAGAACTCCCACATAGAATGGCATTGTAGAGAGAAGGAATAGATCAGTGATAGAATATGCCAGAACTTTAATGATACAAAAAAATGCTGCTCTAAAGTAATGGAGAGAAGCTATAAGTACTGTTGTTTGCACCCTAAATCGACTACAAGTCAAGAAAAGTACAAATGCAACACCTTTTGAATTATGGTATGGTCACTCACCCAATGTGAAACATTTCAAAGTATTTGATTGTAAATGCTATATTCTTAAAGATACTAGAAATAGAAAGTTTGATGCAAAGAGTGATGAACGCATATTCCTTGGATACTCCACTAGAAGCAAAGCATATAAGTGTTTGAATACTAACACTAACAAGATTGTGGAGAGCACAAATGTAAATTTTGAGGAGCATGTAGAAGTCCAAGTTGATGAATCTAGGAAACTAGAAGGTTATAAATCATTTTTATACTTCTATGAAGGAATGCTTACTAAAGAAGAAGATGCCAATCAAGTTGAGAATCAACAACAAGTTTTAGTATCAATCAAGTTACAACCAGTGAATGTTAAGCCACCTTTATAAGCTGAGTTGTAAAATGAAGAAAATACACATTCTGATTCTGACATCAAAAAAAGATGGTAGAAATGATGAAATACCAAAAATAAATGTGCATAGTAACTCTAAAGTTGAAGGACCAAATATGGAAAGAAGGACAGAACCAAGACTATCCAAATATGGGAGAAGACATAACCCTGTAGAAAAATTTATTGTTGACAAATAAGCAAGACCAATGATAAGGAATCGACTAAGAATTGAATCATGTTTTCTCAGCAAGATTCATCCCAAAATAGTGAAAGATGCACTACAAGATGATAATTAGCATAAAGCTATGGAAGAAGAGATAGACCAAATAGAGAAGAATAAAACTTGGACCTTAGTCTCAAGACCAATTAATAAGAATGTGATTGGTACCAAATGGGTCTTTAGGAACAAGCTTGATGAGAATGGTGAGATCACAAGAAATAAGGCTAGACTAGTCTACAAAGGTTATGCACAAGAAGAAGGACTAGACTATGGGGAAACATTTGCCCCTTGTTGCAAGGATGGAACGAATAAGAACACTACTTGCACATGCTACCTAAAAAGGTTTCAAAGTCTACCAAATGGATGTAAAGTCTATTTTTCTAAAAAGTATACTGGATGAGGAAGTCTACATAGAACAAACAGAGAGATTTGTTGATGACAACAACAAAGATATGATCTGTAAACTACATAAAGCACTCTATGGTTTGAAACAAGCACCTAGAGCATGGTATGAGAGACTTCACAAATATCTTGTGAAGATAGGATTTGAGAGAATAGATGACAACAAAAACCTGTATATCAAGGTAGAAAAAGGTAAAGACATTTTGATATCTGCAATCTTTCTTGATGATATAATATTTGTTGGAAAAGATGCTCTATGCAAAGATTTTGCTGATCAGATGAAACATGAGTTTGAGATGTCAATGTTTGGAGAAATTAAATTCTTTTTTGGATTGCAAGTATATAAACTAAAACATGGCATATTTGTGACCCAATCAAAATATATCAAGGAGATACTCAAGATCTTTGGCCTAGAAGATTCAAAACTAGTCAGTACACCAATGGTAATAGGACATAAGTTATCCAAGAATGATGAGTCAACTGAAGTAAATTAGACAATGTATAGATCAATGATTGGAAATTTATAATATGTTGTAGATAGTAGACTAGACATTACATTAGCTTTTGGAATAGTGGCAAGATTTTCTACCAATACAAGAGAAAATCATCTTATGGTAGTAAAAAGAATATTGAGGTACGTAAAAGGAACAAAAGACTTTAGTTTATACTATAAGAGAAGTGAAAAGTTTGAGTTGAAAGCCTACACTGATGTAGAATGTGGAGGTAATAAAGATGACATAAAAGGAACCAGTGGAGGAGCACTTTTCTTAGGTAAAAGATTGCTTACTTGGACCAGAAAAAAGCAAAGTTTCACCTCACAGTCTATAGCAAAAGTTGAGTATGTTGTTGTTGCTATCAACTACACCAATATTATATAGATCAAACATTTTTTGCAAGGTATGAAGGAAGAAGTAACTAAACCTATGATACTCTATTGTGATAACACAAGTACCATCAACATATCAAAGAATCCTATGATGCATGCCAAAACAAAGCATATTGCAATTAAATATCACTATGTAAGAGAATTGGTGGAAGCTAAGAAAGTAAGGATGGAGTATGTTAGCTCAAAAGAACAAATTGCTGACATCTTCACAAAAGCATTACCTAAAGATACCTTTGAGTATCTTAGAGGTAAGTTAGAAGTGATGCCCCTATCCAAGGTTGTTTGAGAAAAAGCAAGACTACTCTATATCAAATGATTTGATTGTTGAAATATTACAAATTGATGGAGAGGATATTTACTTTAGAATTTTTTCTGAAGTAATCAAAGTACTAAAAATCCAAACAAGTCACAAGCAAGGTGGTAGAAGGAGAAATTGGAGTACCTACAAATGCTACACTTTCATATTAAGATGCTAAGATACTGTATCTTTGGCATTGTTGTCAAAGAGGGAGATGAAATAGAAAAAATTGATCAAATCAATTGAATCAAATAGACAAAGGGAGATGAAATAGCAGAATCTGATCAATTCATTCAAAAGAAAAAATATTGTGTAGAGGGAGAAATGGCACAAGCACATTTAAAGGAACAAAATGTAAAATGGAGAAATAGTAGTAAAGAAGAGCAAGGTAGTAAGCTACAAAAAGGATAGAGTCATATAGGAAATAATCAGACATGCAAAAGATTGTTTGCAAAAAAGGAAAGAGAAAGGAAACAACAACCTAGAGGGAGAAGCAAAAGCAAATAAATCAAGATAGCAAATCAAAGAGGGACATGTGAAAGCTGATGAAAATAGAAATGGTAAGAAAATTTATTTTTGGCACTTGATTTACTGCTTTAACCCAGTTAGCATTTTGATAACTTGGTTGATAAGTTTGGTTTTCCACCAATGCTAAAGAGGGAGATTGTTAGAAATCTTATTGAAAAGAACATGGTTGAAGGACGAAGAATATTATTTGCAAAGAGGGATATTGTTGATAAAAAATGTTTTCTATCATTTTTTTATCACTGATGTCAAACCTACTATTTGTTGGAATGCCAATTTCTTATAAGATCCAAGTACTATCACTTAGTTGATTGATGAAGAGGATTTAATCAACAAGATGTAACAAAAGCACCTAAAAGAAAGGTTGAGTTATGGTTTTGTAATGAATTACAAGAGTTAGTTAAGATAATGGTAAAATGATGTATTGATAATATACTTGAAGATATAGAGGTTGGCCACACTTAAAAACTTTAGAAGTATAAGTTGTAACAAGACTATCTGCAAAGCTTGACTAACTTCATTAGTGAGTACCAAGCAAGTTAGTTCATGCCCAACAAAATTTTTAGTTAGTGCTGAGAAAATGCAAAATCTAGTGTGTGCTGAGTGATATAGAAGGAGCCGAGTAAAGTAATAGGTGCCAAGCATGAAAAACTTTAGTGGATGCTAAGTGAATCCACAATAGTTGTCTAGCATTAGTAAAATATAGTTGGTCCCAAGTAACACAATATGTGCCAAGCACTAGAATTTCAATAGTGCCAAGCTGGTGCATTATTTGAAAAGTCAAAGATTCACCAAATCTGAGCTAACAAGTTTGCTACCTTAAATTTTGTGAACTAAATGGAGGATAAAATTGATGAGCTAGTGGCATAGAATTTTAGATAAATAATCAAAGCTGCAAAGACTAAAAGCTAGAGCTGTAGAGACTGAGAGCTAGGCAAATTGTGAAGTTCTAAACAGAGATCTAAAATCTACAAGTTAAGTTGTATGTTGTATCAGGTCAAAAGCCCTTGTTGTTACTCTCTAACAATTGTGTCAGCTAGGGTAAAATACTATGGACTTAGGTTCATTTAACAACCATTTGTAAATCTTTTAATAGGGTGACCTTCTAATTGAATGTTCTAAAGTCCTCTAACCAAGCCCACTTCTAACAGAGTGGTTAAATCCTTTAACCAGGTCACATTTAATAGTGTGTTGTAGCATTTAATAGGACAGGCCTTTTATAGGGCATCACTTTAGAAGAGTGAGAATTGAGTAGCATGTTACTAGTGGTTTTCTCAAAATTGGGTTTCCACCTAAATCACTATGTTATGTGTTGATTTTTCATGTGTTATTCTTGCATGTCAATTTTCAGTAACTTGCTAAGTAGAAAAGTTTAATCTTGGATGCATGAATAGTTTAATGAGCTTATTATACTATGTGAAAAAAAAAATATTAGGACATTTGGACCTTGAATAACCAATTCACACCCCCCCCCCTCTCAATTATTTTAAAGCATTTCTAATAGATTGTTTTGTTTTAGTCTTGCATTAAGTAATCTTGAAAATTATTTTATGTAGGTTCATTTTTAGCTTTTGATTGGACTCTAGGAGTAATTTAGGCATGAGAGGTCTATAATACCCCAAAATTGGCTCATTGCCATCTCAACCAATTCTGGTCTATTTCTGATCAATCCTAAAGTCCTATTCCATTAGGAAAATTCTTATTCGACTACTCGCTACTTGACTTAATTGTTAGATGTAGAAAACCCTAATCTGCATTCATCATGCTTATTATTTAATTCCTATACTATTTACTCATATTAGTCACATTAAACCTATTGATTAATACTTAACTTAATTACTAAGTATTCATACTTTAATTAAATTAAATTATATCTTAAGGCTAATGTACTATGGAATTAAATTTATTCAATTTAATAAATGTGCCTATTTTAATTAATTAAACAAAATTATTTAATTAAATCGAGTACTTACTTCTAATTAATTAAACAAAGTTATTTAATTAAATGAGAAGTCATTCCTAATTAATTAAATGAAGTTATTTAATTAAATAAGAAAAGTGTCTGTAATTAATTAAAGAATTATTTAATTAAATAGAAAAGGTAATTATGAGAGCATATCTTATTTTATTAAATTAAATATCTCACCAAAATCTCTTTTCAGTTCAAAAAAGGGAAATTCTCAATTCACTGTTGATCAAAAAGGAATTAAATCATTTAACTCCTTATTCTACTCAAATTAAATTAGTTAACTCCTTATTCTACTCAAATTAAATCAGTTAACTCCGTTTAATTTGAGAATCTTCCTTTATGACTGAACTTCACATTTGATCCTAACCATTGATTGAAATCAATCTCAACCGTTGATGGATTCCAAGAAAGTCTATTTAAGAGATCCTCATCTCTTCATTTTGGGAGAGGATGAATTAGAATTTGAATTGAATTGCTATTGAAATTCATACTCACATTTTTGCATACACTTTGCATCCTTAGCTTAATTTCATTTAGCTGAATATGCATAGGTTAATCTAGTTTTGTTTCAATTGATCCTAGATTAGAATGCATTTCTCATTCTAGATTAATCTACACAATCATATAGATTAATTTCATGTCTTAAATCCTTCATTCTTAGAGGGTCTGGTTGTTTAAACACCTTAAAATCTAAGGATATCTAACAAGCAATTCCCTTTAGATAGAAGGCAATAGGTCGCCTTGCTGGCTAATTTTTAGATGAATAATCCAATGTTCATTCTGGGTTGAATCCACAAATAAAGATCGTGTTGAAGTGTGTGTGTGTTAGCAAAGGCTGCATATTCATGCATACATTTCTGGCACCCACCGTGGGGCTGAAAAAATCAAATTTTCTGGCCTTTTTCTACATTTTTTTAATCATTTTTTTGTTCTTTGTTTGTACTGTTCTGTACAGATTCGGGAATCTTTGCACAAGACTATTCATTTTGGTGTGAGGATCCAAAATCTTTGCACAAAGATTTTGCTCACATTTTTGCATACACTTTGCATCCTTAGCTTAATTTCATTTAGCTTAATATCCATAGGTTAATCTAGTTTTGTTTCAGTTGATCCTAGATTAGAATGCATTTCTCATTCTAGATTAATCTACACAATCATATAGATTAATTTCATGTCTTAAATCCTTCATTCTTAGATTGTCTAGTTGTTTAAACACCTTAAAATCTAAGGATATCTAACAAACAATTCCCTTTAGATAGAAGAAAATAGGTCGCCTTGCTGGCTAATTTTCAGATGAACAATCCAATGTTCATTCTGGGTTGAATCTACAAATAAAGACTGTGTTGAAGTGTGTGTGTGTTAGCAGAGGCTGCATATTCACGCATACATTTCTGGCACCCACCGTGGGGCTGAAAAAATCAAATTTTTTGGCCTTTTTCTACATTTTTTTAATCATTTTTTTGTTCTTTGTCTGTACTATTCTTTACAGATTTAAGAATCTTCGCCCGAGACTGTTCATTTTCGTGTGAAGATCCAAAATCTTCATGCAAAGATTCTTTCTGTATCGCACGAGAAATTGCCTGAGTGTGCAAAACTTCACGCGACACCTGTTTCTTTGCACAGGGCAAATATAATTTTGCACGGGTCGTAAAATTTCTTCGTGCAGACTGTCAGGAATTTCGTGTGAGACTCTACTGATAGAGGCTATTTTTGCATTGATTTTCATGTTTTCTGGTTTTTCTACTAACTGCTTACAGTTTCTAGTTTTTTTGTGTTTTTTGATTTTTTGGAACAGCATAATAGCGGTTTGCAGGACAATTGGAAAAATGTGATAAAGTTGCTAAAAATAGGTAAAACATCTACTAAGCGCGTTGCAAGGATTACCAAGTAATTTTCTTTGACTGATAACACTTCATTTGGGCCTAAAACAAACATCTCTCATGTCAAGCTTGTGTGTGTTTCCTTCCATGTTCTCATTTTACAACACATGCATAATTTGATACTAGGTTGTGATCTCTATTAGTTTCATCTAGCAGGCTTAGTTACTAGCAATAGATCTAATTAGCTATCTTGGGTTATTGGACTCACTAATGTGCCAGCCCCTCATTTCACCCAGTGGTTGCAAGATCAGCACCATGTTAAAGGGGAGGAGTCTATAGGAAAGAAGCATTAAATGCTCCACTAGGCAACCCTTTTGTCCTTTCTAGAACTCACTAGTTTCTGAGTTGTGGACTCATTTTGGCTTGTATGAGGGGTTAAATGTTCCACATCTATGGACTCACCTCACATTAGTTGAAGCGTTAAGTGTACCACCTTGTGCTCTTTGATTGCTTTTGGATAGATTTGCTTTCGGGAATTAACATTTGTACACACATAGTAATTAGACCCCCATGAACACTATTCGTGAATCTTGAGAGAGTGGGTTCCTAGTGAAACTCCTCTCTATGACAGATTCCTTATAGGTGGGGATGATACTTTGAGCATCTCATAGATAGATGAATCTTTAACTTTTTGATTGAGACATCCTTTCTTCGGAGAGGTTGATAGATCACTGGAGTGGATATCATAGATCTTTAAGAGATACTCTTAGTTTATCATGTTGGATTAATCTATCTACTTTGATTGGGCTAAAAGTGAAAAGGTGTCAAAACCTTGAATCTAGAAGCTAAATCCCCTTGTGGTACACTATTGTGAGTTGGTCACCTTTAGAGAGGGTTAACCGTAGCAGACAATCCCTCTTCAAGGCAAACTGTGTTGATGAAACCTCGAGCGATAATAGCCATTTTTGACATGGTAGTGACAACCGCTATATAAATGTCCTTGTGGAAGAAATCTCCATGGGTGTGGTTCATTGTGGGTTGTTAGATCTCCCTAGTAGCTCTTTGAAGATTAAGTTCTCAGACTGTGTTGAAACCTCAGTGCGGCAAGATTGGAGGTCACCCCTGTGAGTCATAAAAGTTGCAGAGTCAAAACATTACTAAAAACCTTAGAGAGGCCAAACTTTTCATTTTCTAGAAATGTGTGCAATGATTGCAAAACTCTTTGAAAACATACACAAATAGCTCTCCTAGGGATTAGCACAAACTAAGTCACTTGATTGTTCATGTCCAAGGTTGCTTTTGCCCTTGCTCATTTTTTTTAGACGTGCTTGAAATCACTTGCTTGTTGTTCTGCATGCCTGTTTATCTTCCTAGTTACTGAAACGATCAAAAAAATTGTCAAAATTAGTTGTTGTAAAACTGGTTTACCTTCTCGTGTGAAATCATTTTGGTCTCATGTGAAATCATCTAGTCCTTGTGTGAAATTATTTTCTTCTTGCGTGAAATTAAATTGCTGTTATGAGTCTTCGTGCGACCTATGAAATTATTTGCACAAAATTAAACTACTGTCACTGAACTTCGCAGGAGATGGAAAAATTCTTTGCTCGACCCGTCAAGGTTTTTCATGTGAGATCTTGTGTCAGCATTGCCAATTTGGGTCTGTTTTAGCTATCTATAGCCTCCACGCTATCCTTTTCTATGTCCGTTTATCACTCTTTGTCTACAAACAGTCCTAAAATAGTGACACTTCGCTTAGCTAAAGACTTGTGTCTTACACCTTGACTAGTCTCATCTCATAAGTAATTTTTTTGGTCCTTTTCTTAATGCTTTTCATACTTTGTGTCGCATTGGTCATAATCTCTGGCTATTCTAGCCTTTAAATTAGACCATTTGTGCCTTAGTAAACAACATTCTTACTATTATCTTGTTCTTTTTGAGATTCAGTCTTAGTGTAGCCCTTTTCTAGGTTCTAGCTTCTTGTCCTTTCCTATGACTATCACAACCAGAAGTGTCAACATATTTTATCCCAATAACCTTAGACGTGGTCGTGCTAGGGGTCGTAATTGCAACAGAGGTTGCTTACCTTTCGTTATGCAATCTGTATCCAATTTAGCTAGTGAGGCATCTTCACGATCTTCCTCACCTGCTAGGTTATCTCGAGTTCAACAAACATTTTCCAATTTGCAACAAATTAGGAATCCTTTTTACCAAGAGGATACTAAGATAGGTAGAGGTTGTGCATTCCCAAACATAATGTATGATCCTTTCTCCAAATATCCTTTTGAAACACAAAACACTAAAACTGAACACATTCCTATAATGACTAATTGTGAACCTAAACATGGTAGTCATAGTCGATATCAAGAACCACCTAGGGATGACAAAGAGAAAGAGAAAGAATATGAAACTGATGAGGAATAGGAAGAGGTGGAAATCCTCCCTGAACACATAGCAAAATGTTGAAGAGACAAAAACTTTTAGAAGGTCATGAGAATCCTAATCAATGAAGAGAAAGAAAAATAATTTCTCAAACTTGCCCAAGAGGGAGCAGAGTTACCTTCTCATTTCATTGTAGAAACCATTGTCAAAACTGAAGAAGAAACTAAGACCTCCAAACTCCAAAATCTATTGAAAATTATGCAAGACCAGTTGGCTCAAATGATGCATGAGAAGGAGAAACCCACAAAGGCATACACATTGGACACTCTTTGTTCATTTCCATTTGACAAAAGCATAAACATGCCACCTTTCCCATGAGGTGTAGAATTACCCAAATATGACAAGTGCTTTGGTACTACTAATCCCCAGGATCACTTGCAAGAATTTGGTGCTTTGTCTATGGAGTTTATACACAATCAAACATACCTCATGCATTTATTCCCTAGAAGCCTAGGTGGTCAAGCTTTGGAGTGGTTCTCACATTTACCTCCTGGTATCAAGACATTTGAGAAAATTTCCAATTCATTTGTTTAGCAATATTCTCATAACATTCAACATCCTGTAAATATTCGATATCTATGCAACCTTAAACAGAAGGTTGGTGAGCCTTTTCTCACTTTCCTCCAATGGTGGAGACAACTATACACTAAGTATTCCCGTAAAATCCCAGAAACAGAGAAGCTTGACATTTTCACTGATAACCTCTTACTTAATTTTGGGTATAGAGTCCAACTACAAGGTCCATGTACCTTTGAAGACATGATTACATAGGCTATCCATATCAAATAATTTATGGTCAAGAAAGGTGAGCTCACTCTTTAGAGAGACACAAAACAAGGTTCGACTTCCAACAGGGATAAAACCAAACATGTCAACAAGAATCGAGAAATTGTACATGATGGGGTTGTTAACAATGTCACACCAAACCTGCTAAAATGACATTTAATCTCATAGACTACCTCAAAGCAGCCAAAAATGCTAAGAAGCCTCCCCCTAACAATAAGGCATCTAGGAACAAACCGAGAAACTCATGGACAACACGACCCAAGTGAGAGTATACGCCTTTGGGAGAACCTTTGGATGTGGTTTACAAAATATTGCTACAACACAAGCTTATCTCACCAATGGATAACCCTCATCCCTATGATCCACAACCACATCCACCATGGTGGAATGAGACCTCATTTTGTGAGTATCACCAAAACAAGGGACACAAAACCAACAACTGTATAAACTTGTGTCATAAAGTCCAGGACATGATTGATGCTACTGATCTTGTGGTAGATGGACATAACAATAACTCAGACCACAAGGCATTCAAAGAGCCTTTCCCAGCTTATGAAAAAGGGGAGACTTTGAAATCAAAACCCTAAAATAAGGTCAACTATACATATTCCAATAATGACAATGTCATTCACATGGTTGAACCTATAGATTCTGAATACTGTGATGTTATTACCATAAAGGGGAAGCAAGATAATGACAAACCCAAGACATCATTTTTCTTGAGAGGCCCTACTTCCAATAAGATGGATAATGTGTCTTTGCAACACTGTGCTAATGTTGTTACTCGCTCTCATGCAAAGTTGGTGCTCAAAGGCCTTGCACCTCCTATTTCAAATTTTGAACAATACAAAGACAAGCCCTTGCTGGTCCATCCGGTAAAAGTGTAAAACACACAATGAACTTGACTGTAACCAATTATAGTGTTCTTGATCAGTTGAAAGAAACTAATGCTCAGATTTCCATCTTTGAGCTGCTTAAATCTCACCTGCTCCCAGGAAAATTCTGGACAAAGCCCTCACTGATGCAAATGTTCCTCAAGATCTTAGTCTTGAGTGATTTCAATCTATGGTAGGTCACCTGACCTCACCTTATCTTATGACATTCTCTGAGGAGGATGACAACTCACTGAATCACCAACACAATCAACCTTTACATATTGAGGTTATGATCCACCAAACATGTGTTCGTTGGGTACTCATTGACAATGGTGCTGGCCTAAATATTGTCTCTGTTGCTCTACTTAGAAAATTGGATTATTCTAAGGACTCTGTTGATCCTCGACAAAAGATCACTATTAAAGCATACGATGAACTGGAATGAAAGTCACTAGGTCTTGTGGTTTTACCAATTCCCATCGGTCCTGTTGAAAGGGATGTCACCTGTCAGGTGCTTGACATTCCCTTAGCCTACAACATTCTGTTGGGACAACCATGGATACATGAGATACATGTTGTGCCATCCACATAACACAAAAGCATCAAATTCTCATTTCATGGCTCTGAAGTTACTATTCTTGCCACTACTAGCTACACCTACAATATGCTCAAAGTTGTCGATTCTTTCATCTCTGCTAACTATGAGTCTATTAATTGTCATGACAATAAGCTGAAACAAATTGAGCAGTCATTCAAATTGAAAGAAACTTGTATGGGTGAGTACCACATTGAACCAGTGCTATCATTAACGTCTCTCCTAGAGTCCCCTCGACATTATGGGAGACTGTCAGAGGCAAAGAAGCCATTTGTGTTGATACCTTAGACCAAGTATAATGGCACTTTCATTAAGGCTATAGTTCCTTTAGAAGATGAAAGTGAAAATAGAGCCATTACTGCATGGCTTTACAAAGAAGAGGCTCCAGTGGACCTAATAGAACAAGC
Organism: Cupressus sempervirens; assembly: GCA_028749045.1. Taxonomy (NCBI): domain Eukaryota; kingdom Viridiplantae; phylum Streptophyta; class Pinopsida; order Cupressales; family Cupressaceae; genus Cupressus; species Cupressus sempervirens. The sequence goes on along the minus strand of CM053791.1, from coordinate 109,144,771 downwards.
TTGAGAAATCACTCCTAAGAAATATGGACCTGGTCTTTGGCTTATGAAGCATTTTGGATACAAGGGAACTGGCCCTATTGGCTACAATAACAATGGCCTAATTGATCCTATCAAAGCAAAAGCTTGAAGCAACAATGATACAACTGGCCTAGGATTTAAGAAGGTCCCTTTCCATTTGGGATCAAATTTATTCATACCCAAACCTTAAAGTTCCTCTAAAAATAAGTCACAAGCTGAGTTAGATACTCAAGAGGAAGAATCTGATGATGAGGATTCCTACCCTCATCCTATTCCTTATGATCTCACTAAATTCTTTGCTGAGCCAGATGACTTTGTGCCACATGTTAGCACTGTGAATGATACTAGTCATTCTTTTGAGGACAATACTGAGTTACTCAAATATCATTTAGAAAAGGGAGAATCTAGTCAATCATGCTGTATTGAGTATTTGTGTAAGAATCCAGAGGCTGAAGGAGAGTATGTCGCTATCACTGTTGGGGAGTTCTATAGTCTCTCACCATGTAGCACTGATTCTCATGAATATGAGTTTGTCAATCTTTCAGAAGCTACTACTAATAAAGACATTGACCAAGTAAATGTCTATCAAAATTGAATCGAAGTGGGTGAAACATCTAGGGTTAGGTCATGGGGGTGTGATCCAACTAGTGTCCTAGAGTCATCAATTCCCGACATTAGTATTCTGAGATGTTTGAATACACCTATGGATGAGGTCATTGTAGGTCTCAAATTTTTGGTCCATGCACTTAATGACTATACTATGAATGCAATTGAACCAGCCACTACTCTCTCACTTGCACATCCCAAGCTTATAGACTAGAACCCCAATGCATCTAACAAAGTCCCCACAGTCAAGAATGACTATGCTCTCGCCTATTACCTAAACACTATCGAACCTGTAATGTCTTCCACCAATGAGAAGAGTCTCAACATGACTGAGGTTGACATCAAATATCTCAATCACACAATTAAAAGGAAAAAATGCAAGAGTTTCGATGGTGAAAACCACATTGTGGCAGTGTTGGATCCCAAAAAAGTAAAAACAAAAGACGTATCCAAGGGTGAAAACCTCTTTAAGGTGCCAGTGGGTGAGATATTTGATGTCCTTCCCAGTCACTTTCAGGAGAGATCATCAGTGTTAATAGAGCTAACATAGCCAATTAACCTAGGCATAGAAGAACATCCTCATGTGATACATCTAACACAGTCACTGTCACCTAAAGAGAAGGAACAATTCATTGCCTTTTTCAAGGAAAAGAAAATAAATTTTGCCCGGACATATTCTGACATGCCAGGATTGGATCCTAATCTTATCATGCATCACTTGTCCATAGCACCAAGCATCAAACTAGTTAAATAGAAGCTTCAAAAAATGCACCCTCACATTGCATTGCTCGTCAAAGCCAAATTGGAGAAACTTCTAAAGGTTGGTTTCATCCATGCAATTGATTATGCTAAATGGATATCCAATATTGTTCCTATTTCCAAGCATAATAAATCTATTAGAGTTTGTACAGACTTCTGTGATCTTAACTTGGCATGTCCTAAAGATGACTTTTCACTCCCTAATATTGATATGATCATAAACATGATGGCTGGCTATGAGATGTACTCACTTATGGATGTTTCTTTTGGATACAATCAGATAAAAATTGTGCTAGAAGACTAGGAGAAAATGGCTTTCACATGTGCATGGGGAACCTTTTGTTGGAATGTGATGCAATTTGGTTTAAAGAATGCTAGTGCTACACATCAATGGGTTGTTACTACAATTTCTCATGATATGATGCATAGAACCATGGAGGACTACATTGATGATACCTTGGTCAAAAGTGCTAAATGCAATACTCATCTACAATATTTGGGTCCCATCCTAGATTGTATGAAAAAATTCAATCTTCGGCTCAATCCTAAGAAATGCGCATTTGGTGTAACATCGGGGAAATTGTTGGGATATATTGTTTTTGCAAAAGGAATCAAAGTAGATCCAAAAAAAGTACAAGCAATAATGGACATGCCACCACCTTGAAACATCAGTCAGATGAGAGGACTACAAGGAAGGCTTAAATCTATTCGCAAGTTTATTTCACAATTGGCGGTTAGATCACAACCCTTCATAAAGACCTTACATAAGGGTGTGAAATTCAATTGGAGCCAAGATTATGAGCAAAGCTTAACACAAATCAAATAATATCTTGTCAATCCACCAATCCTGATGCCTCCTATGCATGGGAAGCCTTTTCTTTTATACATTTCACCCACTGAAACATCTTTCGGAATCTTGTTGGATCCCCACTCTCTCACTTGCACATCCCAAGCTTATAGACTGGAACCCCAATGCATCTCACGGAGTCCCCACATTCCAAAATGACTATGCTCTCACCTGTTACCTAAAAACTATCAAACCTGTAACGTCTTCCACCAATGAGAGGAGTATCAACATGATTGAGGCTGACATCAAATATCTTAGTCACACAATTAAAAGAAAAAAATGCAAGAGGTTTGATGGTGAAAACCACATTGTGGCAGTGTTGGATCCCAAAAAAGTAGAAAAAAAAAGATATATCCAAGGGTGAAAACCTCTCTGAGGAACCCATGGATGAGATATTTGATGTCCTTCCCAGTCACTTTTAGGACAGATCATCAGTATTAATAGAGCTGACACAGCCAATTAACCTAGGCATAGAAGAACATCCTCATGTGATACATTTGGCACAGTCACTGTCACCTGAAGAGAAGGAACAATTCATTGCCTTTTTCAAGGAAAAGAAAATAAGTTTTGCCCAGACATATTCTGACATGCCAGGATTGGATCCTGATCTTATCATGCATCACTTGTCCATAGCACCAAGCATCAAACCAGTTAAATAGAAGCTTCATAAAATGCACCCTCACGTTTCATTTCTCATCAAAGTTGAATTGGAGAAACTTTTGAAGGCTGGTTTCATCCATGCAATTGATTATGTTGAATGGATATCCAATATTGTTCATATTTCCAAGCACAATAAATCTATTAGAGTTTGTACAAAATTCCATGATCTTAACTTGGCATGTCCTAAAGATGACTTTCTGCTCTGTAATATTGATATGATCATAGACATGATGGATGGCTATGAGATGTACTCACTTATAGATGGTTTTTTTGGATACAATCAGATAAAAATTGTGCCAGAAGATTAGGAGAAAATGGCTTTCACATGTGCATGGGGAACCTTTTGTTGGAATGTGATGCCATTTGGTTTAAAGAATGCTGGTGATACATATCAACAGGCTATTACTACAATTTACCATGATATGATACATAGAACCATGGACGACTATGTTGATGATACCTTGGTCAAAAGTGCTAAATGCAATACTCATCTACAAGATTTGGGTCCCATCCTAGATCGTATGAAAAAATTTAGTCTTCGGCTCAATCCTAAGAAATGCGCATTTGGTGTAACATCAGGGAAATTGTTGGGATATATTGTTTCTACAAAAGGAATCAAGGTAGATCCAAAAAAAGTACAACCAATAATGGACATGCCACCACCTTGAAACATCAGTCAGATGAGATGACTACAGGGAAGGCTTCAATCTATTCGCAGGTTTATTTCACAATTGGCAGATAGATCACAACCCTTTACAAAGACCTTACATAAGGGTGTGAAATTCAATTGGAGCCAGGATTGTGAGCAAAGCTTAACACAAATCAAACAATATCTTGTCAATCCACCAATCTTGATGCCTCCTATGCATGGGAAGCCTTTTCTTTTATACATTTCACCCACTAAAACATCTTTGGGAATCTTGTTGGCTCAAGAAGACAATGACAACAAAGAAAGAGCTATTTATTACTTGAGCTGAATATTGGTCTCTTATGAGAATAACTACAGTATTATTGAGAAAGCTTGCTTGGCAATTGTCTTTGCTTCCTAGTAGTTGAGACACTACATGCTTGCCCACACTACATGGCTTGTGGCTAAAATAGATCCATTAAAGTACTTGCTTAGTAAGGCAGATCTAACAGGAAGATTGGCTAAATGGGTCATGATACTAAGTGAGTTTGACATCCAATATGTTGAACGCAAAGCTATAAAGGGACAGGCAATTACAGACTAGCTGGCCAGGGCACCCATACAAAGTCTTCTACCAATGAACATTGATTTCCTAGATGAGTCAATTCTTACACTCACTCACCATACATGGGTTATGTTCTTCGATGGGTCCTTCACACAACAAGGATCGGGTGCTAGATTACTCTTCATTACACCATAAAGATACTCATTTCCCAAAGCGTACAAGATTCTATTTCCTTGTACAAATAACATTGCTGAATATGAAGCTTTGATCAATGGTATGAAAATTGCAGCTGAATGGAGAGTAGACCAGTTGGACATCTTTGGTGACTCTCAGTTTGTTATCAACCAAGTAAATGATGTGTATCAAACAAAGGATGAGAAATTAATTCCTTACAAATGCATGGTTGATGACCTGATGAAGTATTTTACACACATCACCTTCCAAAAAGTTCTATGCGCAAATAATAAAGTGGTTGATGCCATGGCCACTCTGGCCTCCCTACTACAAATGCAAGAAAATGATCTCCGACATGAGTTCTTGGTGGAAGTGTTACACTACCCTGCCTATGACACACCTAATTCCAAGATGATCTATTCTATTATAGGACAAGAATCATCTCACTACCATCACATCTATTCTTACCTTTGTAATCAAACCATTCTAGAAAGTTTGACCTGGAATGAGAAATGTTACCTAATCCATAATGCTTCATTTTATGTCATTATTGCTGATGATCTGTATAGGAGAGGTCTCGACAGAACACTCCTTAGGTGTTTAGAACCCGACAAGTCCAAATGCGCACTAATTGACATTCATGAAGGCATTTGCAGATCTCATTCCAATGGCCTGACACTAGCTCACAAACTCCTTTATGCTGGTTACTATTGGCCTAAAATGGAGCAAGAAGTTGTTAAGTATGCTAGGTCCTGCAAGCAGTGTCAGCTACATAGAATTCTTATTCACACTCCAGCCAGAGAGCTAATTTCATCTACTACAACATGGCCATTTCAACAATCGGCCTTCAACTTGGTGGGGTAGATTCACCCAACCTCTTCCAATGGAGATAAGTTCATTATCATGATTACAAATTATTTCAAAAAATGGGTAGAGGCAGTCTCTCTCATAGTTGTTGATGGAAAAACTATAGTGCTTTTTATCACAAACTACATCATCTATATTTATGGTGTACCATCCTCAATCATTACTGACAATGGAGGACAGTTCAAGAATAAAGACCTCAAGGAATTGTGCAAGAAATTCAAGATCACACAACATTGGCTTTCCATTTATTACCCCCAGGATAATGGTTAGGTTGAGGCATCCAATAAGGCAATCCTCAAAATTCTTCATCGCACAGTCAGTAAATCAGGGAGAGACTGGAATCTCTAGATCAACCTAGCTCGATGGGCATATACGAAAAGCATTAGAACTCCAATGGGCATGACTCATTTTGTGTTGGTGTATGGGGCGAATGTTGTGCTTCCAATAGAGGTCAAGATTCCTACCTTGAGAATCTCCATGAAAGGCCTTATCACTGATGATGACTATAGGATAGCTCAGCTTCAAGAGCTTGTGTTACTAGATGAACGAAAACAAGTGGCATGTGATCATCTACGAGCATATCAAAAATGAATGGCACAAAGCTACAATCGAAAGATCAGGCCACGTGACTTCTAGCTGGGTGACCTTGTCTTGAGAGAGAATCCTAAGAATCAACAACAATGAGTGCAAAAGGGAAAGTCCAAACCAAACTAGCTAGGTCCATACATCATCACTATAGTATATGGATCTAGCACTTATCAGCTTTCCACGACCGAAGGAGAAGTGCTTAAAGAGCCTATCAACACTCTCCACCTAAAGTGGTTTTATAGTTGATTTAATCTCAGCAAGCTCTTTGTATATATCTATATGTCCCGAAAAAAATCTAAAAATCAGAAAAAGTCCTGAAAAAATTGTTACCTTGGTGGAAATCTAGCAAATAGGCACCTTGGTAACACCAAAAAAAAAAATAAATGAGATTTCAAAAAGCGAAAAATACAAAAAAATTGAAAAAATAGAAAAGTTCCATTGATGAAAACTTGGCAACAAGCATCATGGTAGCAAAAAAAGAAAAAAACTTGCCAAGAAGGTGAAAATCTAGTAAACAGACGTCTCTTGTTCCCAATGCTCCATCTTGCAACGCATCTTTTGGCTATTCTATATAGTTGATTTCATGCTTTCACTTTCCTACTTTCCTGCTTTCTGCTCATGTATCCATGGATTGAGTCTTCTCATAGCTCAGGGGCATCCCCCCTTAGTGTCACTCTTTTTGTGATTCTCCTCATAGAATCTCCGTCGCGATAGTCACCAGTGGTTCTCTTTGTGTCTGCCTACTGTCGCTAGTGTCACTCTTTTTGAGATTCTCCTCATAGAATCTCTTTCGCAAAAATCACTAGTGGTTCTCACTACATCTGCCTACTATCGCTACTGTCACTATTTTTAAGATTCTCCTCATAGAATCCCTTTCGTAATAGTCACCAATTATTTCAGCTATGTTTGCCTACTGTTGCTAAGGTTATGTCTCTAGGTTCCTTTATGGAAAATCTCTTGTGACAGTCACCAATCATCCTAGTTGTGTTTGTCTACTATCGCTCAGTCTTTCTTAGATTCTTCATCATAAAGATTCCTTTTTGACCTCTGTCACCAGTCATTCTGGCTGCATCAGCCTACTATCGCCACCCTATTGAAGAGATTTTTTTTTTCAAACATGTTCTAGACACTAATACTTGACATCAATCCCAAAATATTGAACTCAAAAATGATATACTTGTTTGGATATGCTGAAATTTTTCTTTGTTTTCTTTTTTTTTTGCTTTATCATATCTCCTTGAGCAACTCAATGATGTCATCTTTGACTAGAGAAGTAATGACTGGGGTCATGATCTTTTCTTTTCTTTATGTTTGAGGTTTAGTTCCAATAAGTTGATTTATTCCTATAAGAGGGGTGTCCACTATTAGAGCCTCTATCTCATATTGGATGGTTGTGTGTACCTCAACTCCTTTTATATAGATATGTCAATCACATTGGTTCTTATGCTTGTTTCTTGGAGTAAACTCTTCATGCTATGGTAAATACTGATACTCTTCATGCTATGGTAAATACTGATACTTGTCCTGCTAAGTGAACGTATAGGTCACTGCGACTATATCTAGCACACTTTTTTCTTAGGTTACAAACATAAGGGTTGTTGCAGAAAAAATGGATACTAAATACTTAGCATAAGAGGGATCTCCCGTGTGTTTGGTGTGCTTGTCATGCAAGCAACATTCATGTCATCCTAGCATTTATGCTCTGATGCTTATGTTAACTTGCTACATTAAAAGGGACAAATGTTCTGGTCATTTTGGCTTGTTGTGCCTCTAATGCTTACATTTAATCCTATCAAACCAACAATGTATGTTATATTCATATTTCCATGATTGCAATATCAATGGGAATTGTATAACATACGAGCTTTATTTTACATTCGATGATGATTAAATATCAAGGCTTGGTAACCCAACCTAGGGTTGCATTTAAAAGTCTTGCATTACATACTTCATTGGCATAAAGCATGCAATTCAATGGTCATTTTATTCTTACTCTACATGCATTAGATTCCTCCACGATTGTACAAGTGTTTGGTTTGTTGATTCATGCTCCTCAATGGAATAACTTGTGACTATCAAGCAAAAACATGCAACACTACATGAGATGTCAGTTCATACATATGCATTCTATCTAAGTACAGTATACATCTCATGTATATTAAAGAAAAAAAAATAGACAATGACATGTACATAGGAATACTCGGCTCAAGATCTCATATATGTATATATATCAAAAGAATGGGTCAATGCAAAAAATGGGCACTACTCGAGCGCAATCAATCAAAAATGATATGTGTGGTTCTGGCACACCAATCGATACATAGCCAGGGATCAAAAAAATTAGGCATAGAGCATCTAAATCTATCTTGAACCCTCCCCTCCAAGAGGAGCAGGGGCAATAGGTGGTGGAGGTGGTGGTGGCATATCTAGCCTAACAGGAGGTCATGCGCCCCCAGACTCTCGCGCGTACTGAGAGAAGTGTTGAACCTACAATGTCTCATATGGTACCATGCTGGTATATGCAGCATAATAATAGGCAGCCCTAGCTGACTAAAAGTGGATCTCATCCTATGCTAGCTCCAACCTTTGCTCTATAGTCTCCACCCACTCCCTCTGTCGATCTGTCTTCCGCTATCTCTCCACCAATTATGCATCTTGGACTGCTACTACAATCTACAACTCTCTCAACTATCGGGAGGCCACACGAACCTACTCTTGGTATTGCCATACCATGTCCTACACCCCACCTACCGGCTAATATGGCATATCCTCATCGAGCATCTCTGGTGCTTGCCACTATGGTGGTGCCTCCGGCTGTGGTGGTGCCTATTGCTGTGGTATCTCTTGCTTAGGGGCTTGCTCCTCTGTCCTCTGCCTCCTCTGCTGACTATGTCTTATCCCATTTCCCTCAACACTTGGGTCTGATCCCATCTAACAAGGGGGAATAGGCATCTATTGTACCCAATGGCTAAATCTATGGCTGACCTGGTAGCTATGGATGTGCCTGCTATTGCTGGGACACCTGTCTCTGTACCTATCTTGCCATCCTTAGTGGATCTCTAAAGCATGGGAATGGATGGCCGATCAAAAATTTTTGATATGTAGGCGTCATCCCTGCATCTACTACCTCTGGTAGGTAGTCCCACTGAACTGCAACTAGATTGCAGATATCTATCATCGATCATCCTAGATCCATCTGTGGTGGCCAACCCTACTCAATATCCTTCTGTACCCTGGCAAAGGCACAGTACTCATGTGAAATGTCTTGAGGATGGCCATACTATCGCCACACTCATGAAATAACAAATCTCTTGATAACTGACGTCATCCTGCCCACCAAAGGTTGAGAACTAAACATCCATGGTAGCTCTCTAGGGGTATCATCCCAGTCCTCTGTCTCTCTCTAGGGTCGCCATACAATAGACACCAAGTCATCAAGATGCATCTGCTAGTGTTCAGTCTTACCCAGGTGGGCCTAGGTAATATGCCCTCAATATTTGCATATGTACGGCTCCATGGGCTCTTTGGGATCCTCAAAAATTGGCCAACATATGGGAAGATGCTCCCAGGCCTAGATCTGTAAAACATATACCCTCACTGCCATGGTCTTCTTCTCATGGAAGACGACCTTGTGTATCTCATGGAAAAGGTGGGCCAACATGCACTGACCCCACCTGAAGATCTCTGGTGCTTCGAGCATCCTGCGAAGCATGGTACCCCATCTGCACTCCAACCCATGCTATCCTCTATCTGGACATAAGAAGCAACTCAGAAATATACCTAGCATGGATGCCAGCCTATGTGTCGATCCATAGGTATGCATTAGCTCATCCTAGCTAATGGCTCTACCCCTCAGTAACTCTCTCCCGAACACAACAGATAATGCCTCTGTCCCTGCTCGGGGCACTATGTCATAGATGACTCGGGCACCATGAAAAGGAATCCTCAGAATCCTCAAGATGTCCTCTAGAGTGATGGTCATCTCACCCATCGGCAAGTGGAAGGTGTTCATCTCTGAATGGAAACACTCCACCAAAGCTATGAGTAAGCCGTGATTCACTATCACAGATAGAATCTAGCATAGAGAGGACAAACCCAATCATGCAATGTGAGCCCAATCTGCATCATCAAGACTCCACAATAACTCCCCATATGCTGGATAATGAGACCTAAATGAAACGTCACCAAAAGACTCCTGCAAACAACAAACAAAACAATCAGTATCAAGTTGAAATGATGCACAAAAACTAATTTAAAAGCAAATTTTGAGTACGAAAATCAAATTTTTAAACAAAATTGTCATGGAATTTCGCGCGAGATTTGTGAAATCTTGCGTGAAGCTCTCCAATTTCAAGCGAAATCAGTCTTTCTTCATGCAAAGAATCTCACCATCACACAAAAAAAGAGTTTCTCGCATGAAAAAAGATCTGTTCGCAAGAGAAAAGAGATTCTCACATGAGAAACGAATCGCCTTGAGCGAAGAATCTAAATCTTCACGCGAAACCCATTGCATCCCGCATGAAGATCCTATAGCCGCACGCGAAGAAATAGCGCACCCTATTTCTTCGTGCGAAGAAAGAAGATCTTCGTGCGAGAAGAGATAGGCCTTGCACAAAGACCGAATTGACAATCCTAAAACATGCTAAAACATGCAATAAATGACCTCAAAATGCATGAAAACAAAAGTATGAAGGTTCGTAGTTTGTTGGGCGGCCATGACATCTAGAGTGCTCAAATTGATGATGTCTCACGCTAACTGCCATGTCTCTCTCAAAGCTCAAATCAATAAAAGACAAAAAGAACAAATGAATTGAAAATGACCCCTCGAGTCCTTATATAGCTGTTGACCAAAAATTTTCAAAGTGCTCGGATTTGCGCAAAAATCACACCCCTGGCTAATTGGACAATTCTGGATCCATTTTCAGGATCAAATTCAAAATCTGACACACCTAAGAGCCTCAAAAATGCGTTTTAAAATTTTAGGGACCGACGTGATCGAATGCTTGTGCAGCCCAAATCTTTCTGATACTTTGTGATTCTTGGAATCCTTTCAACTTTACATTCTCCATATTTTCAAAATTCATTTTAAAAATAGTCAAGTCAAGTCAACTGTGGCTAAATCTGGTCAATGTTTGGTCAAACTTGGTCTTTGCGACTTTGCAATCATTTCAAATCAACACTGAATCTTCTTTCGATCATTCTGGTCTCTTCTATATTCTGCTGAATCTCAAATTTTTCCTATATCTCATGATATACTGCTCCATATCATATTTTTGGTGTGTCATCTTTTGATTTCACTCTCGAGGGGGCAAGATGATTAAACATCATTAAATACCTATTGCTTGGGGCATCTAGTTCCCATCTTGTGTCCTTATTACTTGGGGCATCTCATCACTCGGGGCATCTTGTTCCCTTTTATCTGGATCCTTGAAGATTAATCTCCATTCTGGAGATAGTCTTCTAAATTCAATCTCAGGTATCTAGGTGTTCTATCTAGATCCTTGAAGGTTAAGCTCCATTCTGGAGATAATCTTCTAAATGCTTTCAATCTCGGGTATCTAGGTGTTCTATCTAGATCCTTGAAGGTTAAGCTCCGTTCTGGAGATAATCTTCTAAATGCTTTCAATCTTAGGTATCTAGGTGTTCTATTTGGATCCTTGAAGGTTAAACTGCGTTCTGGAGATAATCTTCTAAATGCTTTCAATCTCAGGTATCTAGGTGTTCTATCTGGATCCTTGAAGGTTAAGCTCCATTCTGGAGATAATCTTCTAAATGCTTTCAATCTCAGGTATCTAGGTGTTCTATATGGATCCTTAAAGGTTAAATTTCATTCTAAAGAAACTTTTTGAATGCTTATCAATTTCAGGTATCTAGATGTTCTGTTTGGATCCTTAAAGATTACACTCTATTCTGGAGATAGTCTTTTAAATGCTACCAATCTTAGGTATCTAGGTGCTCTACTTGGATTCCTTGGGATTAAGCTTTGTTCTAGAGATAGTTTTTAAAAGCTTATCAATTGGTCTTCGTATCATCAATTTCGGAACCAATCTCATTTCTTGATCCTCGTATCATACTTTTTTATTTTCTTTGAATTGAATGTGTTGCTTGCACATTCATTCAAAGAGGGGAAAAATGTAATACCCCAAGATTGGATCATTGCCATCTCAACCAATTCTGGTCTATTTCTGATCAATCCTAAAGTCCTATTCCATTAGGCAAATTCTTATTCGGCTACTCGCTACTTGACTTAATTATCAGATGTAGAAAACCCTAATCTGCATTCATCATGCTTATTATTTAATTCCTATAGTATTTACTCATATTAGTCACATTAAACCTATTGAATAATATTTAATTTAATTACTAAGTATTTATACTTTAATTAAATTAAATTATATCTTAAGGCTAATGTACTATGGAATTAAATTTATTTAATTTAATAAATGTGCCTATTTTAATTAATTAAACAAAATTATTTAATTAAATGGAGTACTTATTTCTAATTAATTAAATAAAGTTATTTAATTAAATAGGAAGCCATTCCTAATTAATTAAATGAAGTTATTTAATTAAATAAGAAAAGTGTCTGTAATTAATTAAAGAATTATTTAATTAAATAGAAAACGTAATTATGAGAGCATATCTCATTTTATTAAATTAAATATCTCACCAAAATCTCTCTTCAGTTTAGAAAAGGAAAATTCCCAGTTCACTGTTGATCAAAAAGGAATTAAATTAGTTAACTCCTTATTCTACTCAAACTAAATCAGTTAACTCCTTATTCTACTCAAATTGAGTCAGTTAATTCCCTTTAATTTGGGAATCTTCCTTTATGACTGAACTTCACCTTTAATCTTGACCGTTGATTGAAATCGATCTCAACCGTTGATGGATTCTAGGAAAGTCTATTTAAGAGACCCTCATCTCTTCATTTTAGGAGAGGATGAAGTAGAATTTGCATTGAATTGCTGTTGAAATTCATACTCACATTTGTTCACATTTTTGCATACACTTTGCATCCTTAGCTTAATTTCATTTAGCTGAATATGCATAGGTTAATCTAGTTTTGTTTCAATTGTTCCTAGATTAGAATGCATTTCTCATTCTAGATTAATCTGCACAATCATATAGATTAATTTCATTTCTTAAATCCTTCGTTCTTAGAGGGTTTGGTTGATTAAACACCTCAAAATCTGAGGATATCTAACAAACAATTCCCTTTAGTTAGAAGGCAACAGGTCACCTTGCAGGCTGATTTTTGGATGAACAATCCAATGTTCATTCCGAGATGAATCCGCAAATAAAGACCGTGTTGAAGTGTGTGTATTAGTAGAGGCTGCATATTCATGCATATAAGGTCCACTATTAGTTATTCTGGCATGTTGATTTACAGTGTTGTTATTTAGTGAATTTGTTCCCTTGGTAATTACTGCCAGCACTATTACTGCTAAATTATTACTATTGCTATTGTCTCCTCATGACCCACCATATCCACCAACAATGCAATGCATTAATTTTTTTCAAGCTTGCATTGATTTTTTTATGTTGTCCCCTAACCAACATATTTACAATGCTCATTGCAGGATCTTCTTCTATGTCTATCACCCATATTCACTTCTTTCTATTCTATGACTACTAAAGAGTTAAAATTACTTTTTCTGATCCTTGAAAATGGATATTGATGTGAACCAAGTACTTTGAAAATTGTTTGTGCTTCTGGAACGTCTGGGGACTACCACTTTCTCTATTTTTGCAAATATCTCTACTCTCTTCCACTCAAAAGAATCATAAGAAAACATGATAACCAACTCTTATACCACTAAAGTAACACTACTAGCCTATGCCCAAAATTCAACCCGTTCCCTCTACATGTTTATATATATATGCAATATGTGTATGTATGAATGAACTCAAACCTATACCAAAGGGGAAAAAATTATTGAACCCATGTACAAAAACGACAACCCAAATTGGTAACTTATATTAGAATTTAAGCATAATTTAAGTATTCCATTTGAGTTGCAAAAAGCAACATCGAGGCTTCAAAATCTGAAATTAATCACCATGATGTAACTAAAGTCAAAGGATGATGACAAGTTCCAACTCGTAAACTTAAAAAAAATTAATATGCTCTCCAAAAAGTTTGTTGAACACCCCAAAGGTCAAAAACACTTTTAAAATCATCATCACAATCTAAATGGCCAACTGAGCTTAATGCCAACAACGAAAACCAAGAAAGGTTGGAGGTGTGCCCTATAATCTAAGTCCCCTTTACCAATACCAATTAGCCTATAGGAACTCAAAATATATACTAATAGTCTCTGCACAAATTAATCCTAAGAAATGGGCTTTACAATCCTCTCCTACGAATTGCTTGTCCTTGCAATTGTAGATTTGGATATAATCAAATCTACCTGCTCTACCATGCATCATCCTCCACAAGTAGCTTTCTCCATTGCATCAAATTCTCTCTAATGATCCTCTTCCTCAAAGTAGACTCCATGTAATCTAGGGACATATCCTAGGCCTATTTGATCCATCCTAGAACAAGGGCCATAAGAATGCCACATGGATGTTCCATAGTATTAATGCTTTAGTTTTGATAATTTCTTTAAATTTGACTCTCATGTGAACTCTCAATTTAATGCAATGACTCTTGATCTTACTTTGTTGTTGAAATTTTATGGCTCATTTAGAAGTTTAGAAATGACAATGCTTTCAGTGGCAAGGATAGAGGTCTTATTGAGTCACTGAGGACCTATGATCTATAAAATTATAAATCCCTTAGTTTTATTTCATCTACCTCCTAATCCATATCTAAATCTTAGTTCTTAAAACATTCTATTAGGGGGATTGGTTTCATGGAGACCTCTATCACATCCTTAATTATTATTTATATTGGTCATGCCTAAATTGTTACCCTTTTCCATGTTTTCAACAAGAAACTCCAATGGACAATTATTATGATTCTTCCTCTATCTTCCCGCTATTATTCAAGAGCAACACAAATTTATAACATCAAATAGACTAGATTTCCAATCATACAAAATATAATGCAGTCGATTCCAAATATGAATTGTCCATATTGATATCTTTATTAATAAAAGTGTATTAATCTTGTTGATCTTCCCCTAACTCCTTGTAATCCACTACATGTTTCAAAATTTTATATATTATCAAGACGTGGTTCAAAGTGTGAAGCTAGGTCTAATTACCCTAAAGGGTTATTTTCTTGTTGCAATTCCTAGAAGAGTGGTTTACCTTCAATTCCTCAGACAACATCTATTTTTATAAAGTGATGTATATTTATAAAACATGTGATTCAAATAAAGACAATGCATCATGCTTTTCTTTGCTATTCTTTATGTAATAATCCACCACAATAGTATGGAAATTTCAAAACATTTGAATGACTTGGGGTTCTAAGATTATTGAGTACCAAAAACTAGTCACTTAAAAGCCAAACAATAATATTAGAAACAAATTTTATGTCCACAAAACATAGCTATAAATTCAAAGTTAGCAATGCCAAGAAAATAAATAGAAAAACCAAAGCAACATAAGAAGTGATACATCAAGTCTGAACCAACCATGTTGACATTATCACCTAGAAAGATAAAATGCAAACCAATCAAATATATTTCAATGGAGGTTCCAATAACTTGAGCAATACAAACCTAAATCATGATACTTCTATTAGGATTTAACATATATTTCAAAGCGTGTTCCAATAACCTAAGTAGTACAGACCAATAAAGCATGATATTTCTATTAGGATTAAAGTATGTAGTTTTCAAGTCAAACTCATTAACTTATGTTTCATCAGTAGCAGTTCAAAGGAACCCATCTCTCATTAGGCTAAATGATACACTTAGCACTCATTGTATCTTGGTGATGCTCATAGAGGTGAAGCATTGGGCCTTTCTAGAATGTCACCCATATCAGTACTACTTCAAATCAAGAGTGCATTACCATGGATTTTCCTCTAATTTTAACCCCACTTAGCTTGTTACCCTATTTGTAAAACCTTTAGAAAATTTTGTTCCTTATGAACAATTGAATATGGAGTCCCTTTAGTTCATCAATTAACAAAGAGGAGATATCTTCCACAACAAGACAAATTATGATATTACTATCAAGATTTAACATAATTTGTCTTGTAATCTCATAGTCTGACTTGATGTGGAAAATATCTCCTACTTATCAATTAATAAGCTAAAAGGGGCTCTATAGTGAACTGTTTACAAGATACAACACATAACAAGCTAAGTAGGCTTAAAATTTAGGGAAACTCCATGGTTAAATGCACTTGAGTTGGAGTAATACAAACGGGTATTCTCTCAGGAAGGTCCAATGATTCACCTTTTTGAGCACCACCTAGATACAATTAGTGCTAAGTGTACCTCTCATTCTCATGAGATATGGGTTCTTGTGAACCACTACTCATGAAGCATGAGTCAATGAGTTTAACTTGAGAACTACACTTCAATGTGGATAGCAATATTATTTTTTTTACTTCTACTGAAAATATCTCCCACTTATCATAGAAATAAATCTTATAAGGTTTATCAAAATAAAGTTGAACTACCTCAATGACTTAACAAATCAAAATTCATGGTCAACATAGAAATTTCATATTCATTTATAAAACATTGTGTTTTTTTGTGAGCATCTTCACAAGCTTTTTAATCTTGAGACCTAAATTCATGTATGTATTTCTTGTTTAAGATCATACCATTTGATCCTTAGAAAATTGAACTACAATCATTAGCTTGGACTTTACAAAGACTATACAATATTTGTGAGTGAAGGAAAAAATTATAATACTAATGAGTATCATTGTATGTTTCAGTTCCCAAAGACTAAATGTAGTTTCTAGTCAAGAAAGCTGATCTTAGGCTAGCTATGACTTACATTTAAGGAATCCTTAAAGGTACTCTAGTAGGATAGTATAGTAGCAATTTTACCTACAAAACACATGGAATGGCCAATCAAAAAAATTGTACATTTCGATGTGATATTTTAAATAAAGAGACAACATGTGTTCTAAACTTCTAAGCATTTCAAAATAGTAATTAGATAAATTTTACTTACTGTGTCTTGCATCAACCATATAATCTCATCCTTCATTCATTCAACATTCTATTTCTACTCCCTCAATGAAGTGAATAGATCAATTTTTGTATCCTAAGGTAAACCCTTCACTCTTTCAATATCCTTCTTCTTTTCTTCCTTTATTGACACCTTTTCCTCAATTTTCATTTTTGTTCTTAAATCACTAAGGAAGTTTTGCTAATCAATATGCAACAATACCTTTGAGTGAAATGAACTTCTAAGAAACTTTGACCTTTACTTATTTTTGAAATGGTCTAACCTATATACCAACTAATTGAAAAACTGAAATTATTCCAATGTGATCCTGGACTAGAAAGATCTAATGTCTTAAAGAGGTTCTTTTTTTTGCATCAAGCTTAATTATACTTGTTTCCTTGCAACATCAAGAACAAAGATCCATTAATTATAATCAAGAAATTTTGCAATTTCTTGACTCCCAAGATGAATTTTTTGATTTTGAAATTGGTGTACTACTTGCATTCTAAATTCTATCATTTAAATTTGCCTTTCAAGTGTGGTGATTGTAATATTTGTTGAAAGGTCTAAACACAAAATGTCTCATAATATTGGCATAGGCTTGAAATATACATACAATTATGATCTATTTAAATTTCACATGTCCAAATAAAATTGGCTATGAAGCCAAATATAATCACATGGTATCATTTTACCAAATCAATGCATTGAGCATTAGATAATGTTACCATACATGATGACATGAAGTTATGAGAGAAAATTTAGAGTATTTTTTTGAAAATGAACTTTGAGACAAATACTAAAATGGGAAATACAATTCATATAACCTTGGCTTACTACTTAGAGCATAAATCTCCCAAGTTACCCAAAAGAACCTACATCAATAATGGAGCATGTTAGACTCACTACTATCACATTCAATGTCATGTTGTGGTTATCTAAAAATTTAAGGCATAATGAAGAGGCTAAAATTGTTGCAAGGGATATGTCCATGGTTTTTATAATACATTTCTTGTGGTGTATGGAAATTTTTTGGGAACATGTAACATCCCCTTTTGGGATATAACCAATTTTTCTTAAAAGGATAACAAACCTAGAGGCACAACTTATTTGGAAGAGTATTCTTTCACTTAATTACATAGTAGTTATTGAATTTAGGAGAAGAATAAACAATTGAACAAAATATAATTAATATTTTTATTTGTAAACATGCATACTAGAGCTTTGATCATATTAGAAATTTGAGGGGAAAACACCATAGGATGTCAGGAGACTATCCTCGATAATTAAGCCCAATAGCGTCGAACAAGCAACTAAATCAATCTAACCCCTTAGCCCAAAAGTAACCAACTCAATGGGGGCCCACAAATAACAAACTCAACCAATGCCTACCTAATAGATAGGGCCCATATTCTTGGATCCCTATTGTGTTTCCTTCCCCTTTTCTAATAAGATTGTTGTATTACATCTAATGAGTGACTATGAGTTATAACTCCTTGGTGGATTTTCAATGTAATAAAATAAATAAATAAATAATTCATATAAGAGATTAAGTAATGGACTTAATCATTTCACACAACAATTATTCTTCTAAACAAAAATGGCTACTTTATTCTGAGTGCAATTTAATTCTATAACTTTGTGATCTAATTAAACCTCTACTCCAAGAAGAGGTCTAATGTATATAGTCCTCAACCTTTGTCAATGTTATCCCTTCACAAAAGAGGCATGCCTATCTAATTGATTTTTTTTTAAGAGCTACTTCTCTAGGATGGACAAAGTTAAAACAAAATGGAGACATCCTTTAAATCATAATGAAAGAGGCTACTAAAAATATTTATGCTCATTATCAACACCTTGCTTAAACACCCATGTTAAAAAATAAAAATAAAAGTATGGAAGCATAATCAAAGGGATTCGAGTTATTTATTAGAATGTCCCAAGGAGATGTTATTGCATATAGTGCAATACATATGACATTGTAAAGATGAGAACTTTGGACAATCACTTTGTGAACTATTCATGAAATGGATAGATTAAAATATTTGAAAGTTTTATGAGAAAGTTGATTGGTGAATCCAGCTGACCACTGTCAGCATTACAACATGCCCATTCTATAATACAAGCTTTAAAATGCAAAGAAAATAGTATTGTGATTATCCTGTGACTAAAAGTGAATCTCATATATAAATTGGAATTGGATATCAATTATCATCATTCCTAGAATGGAATTTTCCAATATCACATGTGCTTAATTAAGGTGCAAATTCATAGGTGTCTTAATGAAAAATTACTATTTAATGCATATCCTAAGTAGGCTTAGGTAAAGTGTGATTAGTGAATATTTAATTACACCATAAGACTTACTACAGATTTAAAAGGAAACCATCCAAAATCATTCCTTAGGAAATGTTATTAATTGATAAAATACCAGTTTTATGTTAAGAAAAGAGATCCAAATTTGATTTTTGATTGACTTACATCACATTATTAGAATTTTCTTTTAAGTACTCTTCAAATATTGTGTTCCCCGTCTATGTCTTCTTGTTCCTACAATTGCCAAACTAGAACAAACTACTTCAATTAGAATGTATTGTATCATAAATAATGTTAGTGTACATGAAGGATGGAATGCTTTAGGACCTATAGATAATGAATCTTGTATCTTATTGTAGTCTTTAAGTTCAAGTCGATAGTCATAAAAACTGGCTATGTATTCATGTCATGTTTGGATCTTAGGGTTTGCAAAATATTAGTTCCATTTTAAATTCTTTAGTTTTATTACTTTTCATGTTTAAATTTTTAATCATTTTCATTAACTACACAAAGTTTCTCTCATACACAACTTTATGGTTTTGTTGTGGAAAATCATTTTTCACTCCTAGAATATATATATATATATATATATATATATATATATATATATATATATATATGAATGAATTCTTATAATAGAAATGTCCTCACATAAAGAAAAACTACTCATTTATGTACGCTAATTAATAAATGATTAATTTTTGTAATTCTAAAGATTTTGGTCTAAATTTCTTATATGATATTTCTTAAAATGGCTTTTCCCAAGAATCTATTGAAGGGAAAAGATTTCTTTTAGTTGAACTTTGAGATTTTCACATGAAAAATGCAACAAATTAAATTAGAATATGTTGGTCTTAAAATAATTTTGACATATGAATGTCAACACACTTAACCACTTTTTATATTGATGCCGAGTAAACTATGTATGTCGAGCCATAGTGTGTGTTGAATCAGATTTTCAACAAGTGTCGAGTGACTTCAAGTGTTGAGTAAGCAATAGATGTCAAGGGACATATAGGTACCAAGTCACAGTTGATGCTGAGCAAGATAGAATGCTTCATATGTCAAGTGAGTTAGAATCATATATGTGTCGAGCAAGATAGATTGTAATAGGTGTCAAGTAATCCAGGATAGTATATGTGCCAAGAACTAGTAGTCCAGTATGTGCCAAGTAACACAGAATTAGAATATGAGTTTGTGCCTTCACAAAGTCAGATGTAAACCAGTTTTAGAGCTGATATAGAAGGATTTTGAAGGAGAAAAAGGATAAGATCAAATCTTTTACATTTCCTATGCAATCAGTATGCAGCCAATTGGAAAAATGGAGAAGGCATGCAACCAATGAGGAATTCAATGAATAAGTGGGAACTTAAGATTCAATATGGATCATAGATCCATACCTAACCCTAAGTCTTCAGAATCTTTTAACGGAGGTTGAAAACTCCATTGCATGTGTGGAAGAGAATAGTGTATGGGGAGACTATAGTGAAATTTAGTGAGAAAGTGTGAAAGACTTAGAGGAACAAAGTAGTAATCACATATCTAGTTGATCAGAACAACACAAGGGACAAAGGACACGATCAGATCTCAAAGGATCAAGATTAGAGAGAGTAGATCAAGTGCCTGAATCTAGTAATTAAATATTGCATACTATCAGGTTCATTGTTCTAATACTTTCCTGCCATTGTATTAGAAGTTGGAAATCATATATTGTTAAGTTAACTTAATAGCTAGGTGGGAGAACCTTTTGACAAGGTGATTCAAAATCCTATTGTATTGGGTGGGTTTAATAGCCTATTTTAAATCCTTTAATAGGGTAACACTTCATGTAAATTGTTTATAAATCATCTAATCAGGTCACTATTGACACAATGTAAAACCTTTAATAGGGTAGACCATTGGAAGTGGTCAAACATTTATTATTGCAATGATTTTTGCGGGTATCATTCCCACCCCAGTTTTACCTTTTTATTCTTGGAGGGTTTTTCGGTTACCAAATCTGGTGTTATGTGTTATTGCATGTGTTTACTTAATGCTCATTTATATGTTTACTTAAAGGTTAAAAGTGTGGTACTTCTTATTCACCCCTCCCTTCACCCCCCCCCCCCCCCCCTCTCTTAGAAGTAAGCTTCCCATTTTAAACATTCCAACAATTGGTATAAGAGTAGAGGTTCTCACAAGGAGAAGCCTAACAACTTAGAGAAAAGGTCTGGAGATGGAAGTCTTCAAACTTTGGAGGATCATAGACAATTAGGTGATTGATGTGCACCTAGCACTACACAAAGTGGAAGAAGCTAGAGAAGAATTGAGAAAGTCCTTAAATAGAAGGAAGGAGATAGCCATAGCTGAAAATAACATACACTACAAGGAGATTGATAACACACAAGTGTTTTCCAATGGATATTCTAAGGAATTTGATGTAGCAATAGCAGACTTGATGGAGAAAAATAGAGCACAAGCTGAAAAAATCAGATTACTCAAGCTTGAACAAGAATCAGAAGCCATAATGCTTTGTTAAGTGATTGAACAAAATAAGAGAGCCATTGAAGACAAGGCCATGATAGAAGATGACAAGAGAAATCTTACCAATAGACTAGAGGAGAAGACAACTGAGTATGAAAGGATCTCAAACATGCAACTAGACACCTTAAGTCAGATGATGAATGCTCATCATGAGCTAAACATGAAGGATATTGAGATTTCCACTCCGAGAATGCAGAATGAACAATTGCAAAATGAATTGAAGAGAGAAAAGGAGGTAGTAGAAAGCTTCAACAAACCCAATGAGACTATCAAGTACTTTGAGCAACTACTAAAATCACCAAGGGCTAGTAATGATACTTCAAGACTTGGTTACACCAGCACTGAACAAGAAGAATCATCCAAGACTGTAGAACAAAGGAGTAGAAAAGGTAAAAGCACTAAACCTACTTGTCATTTTTGTGGTAAAAAGGGACATACCTCTAATGTGTGTAGGAGCAAGAATAGTCATCAGCATGATAAGCCTACCAATGCAAGCTTTTTTCATAAGTGCAAAAGGCAAGGACATCAAGCACATGAGTGTAGAACCAAGACTATGAGGACACCAAGATTTGAAGGTCATTGCTATAACTACAAAAAATATGGACATAGAGCATTTGAATGTAGATCAAAGCCTATGTGGACACCTAATTAGCCTACAAGGGCAAAGAACCATGGTCATCACTATAATTAGGATTACAATACTAGGTACAACTATCATTATTGTTAGGAGTATGGACACATTTCTGAAAATTGCATAAGGACACATTTTAGAGGGAATTACAGCAGATGGTTAAGCCAAACCACATGTTTTAGTTGCTTGAAAATTTGACATATCAGTAGGAATTTTCCAACAAAGTCAAAAGCACCCAAGGCAAAAGTCAACAAAGGAAAAGGGAAGGTTGAGGTTGAACAAATAAGAGGACAAATGAATAAAACTTGAAAAAAGAAAGATGAGTACAGCACATCAAATGGAGAGATCACTTCACCCAATAGATCAAGTGATCACACTTCATCCAACTAAGCAAAAGAAAGGTGTATGGATCTGATATACAAAGTTATATCATACACCAGTTCCAAGAACAAAGGAGTACTACAAGGAAGAAATCTGCATAAGCAAAGATGCCAAGTCAAAATCTAAAGTTTTTTCCAATATTGTCGAACTGTCCTCAGATGCCGAGTAAAGCTCCAATGGATGTCAAGTTTCTAATAGCAAATGAGATAGTCAGATAAGCCAAGTGAATTAGAAGTCTAGTGGAGGCTGAGTAAATGAATTATAATGGGAGTTGAGTCACGAAGAAACCTTCAAGTGCCAAGTTTACAACTGTATGCATGAAGCATTTAATGCTAGGTCTTTGACAGGTATAAGGTCAACTTTTGTTCATTTTCACGCTATTCAAATGCAGAGAAAAGATGAGAAGAACAAAGAAGTGATCAAGAGAAAATCTAATAGCCATTTACATGGATTTCAATAGAATTTCAGCACATATCCATCAATTCAAAGGTATTTATCAAGTGTCGAGCTATGCAAAAGTTAAAGTTTTAATACATTTAAGCCCTAGTTTAGTAAAATAGCCTCCAGTTCAAAAAACCCTAAAACAAAGGAAGATCATGAGATTCAGTTAGTCAATAATGAGATAAAGTAACCCAAATTTAGGCCAATACCTAAAGTTGCCTATAGAAATGATCCAACTAGTGCATTATCCATTATTCCACCTAAAGTTGTCATAGTTCAAGATGTAAGAAAATGTTATAACTACAAAATTGGTGCCATAGGTAATCTTGAAATCTTCCATGCCCATGATAAGCTATGTGACAAAGTGATATTGAAAGATGAATTCCAGATTGTTGAGAAAAAGGGTTTGACAAAAACCCTAGTCTTTCCTACAATGTTTAACATAGAACGGATTCGCATTATTTTGAGTCAAATTCATGATGGATGTCTATGATTGGAGAAAAGACCTATTAAGATTACCAAGAGAATAGTTCATAGGGTTACAAGACTCCCAACCCTAGATCGGCCAAAGACCTTGAGAAGCGATAGAAAGGAGGTCATTGAGAAGAATATAGGATCAAAATGGAACGATAAGGGATTGACCATAGACACGGTGACTGAACCCCTACTTGACTTTGCTATGAGAATAATTTCACACAAATTCTACCAATCAAGTAGACTAAAAAACATACCTTGTATAGTAGTTGATGTGGCATACAAACTAGTAAAGAAAGACCACACCTATGATTTGGCAAAACTAATGTTTCAGCAAATAAATGAAAACTTGGGAGCTATAAGAAGATCCAAGGGAGCACAATGCAAATTTGGATCAGTATTAGCCTACATATTCTTTTGTGTGATGGAAGAATTCCTTTCAATTGGGAACATAAATTGGAATTCCAACAAGTCTATAGTCACACAAATCAATGAGTTCATTGATCAAATGGGTGACAATTTTGAGGCACAAATGACAAGTTATTTTGAAGACTTTAAGAAGTTCATGAAGTAGAGAATGAGAATACCAATCTCACTAGTAGAGCAACATGTCAATGATATATGCTTCTTGGTTGACATTGACTACACCTACATCTAGGAAGCAATACCAAGAGTAAGATGGATAAGGCCATTGGGATATGAGCTTGATGTAGATGAAGCCTCAACAGCAATCACAACATTTCTAGTAGAAGAGATAGACAAGAAGGCTCCTCACTTTGGGACATATGATGTTGTCAAGTCCAAAGTTGAGACTAAATTGAAAATAGCTTATGTTATCAAGAAAAAAAATAAGATGGTAAAGAAGATAAAGAAGACATTTGGAGCAAGCACTGAAGGAGAAGCAGGTGAAGAAGAAGTAGAAGAACAAGTAGAAGGAGATAGTGAAGAAGAAGGAGAACAAGGACAAGGTCTAGCAGAATTGACACAAGGCTTAGGAGAAGACAAGGAAGAAGGTGCTAAGGGAGAAGAAGCTAAGGAAGCACCTACACTTGTCAAGCAAAAGAGGAGAAAGTGGAAAACATAGCCTACAGCTTAGCCCAAGCCTAAGAAGGTCACTAAGCTATCCCAAACTAAGCCAGCTCCAACAACAAGGGCTACTAAAAGAGAAACCACTCAAAAGGATAAAGAGGCATCAAAAGAAAAGAAGAAAGCCACTAAATAGCCTACTGAAGAGCCCAAGAAGAGAAGAAGATATGTGGCACAGCCAAATATAGATAATGAAGAAAGAACAGAATTAGAGTACATTTTCCAATTTAAAGTGGTAAGCCATCCTCCTAAATTTTCAATTGATAAACTTTGTAATAAGATTAAAAATGCAGATTTGAATTATTTAAAGTCTCTTAATTTCAATAAGCTCAATAGGGAAGAGAAAAATAAAGTAGAGGAATCTGTGTATGCCATGATGGCAAAATTTAAAGACACGCCTCTAGAACTTGATAATAATATGCCCAAGGAGCTATATGAGATAATTAAGAATAAGTGCCATTATTGTGTAAAGATTGAAAGGGAGATTAGAGAATCTACCCTAGTTCAAGTAAAGCTTGACATGATAAAGACTCAAATAACAAAGGCAAACAAGAAATATAGTGGCAAGTTTGCACCCAAGTACAGAGCCTTTTGCATCCTTCAAAACAAGATTGAGGATGTTGTAAATAAATCCACACAATTGTGGAAAACAATATATAAGATAATTGATGATAAGGTAGAGGAAATAAATAAGGTAGCAACTAGTGCCAAAGAGAAGGAAGATAAAAGAAAGAAAAAGAGTAGAAAGGAGAGGAAGAGAAACAAGAGGAAGCAACAAAGAAGAAGGAAGAAGAAAAGAAAGATGAGGAAGAAAAAGGAGAGGAAGAGAATAAAGAGAAAGAAGAGGAGGAATTAGCCAAAGGAGGAGATATGGCAATAGCTGAATAGCAAGAGGAATAGAGTGTGAAAGACACACAAATGCCACCTCCTAGTCCACCTCATACAATCATCACACCTATAGAAACAATAATCATTAACGATGTTCCTAAGAAGTCAGCGCAGAACATCAATCCCCTTACTGTAGAGGATATCTTCAAGATCCTTCACCAATCTACTTTATAGGCACAATTATGCACAAGCCCTATATTGGTGAGCATTGATGAACTACAAAAGGTAGTATGAGCACCACAAAGAGCAAAGGTGAAAACACAAGAACCACCTTTCAACTATACAGCTACTAGCACTAAGATTTTGATGCTTCCACCACCACCTCCACCAAGTGCAACAAGTGATACTATTCAAATGTCAATTGCAGAGAAAAGGAAGTCAAATGAAAAGGAGGATACCTCAAAAAAAAAGGATCAGGCTGCCATTCAAACATTGGTAGAACTACCAAAGACTGGCACTCCTACAAAGACCATTCAAAAGTCGAGCACTGAAGCCTTTCCTTTGCAATTCTCAACTCTAGGCTCGAGTCAACTAGAGTGGCAAGGGTATTTCACTATGGAGACCCTAAATTAGATGAAGATATTGTTATACCCTCCTATGATTCCAAGACAATCACAATGACACAAATGATTGAAATGAAAAATGCATTAGACAAAAGGATGATGTAGGAAATACTAAGGAAATAGTTCAAACATAAGCAAGCACCTCATGAGATCAAGGAAATCTTCATAGAGGCCTTTAGCTTATAGTCACTAGATGAAGCAAAGCCAATAGTAGAGCAACTATCAGATATAGTTGACCAGTTGACCAATGAAGACTAGGATACTAATGTTAAACTCATGGAATGGTCAAAGAGAAAATTTCAAGGAAAAGTGAATGAGAAGATATCAAGTTCCATAGCACTTGAACAGTTAGAGTTGACCATGAAAATAGATAAGGTCAAAATTTTCCTTGAAAACATTTTTTCATTGTATAGGAAGTTGTGTGATTTTTCCAATTTCACACAAGAAACAAATCAAAGAATAATGAGCTTGGAAAGAAATTTGAAAATTTCTAGCATGCAACTACCAAAAGATCTAGCTCAAAGTGAGAAGCATTTTGCACAATCACTTCACACTCAAAGGGAGTTAGTTGTACTCATAGCAAAGGAAGATAATATTAAGGCAAAACTGATGGAAATCCAATCCTTAATAACCCCACATTTAGAAGTCCTCCACAAGGAGAAAGTGTATGTTGAAATAGTTCTAAAGAAAGATCCTAATCTTTCTACACTTGTTGGACTGGTACACCTTGCTGTAGAGACTACCATCCAGCACAAGTAACTTGACATTGCTTTGGAGAATCGGGATGCGGCTCTGAAAACAATAATGGAGGTAAATAGTAACTTTTTGGCTAAGTATGGTATTACTCCTTAGAAACCTTTGACATAAGTGTCAAAAAGAGGGAGATATATTTTTTAGGGGAGATATAATAGTTTGATATAACTAAGAGGGAGAATACTATAGATTTTGATTACATTATTTCATGAGGTGAAATAATGTTTTGGGGGAGATATGAATAAAACAACACATACGTATAGATTACAGATACAAGGTAAAAGACAAAGAGTATTAGGCACATTCAACACAGAATTTTGGTTACAAGAATGTCAAGGCACAATTAGCTCAAGGGGAGTTAAGGCATTTTGAATAAATTTTGGACAATGTTTGAAATTTTGTGGATAAGGTACTCATCAGGATAGACTAGTGATGTTTAGTTCAGCATTTTTGAGACTCATGTCAAAGGGGGAGATTTTTGGTCTTAAAATAGTTTTGACATATGAGTGTCAACACACTTAACCACTTTTTATACTGATGTTGAGTACACTATGTATGCCGAGCCACAGTGTGTGTCGAGGTAGATTTTCAATAGGTGTCGAGTGACTTTAGGTGCAGAGTAAGCAATAGATGTCAAGTGACATATAGGTGCCAAGTCATAGTTGATGCCAAGTAAGTCAAAATGCTACATATGACGAGTGATTCAGAATCATATATGTGTCGAGCAAGACAAAGTGTAATAGTTGCTGAGAAATCCAAGATAGTATATGTGTTGAGCACTAGTAGTCTAGTATGTGCTAAGTAATACAAAATCAGCATATGAGTTTGTGCCCTCACAGACACAAATGTAAAACATTTTTGGAGCCAACATAGAAGGATTTTGAAGGAGAAAAAGGATAAGATTGAATCTTTTACATTTCCTATGCAATCAGCATGTGGCCAATCAGATAAATTGAGAAGGCATGCAACCAATGAGGAAAATGCAAGGAATAAGTAGGAACTTAAGATTCAATATGGATCATAGCTCAATACCTAACCCTAAGTCTTCACAATGCTTAAAAGGAGGTCAAAAACTCCATTGCATGCGTGGAGGAGAATAGTGTATGGCAAGACTATAGCAAAATTTAGTGAGAAAGTGTGAAAGACTTAGAGGAATAGAGCAGCAATCACATATCTAGTTGATCAAAACAACACAAGGGACAAGGGACACGATCATATATTAGATCTCAGAGGATCAAGATCAGAGAGAGTAGATCAAGTGCTTGAATCTAGCAACTAAAGATTTCATACTATCAGGTTCATTTTTCTAATACTTTCTTTCCATTGTATTAGAAGTTGGAAATCCTATATTGATAGTTTAGCTTAACAGCTAGGTGGGAGAACCTTTTGAGAAGGTGATTGAAAATCCTATTGTATTAGGTGGGTTTAAAAGCCTATCGTAAATCCTTTAACAAGGTAACACTTCATGTAAAGTGTGTGTAAATCCTCTAATCAGGTCACTATTGACATGGTATAAAGCCTTTAATAGGGCAGACCATCAAAAGTGGTCAAACATTTATTGCTACAGTGATTTTTGCGGGTATCATTCCCACCCTAGTTTTACCTTCTTATTCTTGGAGGGTTTCTAGGTTACCAAATCTGGTGTTATGTGTTATTGCATGTATTTACTTTATGTTCATTAATATGTTTACATTCATGCATTTTACTTTTTAGTTATTTGATTTAAAGGATTAGAAAAGGTTAAAACTATGGTACTTTTGATTCACCACCCTGCTCTCAAAATTACTCTTCCCATTTTGGAAATTCCAACAGAATAAACAAGATAAGATGTTTAGTTTTTTTAACATCTTAATCACCTTTAATTTCAACTCAACTACCCACTACTAAAGACAAAGGTCACTTGTTGTAATAGATTTTATTAGTTCATAATTTCATAATAACAGATTTTATTTCATATTTTTTAAAGGAGAGGTTTAATTCCCATACAAAGTGTACCTTAGTCTTTGAAAGGAATAACTAGTATTAGAATTGTGATGAATATATCTTATTGAAGTATATATTCATGTCATGCTTTATTTTATTTCAAGATTTTTGCAAAAATAGTTTCAAGGAGACTAGATGATATCAAACATCCTTTGGCACTTGAGAATGAATTTGTTTGTATTATTAATGGAGGAAGTAATATGTACTATATGGAATGATGATTCCCTACTAAAACAAATTGTACTTATTAAACTCTTTCTTTAGAATACAATGGAATGGCCATATCATTGAATTGTTTTACAAGAAACCAATATAGCAGCCACTGAATGTAAAGATTGAAGTGGATGTACAAGATTGGTAGATGGGAAAGAATGAAATGGGAGAGTAGTGAAACTTAAAAACAACCCAATTCAATTGGACATGGTAAGGACTATATAAAGTGATACTCCTATTGTTCCTATTGTATTAACTATATATATGTTATCCCTCTTCAAATTATCATTTCCAATATATTTGAATCCTACCATATTAGGTTAATTAATTGCTATGTCATTACAGATTTCAAATTTTTAATCATTCTTAACAATGGTCAAATTATAATTGAAACCATTTTAAATATACATGAAAAGTTTATATTGTATTGGGTTCAATCTTTTAATGAATTATTAAAAAAATACATAGACTAATAGTTAGAATGTTGAAGTTTTGATAACTTTTAATAACACTACAGTTGCAACACAAATGTGAAAGGGACAAGCACAATTTAGAGAGGAGTGGAGAAGCCTTGAAAGGAGGATTAATCAAACACATGAGCTAGGGAAATAACTTGAAAATGGCTCTTGCACTACTCCATACTGATGCCAAAAACATCCAATGTGCCTGAATAACAAAATAATTCACCTTTTTTTATGGGCGCAATTTGGTCAAAATTTCAACCAAATTGGGAAACCCTAAGTTGGTTGAAATTTCAAACAACTCAGGCAAAAAAAAGAAAAAGTATTCAAGAAGCCCATTTAGGGCTTGGTTGAAATAAAAGGTCAAAAATTGACCTAAAATGTACTAGTCAGAGACTCCTTGATGGTTCAAATGAATTCTTCAAAACTTCATTAATGTCTCACAATAACTCAAATTTCCTTACAATAACTTTTGAAAATACAAGTGACATCATTTAGAAGCCATCAATTCGTCATGATGTACATAGGGGGTAGGCTCATTAAAATCACATGGTCATGATGTATGAATCATGGTCCTCTTGACAACAATAATTTATTGATCACTAGAGAAACTCATGTCAACAGTTTTTACTCCCTCTCATTGTTTACTCCCTCTTAATCAATAAGATCAAGATCATTGAAGGTTGACTAAATTATTTCCTCTATCTTCTATCTATCTTTTAAGGTTCCCTCTAATGAAATGACACTCCCTCTTTTTCCTTGATGGGATTGGGATTCGACATGCTAAACATCCTCTGTGATGTGTCTCAGTGCTAAACTATCTTGTCTTAATTATGGTGTGTGACGCTTATTAAACACATGGCTTTCCTTCTTAATAAACCTCTTCTCAAAGTGAAAATTCATCCCTTTATCTTCATGATCTCATTTTGAAGAAAATCAAATGTATAGGAGACTATCCCATGTAGCCACTCAATATTGACATGGAGTCGATTCAAATTTAATGAGGAGAAATTTACAATATAAGGAGTCATGATTAGTGCCAAGATGTTTTAGAGAATGAGTACAATCTACACCATTTGTAAGGAAATTTTCTTGCAAAAAATTTTTTGTGCAAGGATATTGACTT